>JAKOOJ010000028.1:7476238-7826238 GCA_022577455.1 Arizona elegans
ACTCTCTCCCTGAAGGCATCTCAAAACAAAGCCCGTTCTTTTTATCTGTTAGTTGTCATTTTGTGCCATACCAATTTTGGAGAAATTCATCACTGGATTTTGTTTAAAAAACAAAACAAAAAACAAAAGCAAAGACACAATCGCCAAGTTTTGTAAACATATTTTTATTAGGGTGCACCAACCACTTAGCCAGAGGCTCAGACTGAATTTGGCCTTTTATTATTATTTTTTTCATCTTTTAATAACCCCGTAATCCCTTGCGGGGTGGAGTCTGGGCAACTGAATGGAGCTGAGTGTTTACTGGCCAGATGCCTTTCCTGTCACCAATGTGGAGTTTTGTTCAGCAGATATTATTCTCATTGTGCCCAGAGAGAGAAATATCTGCCTCTACCTAGAATCGAACTCACAGCCTCCTGATTATGAGGCGAGAGCTCCATCTCTAGGCCACCACACCACTCCTGGATTTGGCCTTTGAATTCACCTATTGAGTTCTTTCCGAGGACCTGGAACAGTTTGTTTCGGATATTGTCACGGGAGGTCAGCTGTTGCATTGTTGCAATTGCCTTCTGCAATTGACCGGTGGGGATTTTGTCAATGCCGTTGCTGTTACAGAGTTTCTCCTTAATTCCAGGTTGCTTCTGTCCTTGATTAGTTTCCATCCTTTGTTCTTGTCCTACCCTCAGGTGCTTTGGAGAATAGCTTGACTCCCTCTTCTTTGTGGCAGCCGCTCCTAGTCCTTTTTTTCATTAAACTAGACATACCCAAACCAGATTCATTTAGCAGCCATGTGACTAACCTAACCACTGCGGTGATTCACTTAACAACTCTGACAAGAAAGGTCGTAATATGAGGCAAAACACACTTAACAAACCTCACTTAGTAACAGTAATTTTGGGCTCAATTGTGGTTGTAAGTCGAGGACCAAAGGTGAAATGCTACCAGTTCAGGCCGGTTCGCCCAAACTGGTAGTAAAAAATGTAAAAAAAAAAAAAGTTCTGACAATCAACTTAAAGTTCAATCTTCCTAATGTATTTCCTGCTTTTTTTCTGTATTTTCTGCACTTCACAAATAGCTCTTTTCATTTTGCAACACTTAAAACGAAAGCAGCCAGAGAAGGCATCCTTCTTACTAGAAATGCAAATGAAGAAGAGCAGTATTTTTTTCCATCCATCTTTAAGAAAAAGGAAAAACATTTTTTTGGGGGATTTCAATGGAGCTAGGAATCTTGAGTTTAATGTTTTCACGGCAGTAAACTCCAAGCTGCATCTGTGGAAAGTTATCTAAACACAGTATGTTTGCGCAAGCTTTGTGGCACCAAGGCAGATAAAATTCAAATAAAGCAGAAATACATTCTCTGAATTTTTTGATTTGATGTTTATAGTGTATGATAAATAACAGTTTAAAACAGCTGTACAGCCAATTACTAGAACAACAACAACAAAAAACCCGACTCTTTTGTTATAGGAAGATTTACATCTACTGTCTTTTAAGATGCTAATTCATATATATTCATGGACCTTGAAATAGTCAGGAAAAATTGCTTCAAGAAATAAACGGTAAGTATTCCAAACAAGAATAAAACATCACAGTTGCAGTAATAACACAAAATAGTGGCTATTTACACATTAAATTTACAGGGAGTTTACTTTGAGTAAATTGCTTTTCAGCTATAAGTTTGGCAAAAATTTATTAATTGGGTAGATCGTGCAATTATGGTTGAAGGAATTCTGCCACAGATCAAAAGAGAGAGAGAGAGATCTTTAACTAAGGAGAACGGGAGTTTATACTTCTTGTCTTCTTAAAAATTTGCTTTAACAAACAGGCAAAAAAAAAAAAAAAAAAAAGGAAAAAAACCTTTCCCTTCAAAAACATTATTTGTGAAATCAGATGCAAACTAAATAGCAGCGTACAAGTATAAACTACTTTATAGAGAGCTGTTTACTGCTATTTAGTTTACACTCCATTTCACAAACAATGTTTTTTTAATTAGCTGACAATGTCAGTTTTCCCTTCTTTGTAGTTTCAACCGTTCAGTCATGTCTGAGGAGATTCTCCGTCATTCAGGTCGTGGTTGTTGCAAAAGTGCTTTTTTAGGCACTTGAACTTTCTGGTTTTTCTTTGGAGATGTTTTGCTCCTCATCCAAGAAGCTTCTTCAGCTCTGCCTGGATGGTGGGGAATGGAAGGATTTCTACTCCTTGCAGACAGCTGGTTATTTGCATCCTTTTTAGAGAGTCGTTGAGGCCACTTGGAGGTTTGTCTGTGTCCTCAGGGTCACCTGAGTGGTGCAAATGGCACCACTGAGTGGAGCCTTCTTACAGTCCTTTCAGCAGTTCCAAGAAGGCTCCACACCCATTTGCACCACTCAGGTGACCCTGAAGACACAATCAAACCTCCAAGTGGCCTCAACGACTCTCTAAAAGGATGCAAATGACCAGCTGTCTGCAAGGAATATCAACCCTTCCATTCCCCACCGTTCAGCCAGAGGTGAAGAAGCTTCTGGGATGAGAAGAGAAATGTCTTCAAGGAAAAATAAATAAGTCCAATTGCTTCTTGAAAAAAGCACCCTGAGGACACAGATGAAGCTCCAAGTGGCCTCAGCAACTCTCTAAAAGGATGCAAATGACCAGCTGTCTGCAAGGAGTATCAATCCTTCCATTCCCCACTATCCAGTCAAAGCTGAAGAAGCTTCTAGGATGAGAAGCAAAATGTCTTCAAAGAAAAAACAAGAAAGTCCAGTTCTTGAAAAACAAAAAAACCTTTGGGACATTCAGTCATGTCCAACTCTTGAAGTCCTTGCTACCCTATCAATCACAGCTTCTTTCAGTTGTTCGATGTTCATCTTTGTACCAGTTTTGATGGTATCAAGCCAGCGTTTTCTTTGCTTGCCCCTTCTTCTTGTTTCGACTCACCATTCCTGGCATCAGTGACTTTCTCCAATGAATTTGCACGCAAGACATGGCCGGAGTAAATCAGATGTAGTCTTGTAGCCTTCTAGTGATGTGTCTGGTTTTATATGATTTAGCACCTTTTCCTTGGTTGCTCTGGCTGTCCATGGTATACGCAATAATTTACGGTATAAATAAATTTACCTGGTATACCCTATAATTTATGCCAGCGACACGGTTCAAAGGTGTCAATTCTTCGATCAGCCGTTCTTAAGTGTCCAACTCTCACACCCATACATCACTTTAGGAAAGTCTATTGCTCTAACTAGCCTGCTTTTTGGTATTTAAATCAATAACTCTGCTTTTCCAGATCTTATTTACGCTAACCCTTGCAGCCTGGCCCGTGTGTAATCCTGCGTCTTTCCCTCTTTAAAGGTAAAGGTTCCCCTCGCACATCTGTGCTAGTCGTTCCCGACTCTAGGGGGCGGTGCTCATCTCCGTTTCAAAGCCGAAGAGCCAGCGCTGTTCGAAGACGTCTCTGTGGTCATGTGGCCGGCATGACTAAACACCGAAGGCGCACGGAACGCTGTTTCCTTCCCACCAAAAGTGGCCCCTATTTTTCTACTTGCATTTTTTACGTGCTTTCGAACTGCTAGGTCGGCAGAAGCTGGGACAAGTCACGGGAGCTCACCCCGTTACGCGGCACTCGGGATTCGAACCGCTGAACTGCTGACCTTCTGAGCGACAAGCTCAGCTTCTTAGCCACTGAGCCACCGTGTCCCTTTTTATGATGGGCTTATTTCTTGAAAACAGTTTTCCAGGAGATCTGTACGTACATCTCCTCAATTATTGAACCTTTCCTCGCATCTCAAAAGTTGAGATTTCTGCCATTTCTTTTCATAAATACTTTTCTTTTTAATACCTTGTTGTCCCTACGTTCGTGATCGAATAGATGTATTTTCGGAAACTCCTTGTGGCAAGTCAGGCGGCCCTTATCGGCTGAAATTCTCCCCCATGCTTTGCTCCAGCTGTTTTGTGATGACAGCTGACTTTTGACATATCCTACAAGTATGTAGATCACTGCTAATTTTGTCTTCTTGTGATTTGTGAGTCTGTCGGCAGCTGTGAAAAAAAAAGTTAAAAAAAAAGTTGATAGACTGGAATATACTGTTTGTAGGCTTTCCTCTCCAGCAATTCCACCTGTTGTTACTTCTGCTTGTGTTGATGGGTTTAATAGATGGCAAAATGCAACAGGTATTAAGAATATAGTTAGATCCTATAAGGTCAGCACCATAATTTACACACAGGAGGAAGAAGAGGGAAAACATGTTGGTTTTTCTGTCTATGAAGCTAAGGAAAACAAATGCTTTTTTTCTTGAAATAGATCCTGACCTCTGGCCATATATTGTTGAAATATGCATCTTGATTGCCTTTAATTTTCTGAGCTCCCTTCCCGCTTTCCCCGAAACAACCTCGACAAAGCTTTTGAATAAGGGCCCTGTAATTCAAATGTACCGTTAAATAGGAATGGAATTCTGCCTTGGGTGTAGAACATAAATACAATCACAGTAGCTCGGGGTTGAACCGTGGAATCCTGGGTGCTCTCTGAGCTTGGGCGTTCGCTTGTAGACATTTCATTACCCAACTAGGTAATGTCATCAGTGCTCCAATATAGCCTAATTGGGCAATGAAATGCCTGTAAGCAAACCGCCAAGCTCAGAGAGCGCCAAGGGCCCCAGATGTAAATGCATCCAATCTTAAAAAGAACTTTTAACAGACTTGCCAGAAATAACAGGCAACGTGAAGTTTGCCCTCCAAACTGAGTCTTCGAACAGGGACGGTTTTTATATTTCAGGGTTTTTTTTTTACAGAGGTGATCCCAATTCTCACAAACCGTCCGAGGTAGGCGGTCCATTCAAGATGGAAAAGATGGTCTGCGATTCAGCAGCCTTGATGACTAGACTCAGCAGTCCATCTCTCTTTTGGAGACAGCAAAGTCCACATTTTGGACAGAGAGGACCGCTGGTTTGGAAGAGGGGTCAAAGAGGCCGTCTAGGTCAACATTGAACTGCCCTCTCTCAACAGGGGGAGGGATACGGCATCATCTATCTCCAGTCTATGACACGGTCCTTTCAGCAGTTCCAAGAAGGCTCCACGGCCATTTCCTATGTTTTAGCCTCCAGTCCCCTAATCCTCTTTGTTGCTCTTCTCTGCACTCTTTCCAGAGTTTCCACATCTTTTTTTTTAATCTCATGGCGACCAAAGGCATTAGATTACTTCTGCTGGCGGAGGTGATTTTTATGGACATCCCGAAAAGAAAAAAAAGCAACAACAACAACAAAAAAAAGCAACAAAAAACACCAAGTAACTCCCGTAGAATATGATTTGTCCCTGACTTGATGTAGTAAATTAGCTGAAAATAAAATTGGTTTAGCAGGACAGATGTTTCTGCTTCAACCCATATGCACCCTTCACCATGCTAATGAAGAAATATATTCAGAGGTGTTCCCCTTGGTGCTAAATTTCATCCAGTGGCTATTGGCTTTAAACAATAAACCTATCTACTTTCCTAAGCAATGGTTGCCAGTAGTAGTAAGTCACTACCTGAATATCCAGGCTCACAGGTTTCTTGATATCACCCTGCAGGTAGACCGTAAAACAGAATACGTGTACGCATTAATGATAATACGTTTATTAGAAAGGCAGATTTACTTATATAAATAAGTTTAACATAACTGTATTTTCCCCCTTTGTTGGAGTTCCTTGATGTTACAGAAATGATTTAGATAAAGGGACAGACGGGATGCCTATCAAATCTTCAGACAAGGTAGAGGAGACCCTCTACCATTTCAGACAAGTGGCTGTCCAGTCTCTTCTTAAAAACCTCCAGTGATGAAGCTCCTACAACTTCTGAAGGCAACTTCTGTTCCACTGGTTGATTGTCCTCACAGTTAGGAAGTTTCTCCTTAATTCCAGGTTGCTTCGTTCCTTGATTAGTTTCCATTTTAGGTTTAAACATTGGACCTTATCCAACTATATTTAGGTTTATGGTAATACATGTAAATCTCTGCACTTAGGGAGGAAACTAACACACAGCTACAAGTTAAGCAGTACCTGGCTTGATACTA
The DNA here is from genome assembly GCA_022577455.1 of Arizona elegans. Classification (NCBI taxonomy): domain Eukaryota; kingdom Metazoa; phylum Chordata; class Lepidosauria; order Squamata; family Colubridae; genus Arizona; species Arizona elegans. The sequence goes on from JAKOOJ010000028.1 coordinate 7,482,253, forward strand.
CTTGAGAGAAGGATAGAGCACAAAATATGAGACAATAGTCAGCTGCTGGTGATCAAAAGGCCCATTTAGGTCTCGGTCAATTTATTAATAAAAGCTTTGATAGATGGATAGGTAGATGGATAGATAGATAGATAGATGATAGAAATGTAGATAGACAGGGATAGATGGATGGATGGACAGATAGAGATGATAGATGAAGATAGATGATGAATGGGTGGATGGATGGATAGATAGATAGATGGGGTGAGGTGAAAGAAAGAGAAGAAACTGGTTGGTGGGAGGCCATTGGTGGCAAAAGACGGTCTCAAAGGTACCCAGGTCCTAAGCCATGGAGCGCTTTAAAGGTGATAACTAACACCTTGAATCGCACCCGGAAGACCACCGGGAGCCAGTGCAGCTCGCGCAAGAGAGGTGTTACATGGGCGCAACGATTAGGTTGCTAATTCATGTGCTAATTTAATCAATCATAGGAGGGAAAATGAGGTGAGGGTTGAAAGGGTGCATCTTCCAGTTCAGAATACGCTGATGCCAAGTAGAAGCGTTTCACAGGGGAAAAGTGACAAATTCAGGGCATCGAACAACGTGGCAAGGAGATGTACACCAAGCCTAATCCTACCCCGGTCTGACGCCCAAGGAGCTCCCCATTCACTCCTTCTATCTGCATTGAATTTATCATCACCGGAGCAGCTGGAAAATGGAGGTCAAGCTTCATTTTGGCCCGCCGCTTGATAAAAATGACCTGCAAAATGGAGTTGACAGATTGTTATTTTTATGCATTGGAAAATAGCAGAGATCAGGTGCTATCCTTGATGTGTCCTCCTGGCTTATTTCTTTATTTCTTTCTTATTTTTTTTTTTCCTCCCTCCCTTTAAAAACAAAATTCCTTTTGCAAGTCTCGATACGAGCTCAGCTGGTTTTGTGTTCCAGTTCCTGGAAGGCTCTCCCATCAGGGTTTAAAACAAGATGACTTTTCTTCAGCTGGGGTAGCGTTAAATCATCCTGGTCTGCTTGGAGTCACCTTTGTGCAAGCTGGCCTACCGATTTATCACTAAGTACTAGGCTTATATTAAAAAAAAAAAGGAGAAAGAAAGAAAGAGAGAGAAGGGGAAAAAAAAATATCTAATCTTCAAAGATGACAGTTTGGTATGCTATTCCTCCTGATTTCTCATTTCTCTAATCTTGAAAGGCATCAGTTAATGGGGATTAATGATTCTGAAGGAATTATGGTTTCTCGGGAACTTTCGCAGATAGAAATGAAAATCCTCTCTGTAAGGGAGCCAAAGCCTCAGGGGCTCCTGTAAACCCATAGAGCAGTCGAGCAAATAAATGTTCACCCTTCGGAGAAGGTTATGAAATGCGAGATCAAATACGGGTAGTCCGACTGCAATTTATTATTTTTTTTGTCTTTTAATGATCCCGTAATCCCTTGCGGGGTGGAGTCGGGGCAACTGAATGGAGCTAGCATAGTGTTTACTGGCTGGATGCCCTTCCTGTTGCCAGTGTGGAGTTTTGTTCGGCAGATATATTCTCAGTGTGCCCAACTGGTTGTCCAGTTTTCTTCTTAAAAACTCCATTGATGGAGCACCCACAATTTCTGGTGGCAAGCTGTTCCACTGGTTAACTGTCCTCACTGTTTAGAAGTTTCTCCTTAATTCCAGGTTCTTTCTCTGTTTGATTAGTTTCCATCCATGGTTTTTTGGCTTTTTTTTTCCTGACTAAATTATTTTAAGCTTAGATGATAATAGGAGTTCCGTGCTGGACTTAATTAAGTTATTTTTTTTAAATCACTGAAAGTTTTATTGAACTTTAGTTAATATTAACTGAAGTAATCATGGGAATGTAGAAATTTCATTGTAAGAAAAGATGGCGACAGCTTTTTACCCTAGGAAAATCCCAGAAGGAAGGAGGGCCTGCTAAACATATATGAAGATACTAGCTTGATACCCGTGCTCTGCTACAAAACTGTGTGATCAGGCTTGATAAATCGACACTTAGAGTTTGAAAATTAATGAGTAGTTACAATTGACCTCTCCTCTCCCATTCTCTCCCTCAGGCTTGTCCCACAGAAGCCTCTCCTCTCCTATCTCCCTTCTCTCCCTCAGGTTGGCCCCATAGATCTCCTCCTCTCCCCTTCTCTCCCTCAGGCTTGCCCCACAGAGGCCTCTCCTATCTTATCCCCTTCTCTCCAGCAGGCTGACCCCAGTGATCCTTTCCAAACTCCCAGCCCATAGGCCGGATGAGTCACATGATGGCCACACCCAAGTAGCAGTTGGAACAGAGTTCTTTGCTGGTGGGGAGGGGGAGTAGAACATCTAACTCCTTAGCATGAGAGCGTGTTAATAATAATATAAGAAATACTAATGATCTGATGGTCATTTCTAAAAATCCTTTCTTAGCGAGCACCTAGAAGCCAAGAGGAACATACGTGCCAAATTTCAAGTTTGTAGGTTTTACGGTTCTGGAGATTTCATGATGATGCGTGACAGTTATTTCGCTTTTAGATATATATAGATACATGGCATGTAAACCTTTATTTCCCCCCCAAATTTATAGACGCCAAGAGTTAGCAGGCATAATGACTATGTAATTATCTCCGATAGTAGAGTGAGTAGACCTTGGCTAATTCCAGTTTTGGGGAAAGACGTATGTCAGGTTGTGGGGGTATTGTCCTCGTAGGTTTTCCACTGGCTTCTGGTTGGTGATTCTGGCTCCTACAATGGTGAACTACATAAGTGGATTTGAATCTAATGCAGGAAGCTGCTCTTATCTTCCAGTGACCAGCTGGCCAAAAGAATGGGGCAGGATTGTTAGAATAAATACTAAATCAACACTATGAACGCCATCCATCAGCTAAATGCAGAAGGCTTTTGAAATATTTTGGAAATCCAGGGAATTTCGTCTTCTGTTTTTATCGCCGAAAGAACCCCCACCCCCAAGGGTCATGTTAAAGTTTGATAACATCTTTCATCTTTTCCATTAATTATGTTGCACGAATTAAAGCTGAACTAGTTCCTCTTGAGTTACATATGTATGGTTTTAGGGGGGAGGAGTAGGGGTAGGAGTAGAGGGACCGGCGTGTTTCTTGTACAACCGCGTGTCGCCTTAATGGGTAAAAAGCCGCGAAGGGGAAACGTTAGAAAGGTATCCAGAAAATGCAGATGACAGCAGGGAGAAGTAAAAGGCAACCGAGGGAAAATAACCATGGCTAAAATAATCAGGCGAGGAAGTAAAGCATGACGGGACCAGAATGGTTGGCATAAGTAATAAGAGGGGATTTGTCGTTTGCAAATTGCTGTTAAAATTCCGATTTGCATGTTTATCAGCCATCTCATTTGGCGAAATAAAGCTGTCCAAGGACACAGAATGATGCTCACCAACGGTTGGACAAATATCGTTGTTCTGCTCCCGAGAAACTAGATGGTTGCCTTGCTCGTCAACTTGCACAAAATGCTGTGCAGGTGGGATTTGTGTAGATGAGTATCTAGTATTCAAATCCCCATCCTGTTGCTGCACTTTGGTATTCCACGTTCTTATCACCGTACCAACATCCGATTTGCATTAGCCAGCTGTAATTCGCTATTATGATTTATTTGGCTAACGTCGAGTAGGACCAACCATTGCTTCCCTGCGATTCAGGATGATGGCACGGTAAAATTTCAACCACCTGTTTTTCTATTCTACTTGGCCTTTGCTGAGAAAGAGCCAGTTTGTACAAGAAGAAGGAAGTATTTGGGCTCTCTGAAGTTAGTATAAATGGGAGCTCAAGATGGAGAGATCATAGCCAGGTTAGGATTTAATTGTTATGTTTGATTGTTTGTGGTGTGGAGCATTAAGTTACTGAAAAACTAAACTATCCACATTCTTAATAAGGATTGGGCAGTTGGAAGTCTATTTTTCAAAATGGGATCACTTCAGAGGTGGTAGTCAGCTGGTTCAGACCGGTTCGCCCAAACCGGTAGCGGAAATTGGAGGTGGGCCCACCCACCTGCCCTGGGTCTGTGCCATCCTATTTAGGCATGTTTTTGAGGCTGGGCATATGCGCGGGAGGCACACGCGCCAGTAAAGTGCATGCGTGGAAGGCTGGGCGCCAGTGGTGGGTTGCCCCCGGTTCGGTCCGGTTCTTACAAACCGGTAGTAAAACCAGGGGCAGGCTCCGCCCACCCACCCGGATGTCATCATAGACCATCTGCGCATGTGCACACGCGGTCCCGTTGCGAACCGGTAGTAAAGGTAAATAGAACCCACTCCTGCCCGGCGATGCGCGGAAGGCCGGTGCGTGCGCGAATCAAGCACATGTGCGCATGAAGTGAGCATGTGTGCGTGTGGCGAACCAGTAGTAACACAATATGAAACCCACTCCTGGATCGCTTCCTAAAGAGCATTATATCGCTTTTTCGTGAGACTATATGTTGCCATCAGTATGAATGACTTGTAAAAATTCACTTCTTTGGATTTAGGAGTCCTGATGAAAATCCTGAGTTATCCGTTGAATAAACAGCCCTGATTGTTGTGAATTTGCTACCGTGACATTGTCACTGGGGGTTATCAGCCTAAAAATAAAGGAAATATTTGTTAAAAAGAATTAAGGAGGATGAGGAATGATGCACTGCTAAATCTTCTATCTTAAATGTTTGGAATAAATGAAGGGAAAGAGTAAATTCCAGAGTTTTCGATTCTTCCTTTGCTTTTGAATGTCTACCTTTAGAAAGATGAAGGTATTAACAAAAATTGTTTAGAGGACAGGTAGCAATTTTATTTAAATTGCACAATTTTATTGGTAGTGGAAAAAAGTTAAGATCTTTTGAGTCTCTTACTACACAGTGCTTTCATATACTTAGCAAAAAGAAATCCAGACTAGAACTAAGGAGAAATTTCCGGACCAGAGATCTAGTTAGAACAATTGATCAGCAGAATAGGGTTCTACAACTTTTTTAATCTCTTGTTTTTAAAGAAGAGATTGGACAGCCATTTGTCCAGAAAAGGTATAGGGTCTCTGCTTGGGCAGGAGGTTGGACTAGAAGACCTCCAAGGTCCCTTCCAAGGCAGGAGAAGAAGCAATGGATGGAAACTAATCATGGAGAGAAACAACCCAGAATTAAAGAGGAATTTTGTGACAGTGAAAACAATTAATCAGTGGAACAACTTGCCTCCAGAAGTTGTAAATTCTCCAACACTGGAGGTTTTCAAGAAGAGATAGGACAACCATTTGTCTGAAGTGGTATAGAATTTCCTGCTTTGGCAAAGGGTTGGACTAGAAGACCTCCAAGGTCCCTCCTTAGCATTTTAGTTTAAAGTTTAATACGGGCGTTTTTTGAATAGGAAAAAGGATAAGAAATGTCTTACGATCTCATATGCTTTGAACGATGCATTGGAATATATTAATCATATGACATTTCACTGCTTATATTTGATTCTTTATCAATTCTTTTAAATGTGTACTTGTATTTGTAGCATTGGTTTCCTATATTGTTTGGGGGGGGGATCTATAATTAAAAGAAGCAAGGTTGATATTGAGGACTGACAAATATTAGGCAGGGGAATTGATTTTTGGGGTCCTGGACAACGGTCTTCGTATCTAGAACATAGAACATCATTGGAGCTGGATGGGACCTTGGAAGTCTTCTAGTCCAACCCCCTGCTTAGGCAGGAAGCCCTACACCACTTCAGACAAATGGTTGTCCAACCTCTTCTTAAAAATTTCCAGTGTTGGAGCATTCTGCAGGCAAGTTCTTCCACTGATTAATTGTTCTCACTGTCAGGAAGTTTCTCCTTAGTTCTAGGTTGCTTTTCTCCTTGATTACTCCACCTGTCACTTCTTGTCCTGCCTTCTGGTTCTTTGGAGAATAGCTTGACTCCCTCTTCTTTGGGGAAGCCCCTGAGATATCGGAGCACTGCTATCATGTTTCCCCTAGTCCTTCTTTTAATTAAATTAAACATACCCAGTTCCTGCAACCGTTCTTTATATATTTTAGCCTCCAGTCCCCTAATCCTCTTTGTTGCTCTTCTCTGCACTCTTTCTAGGGTCTCCACATCTTTCTTACATCGTGGTGAACAAAACTGGATGCCATAATTCCAAGTGTAGCATATACTGAATGTAGGCGTGCTTCATTAAAATCAAGCAACACTATTTCTCTGTACGTATTTGTGTGGCGAATGATACAGAAGTGGGGTTTCCAGCAGGTTCTGACCAGTTCTGGAGAACCGGTAGCGGAAATTTTGAGTCGTTCGGAGAACCGGTAGTAAAAATTCTGACTGACCCTGCTCCCATCTCTTCTCTGCCTTCCGACTCCCAGCTGATCGGGAGGAAATGGGGATTTTGCAGTAACGTTTCCCGGAGTGGGTTGGGAATGGAGATTTTACAGTATCCTTCCCCTGCCACGCCCTCCAAGCCACACCCACAGAACCGGTAGTAAAAAAAAAATTGAAACCCACCACTGCGTTGATTCTGTGCTTAGCTAAAATGCAAATTTGGTACTTTAAAGTCCTTTCAAGGGTGTAAGACTGACTTTCCCAAGAGAGAAATTCAGCACCTTTTTGTGAGCTCTGCCGAAGAGGAAGAATGCCCTTCTTGCATTCTATTCAAGAATATTTGCGGGTTGACAAAGCTGCCAAACACACTTGGATTTGTACCTCTGCAGGAAACAGTGATTGCATTTCCAAATTAACCATCCCTGCAATTAATCTAAACAATTGCTGCCACACATTCGAATTATTGAAAGTAATATTTCTAATTTACATGTCCAAATTAGTTTCAACTTACTTATATTGAAAGATAATAGATTCGCGCCCCCCCTCCATATAATTAATGTACTCTGCAAATGTACTGTGGATTAAATTTATCACTGCAAGGATCTTAAGATTCTAATATTTTTGCAGAGGCATAAAAAAGAGGTGGCTATAATTATTTCATTATGTATGTATAAAAATAGAATGCGGGGAAAAGAGAAACCAAGCTTTTCCTTCACTGATTACTCTTAATGTTTCCCAAATTCCCTGATTTACAGTATTCTCCAAGGATGCAGGTTTTTCTAATTGAAGTATAGCAATTTGCATATTTTAGACCTTGTGGGGGGAAAAAAATTAATTGATGCCTTTTATGTTCTATAGCATTCTATATATTTGAGCAGAGAGATGGCTTAGAATGAAGCCCGTATTGCTTTGTGGAAATAACCCCACATTTGCTAAACGCTGGAGTTATTTCTCTCCTTGTGCGAGGAAGTACAATATTCAGGAAGAAGGTGGCAATTAGCAGCGTCCAAAAATGCAAACCTGCGAGAGATGCATGGTCCTGTCCAACTTGAAAATGATTCATGAAGCTTAAAACTTTACTCCAGGGGTTCCCAACCCTCGGTCCGCGGACTGGTACCAGTCTGTGGTCTGTTAGCAAGCAAAGCTTCATCTGAATGAAATCTAGGCAGGGGTGAAATTCAGCAAGTTCTAACAGGTTCTGGAGAACCGGTAGCAGAAATTTTGAGTAGTTCAGAGAACCGGCAAATACCACCTCTGGCTGGCCCCAGAGTAGGGTGGGAATGGGGATTTTGCAGTATCCTTCCCCCAGGAGTGGGGAGAGAATGGAGAGTTTGCAGTATCCTTCTTCTGGAGTGGGGTGGGAATGGAGATTATGCAATATCCTTCCTCCAGGAGTGGGGAGGGAATGGGGATTTTGCAGTATCCTTCCCCCAGGAGTGAGGAGAGAATGGGGATTTTGTAATATCCTTCCCGCAGAAGTAGGGAGAGAATAGGAATTTTGCAGTATCCTTCCCCTGGAGTGGGGTGGGAATGGAGACCGAGGTAGCCCAGCGTCAACTCATAGTTTGCTGTAGAAAGGGGTTCATGCAGTCTGCATGAATTTGTGCACCGGCCAAGGAGTAAATGGCTATAGCCGTGATGGCGAACCTATGGCACGGGTGCCTCAGGTGGCACATGGAGCCATATCTGTGGCCATGCGAGCATTGCCCTACCTCAGTCCAGCACGCTGGCCAGCTGATTTTCGGGCCTTCCGGGCCCACTGGAAGTCAGGAAACGGGCTGTTTCTGAGCCTCCGGAGGGCCTCTGAGAGTGGGGTGGTGGGGACGGCCATTTTCGCCCTCCCTAGGCTCCTAGAAAGCCTCTGGAGCCTGGGGAGGGCAAAAAATGGGCCTACTGGGCCCACCATGCCATCACGTGCCAAAAGCATGGGGGTGGGGAGTGTCACGCACGTATGCATGGGGGGGACGGGGCATATTGAATTATGGGTGTGGGCACGCACGCATGCACGCAATCCCCCCCAACTCCTCCCGCTTTTGGCATGCGACGGCAAAAAGTTAGCCATCACTGGTCTATAGTAATTCACTTACACCTTGCAGCTATGCCAGAAGCAACCCCCGAGGACGACTCACCTTCTTATACGGCTTGGCTTGAAATCTTGCTGCAGAAGGATTTGGAATAGCGTGATGGAAAACCTCGTAAACGCATCGTGGTATTTTGAAGTTGGATCAAATCTGGCAAAAGGAGGTTTCTTTCTCCTCCCCCCGCCCCCCGAATCCAGTTCTCACAGACTCGATTGAAGGAAATGTTGATGGAGGAAAAACAAAATGGGAATAAACATAAAATTAAGCACCAGGGTATTTTACCTAGTGCCTCAGCGTAGAAAATAGCAAAGAGGAAGACAAAAATACAAAATTCTGTGAATGTTTGCGATTAGGATACAAAACAGAGTTAATGATAAATGAAGGCATATTCAGAGACATAAGATCCAGAGGTGGTCTTCAGCAGGTTCGCACCTGTTCGGGCGCCCACCCGCCCTGGATCCAAGTCGTGCTATTTAGGCACATTTTCAAGGCCAGGCGCATGTACAGAAGGCACGTGAACAAGCAAAGCGCATGCGTTGAAGGACGTGCGCATGTGTGGACAGTGTGTGCGTGTGCGCGTGGGGCGAACCGGTGTTAAAAGTAAGTGAAACCTACCCCTGATAAGATCCATTTGAAGGGTCTCGGAAAATTTTCTAGAAGAAGGCTCGGGATTTACTCAGACTTTGCAAACACGGTTCCTCCAGGCTCGGTACAAACTTGTGATTAAAAGTTAAAAAGTTGTACTTCTGTAAGATCACAGCAGAGAAGCCCCTTGATCTTCTCTCCTTTTCTTCCATCCAACACCAAGAGCTTCTTAAATCTCTAATGAAGCAGTTTTCCTGCAGAGGAGAAGATCTCGAATGCTTTCTAACTTAAACGGAAGAAAAAGCCGATTTATCTTCAAACACGGCACAGTCGATGCAACCTGTGAAGAGTCAGTTCTTCTGGTTGACAGCTCAATCCGCCTTCCGCTTTACCTAAAATATGGTGCGTATACAGGTAGTCCTCGACTTACCACCACAATTGACATAAACAGGATTTATGTTGCTAAGTGAGCAGTTTGTCAAGTGAGTATGTGTCCCATCTTATGACTTTTCTTGCCACATTTGCTAAGTGAATCACTGCAGTTGTTCAGTTAGTGGATCTGGATTTCCCCTGAACTTTGCGTGTCAGAAGGTTGCAAAAGGGAATCACACGACCCCCGAGACAGTCATAAAGACCTCTCCTCTCCTCTCCCCTCTCCTCCCCTCTCCTCTCCCCTCTCTTTTTCTCCTCTCCTCTTTTTCTCCTCTCCCCTCTCCCTCCCCTCCCCTCCTTTTCTCCTCTCCTCTCCCCTCTTTTTCTCCTCTCTCCTCTCCTCTCCACTTTTTCTCCTCTCCCCTCTTTTTCTCCTCTCGTCTCCCCTCCCCTCTTTTTCTCTCCTCTCCTCACCCCTCTCCTCTTTTTCTTCTCTCCTCTCCATTCTCCTCTCCACTCTCCTCTCCACTTTTTCTCCTCTCCCCTCCCCTCCCCTCTTTTTCTCCTCTCCGCTCCCCTCTCCCCTCCCTCCTTTCCTCTCCCCTCTTTTCCTCCCCTCCCCTCTTTTTCTCCCTTCCCCACCCCTCTTTTTCTCCCCTTCCCTCCCCTCTTTTTCTTCCCTCCCCTCTTTTTCTCCTCTCCTCTCCTTTCTGAGAACTTGCAACCTACGTGATGCATTAACGGTTCAGATTAGATTTCCTAAATGGACATGGAAAGAAGACGGCCAGAAACAAGTTTACGGAAGCCCTAAATGAGGAGTTAGGGAAGAAGCACCAGAGATGATAATCCAGCGCAGTAAATCATCCGAGAGACGAAATCGGTGCTTTCAATGGGAGACCAGGCTGAGTTAATTAGCTGCTTTTCCCCACTGGAAGAGTCTTCATTTTAAGAAGAAATGCCATTGGGTTGAGAAACATTTGTTGTTACACCTGCGAAATCAACCTCTTTGTCTTTCTGTCTCTGGGCTCTTAACAAATTGAATATGTATTAGAAAACAAACAGGCAAGCATTCTTTAAAGGGGAAAAATATATTGGATTCTTGAAATCCCATTGTGTTTTTATATATCATATGTGTTTTTTTTTAAGGCTGCGATTACAGCAACAGCCTTAGCAGTTATTTCTTGGATCAAATGGGATCTGATATTTTTGTTTTGCCTTGCCAAAATGAGGATGATACCCAAATGCAGGGACTCCTCAATTTACAACAGCTCATTTAGTGACCGCTCAAAGTTAACAACGGCACTGAAAAAAGGGACTCACATAACAACTTCAACCGTGGCAAGAAAAGTCACAAAAGGGGGCAAAACTCACCTAACAAATGTCTCACTTAGCCCTGGAAATTTTGGGCTCAATTGTGGTTGCATGTCGAGGACTGCCTGCATTCTTTCAATTCCCCCCCCCCCTTCATCAAGGCTCTTAACAACCAAAGTGATTTGCTTAACAACTGTGGCGAGCAAGGTCGTAAAATGGGGCAAAACTCCACTTGACACATGTCTCACTTAGCAACGGAAATCTTGGGGTTCCGTTGTGGTCATAAGTCAAGGACTCCCTGTATTCTAGCTTATGATTTGATGCTGAGTTCTTTATATTCGCTGGAGCTTTAGTATGATTCATTTAAAATCTGAGGCATCCGATTTTATTGCAAAAAAATAATGTAACGTGATGTTTGATCTGTTTGGGATGGAAGAGGGAAAAAAGAAAGAGAGAAAAGAGAGAAGGAGAGTTCTGAATCGAGTGTAGGAAGGAAAGGTAAAGGTAAAGGTTCCCCTTGCACATATGTGCTAATCGTTCCTGACTCTAGGGGGCGGTGCTCATCTCCGTTTCAAAGTCGAAGAGCCAGCACTGTCCGAAGACGTCTCTGTGGTCATGTGGCCGGCATGACTCAATGCCAAAGGCGCACGGAACGCTGTTCCCTTCCCACCAAAGGTGGTCCCTATTTTTCTATTTGTATTTTTTTTTAAACGTGCTTTCGAACTGCTAGGTTGGCAGAAGCCGGGACAAGTAATGGGAGTTCACCCCATTATGCGGCACTTGGGATTCGAACCGGTGAACTGCCGACCTTTTGATCGACAAGTTCAGCGTCTTAGCTTAGTCTTAGGAAGAGAGGCCCATTTACCTTTGGCCTCTTTACAAAAAGCACCCACTCCTCTCCACAACCTCAGGGATCTGATGGATGCTTGCAAGGGGAGGGGGGGAAGGAGGAGAGAAACTACTTTATATTACGTTTTTTTGAGGACAGGGAAGCTAAATCGAGGTGCTTTTCTTTGGCCACCGGTCAGCATTCGGAGGTAGCGAGTGATCCTCTCTCTTTGATCTTCTTTAGAATTGCATAGACAGAGTCACAACTGGGTGAGGCATCTGTCTTCCTCTCCCTCCCTCTGTGGTTCTGTGGGCGTGGCTTATTTTGTGGATGTGGCTTGATGGTCATGTGACAATTCTTTAGGATTTAGCAGGGGTACTGGTCTACTAGGCTTTTAACTGCTTGCAGAGCTGTACCGGTCTACCCATTTGTTTTTGGAGACACCGATCTACTCATTTGATTTTGGAAGCACCGGTCTACTCATTTGTTTTTGGAGGCACCAGTCTACCACCACACTGCCTTTTAACACTGATCAGCTGTAGGGCGGCCCTTTGAAGCCCCAGCAAGAGTTTAAACAGTTTTTTTTCCTTCTAGCCGATCAGCTGGGACTCGGGAGGCAGCAATAGATTGGGGGTGGGGCCAAATAAAAGGTAAGAATAACGAGGGAAGGGTGGGGGGGCAGAACTGGTTCAGTGATGACATATCGTCACCGCTACCGTCTCGGCAGAACCGGGGGGACCCCACCACTGGCCAAGGACCCCTCATTTCAACCCCGAGCCACAAATATTCCCCTTTATTGGTGCTGAGATTTGTATGACAGAGAACATCTCTGGGTCCTCTCCTATATTTGCAAAAGACTGTTCTATTCCCTTTAAGGCTTCCCTTTAAGCGCACCCAATTTTGTCTGTCTTGTACAAGAACTTCTTTTAAGGTGCCTAAAGATCCCCTCTGTCTGATGGGACGAGATTCGGTTTCAGCTTTGCGTTTTTATGAAAGGTGGCTCCTGTAAGGACACATTGAAGATTGCAAGAACTAACTAAATAAGCCTGATTTTAACAAGGATGTATCCATCTGTCTTTTATCCTGGCTATGACAAAAAGCACCTAAGCCATTTTGCAGACATTGTAATTGGACGTTATCAGGATGTAACTTGGGACTTTAAGAATGCAGATTGTGTACTTCATCATGGAGTGAAAAATAGTTCCATGGTTTTAATGTCAATTTTAACAGTCATCCTATGATCGAAATACTGACACTTTTCTTCTTCTTCTTCTTCTTCCTCTTCCTCTTCCTCTTCCTCCTCCTCTTCTTCTTCTCCTCCTCCTCCTCCTCCTTCTTCCTCTTCTTCTTCTCATCCTTCTCCTTCTTCTTCTTCCTCTTCCTCCTTCTGCTTCTTCTTCTCCTCCTCCTCCTTCTGCTTCTTCTTCCTCTTCTTCTTCCTCCTCCTCCTCTTCTTCTTCTTTTCCTCCTCCTCCTTCTGCTTCTTCTTCCTCTTCTTCTTCCTCCTCCTCCTCCTTCTTCTGCTTCTTCTTCTTCCTCCTCCTCTTCCTCTCCTCCTCCTTCTTCCCCTTCCCCTTCCCCTCCTCCTCCTCCTTCCTCCTTCCTCTTTCCTCCTTCCTTTTACAGATTGTTACTTCTGCTGATCTACCCATTAAGGAATACAGCCTTCTTTTCAACAGCGCACAGGTAAACGAAACTTTTTTTTAAAAAAAAAATTGTTAAACATTTTGTGAATGTAGTACAGTACAGCTGCCATTGTGGAGATGCTGTTAAACGACTTTAGAATTGGACACACTGTCGTTTGTTCATTTGGCGAATTCCAATGGCTGGGTTTTGTCAACAAGTTTGTTCATTCCTAGTATTTTTCTTCTATGTTCAAAGATGCTTGCTAGAGAGATAATCCTATACGTTATAGCTGAATATTGTTATTCCAGTTTGCTTGGCTGGCCTATTTTTCTGATGCTGACTTTGAATAAAATCCCACTAAAGGGGGGGGGGAGGACTTTTAGACAAGTTATTTTGGGGAAAAAATAAAATGAGGGACTTGCTCAGTTGCTGAAGTTAAATTCTGTTGTTGGTTCTGAGGGTTCCCTACTTTTCCCCCTTTGTACCTTTTGCATCTTGTTTCTTGAATTGACCCCTTGTATGACTATTTCTCAGCTAAAGATGTAGGAACATCTCCAATCAATGCAGCTATTGGGGGGGAAAAGTTACAGTATGAAAGCTTCGATTCCTATGGGACAATTTCATGATTCAATATACTGGACAAGAAAGGTCTACAAAACTGAAACTTTCATTCCTGTAAAAAATAAGTACAATTTGTCCACTCTTGGTGCCCGAAATCATATTCTAAGTAGGTATGTGAATAAGATAAAATAAGATAAATCTTTATTGTCATTTTTTTTTTTACTGTGAACACGCTGGCCCACATTAAAAATGAAATTCTGTTGCCTGCTCTCAAAAGAGAGTATATATCTACCCATACCTATACATAATATACATATACACATACTATATACATACATATAAGGTAAAGGTAAAAGTTCCCCTCGCACATATGTGCCAGTTGTTCCTGACTCTAGGGGGCGATGCTCATCTCCGTTTCAAAGCCGAAATACCAGCGCTGTCCAAAGACGTCTCCGTGGTCATGTGGCCGGCATGACTCAATGCCAAAGGCGCACGGAACGCTGTTCCCTTCCCACCAAAGGTGGTCCCTATTTTTCTACTTGCATTTTTTACCTGCTTTCGAACTGCTAGGTTGGCAGAAGCTGGGACAAGTCACGGGAGCTCACCCTGTTACGCGGCACCAGGGATTCGAACCGCTGAACTGCCGACCTTTCGATCGACAAGCTCAGCGTCTTAGCCCCTGAGCCACTGCGTCCCTTACATATATACATAGGTATATCTATGTATATACATACATATATAAATAGGTAAATCCCAGGGATTTATTTATCTTTGCCTAGGGTTGACTATGGATTACTGTAAAAATTTGCTGGCTAGAAACTTAGTGATTGTCCCTTGGAGTTGTCTCCCTCTTGTAAGACACACACACACACACACACACACACACACACACACACACGGAGCCAGAGCTATGTTTCATATCAGCTTCAGCACCTGCTTGAATCTTTCTATTTATCTTTTCCTTTAATTAAGAGATAATGTCAGATGGAGGAAAATAAAACTCGCGGCCAAGATGAAAATCTTCCAACATATTGCTCCAAACATCAGCCAGTAAAAGTGGGGTGGGGGTGGGAAGGTTGGGGAAAGAAAAGCAAAAATAATAACGACGAGGAAAGGTTTTGTTTTGATAGTGGGAGGAAGAAGGGAGGGAGAAAAAAATCTCCTTGAAAATGTGGCTAAATAGGACAGCATAGCGCCGGGACAAGTGGACAGGCCCATCTGCGATCTCTGCTATTGGTCCAAACTGTCTGAATAACACCACTGGCTGTACTAATAAATTAAAAATACAAATGGTGGAAGCTACAATAGTTACGGACCCAGCTACGGACCCCAAAGAACGCAGCACACACGAACTCTATACAAAGCTTATTTTACTCAAATAACTTAGTCTTTATCAACTAAAGGCTGTTAATAAACTGTCTTACACGAATTCTGAGATAAGGTAATCACAGTCTTACTAGAGTTGGCAGAAAGCCCAGAAGCAATTTGCAGAGAATCCAGACGCGAAGGAGAGTGAACTAAAGTTGTTCCCTACAGCTTGCTGCAATCGGCATTCCTCCTTAAATAGGCTAAGGGAGTAGCCAATTAGCCCCAAGCCTTACTCTCGAGGAGACCTCCTCCTGAGGAGCCACTCCTGAGGAGACAGATTTGTATAGAATAACACTTCTTAGGGGGCCCCGAAAGCCCTAATAAGCAGGTATATACATAAAAGTATGCAGGCTATTGCTATAATGCATTGTAAGCCGCCCTGAGTCCACGGAGAAAGGCAGCATATAAATTGGAGTAATAAATAAATAAATAAATAAATTTTATTTATTTATAAAATAAATAAAATAAATAAAAGCACGTAAAAGATGCAAGTAGGAAAATAGGGACCACCTTTGGTGGGAAAGTAACGGCGTTCCATCTGCCTTTGGCGTTGAGTCATGCCGGCCACATGACCCAGGAGACATCTTCGGACAGCACTGGCTCTTCGACTTTGAAACGGAGGTGAGCACTGCCCCCTAGAGTCGGGAATG
This sequence comes from Arizona elegans, assembly GCA_022577455.1. Taxonomy (NCBI): domain Eukaryota; kingdom Metazoa; phylum Chordata; class Lepidosauria; order Squamata; family Colubridae; genus Arizona; species Arizona elegans. The sequence goes on from JAKOOJ010000028.1 coordinate 7,497,885, forward strand.
ACTAGCCCATACGTGCGAAGAGAACCTTTACCTTTACTTTTTAAGCCGTTCCTGTGTGCTTCATATGGTTTTCTTTAATGGACCATCCAGTCCTCTTAATGGCCTAGGAGAGCTTTTTAACACCCTAGAAAAATTGATCTTTGAATTGCAATTGCTCAACGTTAGAAAAAAAAAATGGCTTTGGCGTGCATTTTCATTAGTCATTCAAGCACCACGGTGGAATTTTCGTTGTCGGAGTCCTGCCAGGTCCAGAAACTTGACAACTAATTCTGGAGAAAGAAACGATAAACCCTGATTTACATATAGAGTCCCAAATTGGAAGAGGACGATCATTTTGAATGCAATCTCTTATCTCGCACAGCCCGTGGTGGCATTTAGCGGAAACGTGCAAACAAATCGAGTCTTGGATTGCCCCGGAGATTTAAAAAAAAAAAAAAAAGATTTGGGATGCAATTCAAATGAAGTAGTTCTTTGTTCTGCACAAACGTGGGATGTACCAAAACAGGTTTCATCTGCAAGCTGATATCATTCTAATCGGCAGCTCGGCCTAAAGCTTCCTGCTTTTTTTTTTTTTTTTCATTTGCACAAAATCTTTTCATTTGTACAAAATGTCAGATGAGGGTGAAGATATTTGTCACCCTTTGGCCTTTGCTGAGGCTGCCCCGATAAATGATCAGGCTTGAGAAAGGAACATAAACCATAAACCGGCCTTCCACCTTTTGTGACGTGTTTTACAAGCCAGGTTTCACGGCAGTGCGTCACAATAAATTCCACTTTTTTTTAAAAAAAAAAAAATTAATTGCCATGTGTGGTGCATGCTACATTTCAATTTTTCGAGGGAGCCGTGCTCAATATTCAAAATATGAAGGCTGTTGACAGTTCATTTGAAGAGATTATTTGGGAGGCTCCTTTGTGAGCAGAAGTTGATTGTGATGAGACTGATACGTGTCTACTACATCTTGATTTACGTTACTCGTTCCATACTTTATTTGTTTCATGTTTTATTTGTTTTATTTATATAACATTCAATTTCCATCGAACAGTGTGTGAGCTGGGTACAGTTATTTTTAAACAATCATAGTCCACGTATTTGGACTACGTTAGTAAGACTACTAACTTAGTAGTCTTAGTAATCTAAGTTAGTAAGGCTCCTACCAAGGAGCCTTGGTAGTACAGTGGTCTAAAGCACCCTGTTATTAAGACCAGCTGCCTGCAATTACTGCAGGTTCGAATCTCGTCAGGCTCAAGGTTGACTCAGCCTTCCATCCTTTCTAAGGTAGGTGAAATGAGGACCCAGTTTGTGGGGGTTGTGGAGCTGACTTTGTATAAATATACAAAAGGATGAAGGCTATTGCTTAGCACATTGTAAGCCGCCCTGAGTCTCCGGAGAAGGGCGGCATATAAATCAAATTAAAAAAATTAAAAAAAATTAAAATTAAAAAAAATAAAAAAAAATAAAAAAAAAACCTTAACAACTTCAATGATTCATTTAACAACCATGGCAAGAAAATTCACAAAAGGAGGCAAAACTCACCTAACAAATGTCTCACTTAGCCACAGAAACTTTGGACTCAATTGTGGTCGTATGTTGAGGACTGCCTGCATTCTGGCAATTCCCCCCCCCCCCTTCATCAAGGCTCAACGCGAGGTCAGGAAACAAGGGGGCTGAATTTATTCGAGCTTTGAAATCAAAGCCATTGTTGTTGGTTTTTTTTAACCAATCTTCTCCTTTTTAGTTTAGGCGCCTACTTCACGAATCCTTGCCGTATGGGGTGCGTCCACTGTGAAATAAAACTTTCGTCTATTCCACAGCCTTTCCAAAAATATATGCCAGACCTACACCGCGTTTCTCACCACAGCACTAGCATTTACTCTTACTTTACTTTACTTTTATTTAATTTGTATACCGCCCTTCTCCCGAAGGACTCAGGGCGGTGAACAGCCAACAATAAAATACATACATACAAAATTTAGACTTATATATCGCTTTACAGTTCTTTACAGCCCTCTCTAAGCGGTTTTCAGAGTCAGCTTCTTGCCCCCCGCACCCCCAACAATCTGAGTCCTCATTTTACCGACCTTGGAAGGAAGGATGGAAGGCTGAGTCAATCTTGAGCCGGTCAGGATTGAACTGCTGGCAATGAGCAGAGTCAGTCCTTCCTTCCTTCCTTCCTTCCTTCCCTCCCTCCCTCCCCCCTCCCCCCTTCCCTCCCTCCCTTCCTTTTACCCACCTTGGAAGGATGGAAGGCTGAGTCAATCTTGAGCCGGTCAGGATTGAACTGCTGGCAATGAGCAGAGTCAGTCCTTCCTTCCTTCCTTCCTTCCTTCCTTCCTTCCTTCCTTCCTTCCCTCCCTCCCTCCCTCCCTCCCTCCCTCCCCCCTCCCCCCTTCCCTCCCTCCCTTCCTTTTACCCACCTTGGAAGGATGGAAAGCTGAGTCAATCTTGAGCCGGTCAGGATTGAACTCCTGGCGGTGAGAAGAGTGAACCTGCAATACCGCATTCTAACCACAGGGAGGGAGGGAGGGAGGAAGGAAGGAAGGAAGAGCGGGAAATAGCAGTACCACAACCTATTGCCTATTGCCCACAAAAATCTGGGTCCTCATTTTACCCACCTCAGAAGGACGGAAGGCTGAGTCAACTTTGAGCCGGTCAGGATCAAACTCCTGGCAGTGGGCACAGAGTCCCTTCCTTCCTTCCTTCCTTCCTTCCTTCCTTCCTTCCTTCCTTCCTTCCTTCCTTCCTTCCTTCCTTCCTTCCTTCCTGTAAGCGGTTTACAGAATCAGCCTCTTGCCCCCCACAATCTGGGTCCTCATTTTACCGACCTCGGAAGGATGGAAAGCTGAGTCGACCTTGAGCCTGGTGAGATTTGAACTGCCGAATTGCAGGCAACTGGCAGTCAGCAGAAGTAGAGCCTACACTCTTAACGCCACCACGGCTCAGTTGTGTTTATTATTGATTGGGGCTCCCAATTAGCTGAAAAATGGACAAGGTAGTTAATCCGTCATTTTAATCACCGATATTTTAATTCTGGCTTCATGCCAGCATTTGTTTTCCCCAACCGTTATTCCTTATCTCGTGTATGAGCAAATACGGACAATTTGTTTACTGTGGTCTTTTATAATGTCTGGCTCGGATGGATGGATCGAGGTGGTTGGGGGTTTTGAACGTATTAATTCTGTTGCTATGACTAAGGATAATTAGCCCTCTACCCTCCATGCAGGTTCCCCCTCCCCAAAACACAAACTTTGTGATGTTGTGACTCATTGAAATAATGAATTAATTGGCAGGAATCCTACAGGAGGGGAAAGATTCATTGGAGAAAAATGCTCGTATTTTATGATTACATTAACAGGTTTTTATTACTCACCCACCTCCGAGAGCCATGCCTTCAGAAAAGGTAAAGTGTTTTCATCGAGAACTCCTTACAATGAAAAATAACCATTTGCCCACCTGACTTGTAAGCTTCTTTTCCAAAGCTCTTGAAGGCAGGACAAGAAGCAATGGGTGGAAACTAATCAAGGAGAGAAGCAACCTGGAATTGAGGAGAAACTTCCTAACAGTGAGGATAATTAATCAGTGGAACAACTTGCCACCAGAAGTCGTGGGTGCTCCATCACTGGAGGTTTCAAGAAGAGCCTAGACAGCCACCTGTCTGAAATGGTCTAGGGTCTCCTGCTTGAGCAAGGGGTTGGACTAGAAGACCTCTAAGGTCCCTTCCAGCTCTATGAATGGGACCTTGGAATCCTAGTGGACAGTCATTTAAACAAGAGCCAGCTGAGTGTGGCAGCAGCCAAATAAGCCAAAACAATCCTGGTTTGTATAAACAGAAGCATGGAATCAAGATCACGTAAAGTATTAGTACTGCTTTATAAAGCCTTAGTACCTGGAATAATTGCATCCAGTTTTGGTCACCACGTTACAAAAAAAGATGTTGAGACTTTGGAAAAAGTGCAGAGAAGAGCAGCTCAGATGATCAAAGGCCTGGAGACGAAAACATATGAAGAACGGTTTCAGGATTTGGGTTTGGCCAGTCTAGAGATAAGAAGGACTAGGTATGACATGATAGCAGTCTTCCAGTATTTGAGGGGCCGCGACGAAGAGAAGAGGGGGGTCAAATTATTTTGCAAAGCACCCGAAGGCAAGACAAGAAACAACGGATGGAAACTCATCAAGGAGAGAAGCAACCTGGGATTGAGGAGGAACTTCCTAACAGTGAGGACAATTAGCCAGTGGAACAGCTTGCCACAAGAATCTGTGAATGCTCCAACACTGGAGGTTTTAAAGAAGAGTCTGGACTGCCACTTGTCTGAAATGGTCTAGGGTTTTCTGCTTGAGCAGAAGTTGGACTAGAAGACCTCCAACTCTGTTAATCTGTTAAACTCTTCCAGCTCTATTCTGATTGATTGATTGATAGATTGAGAGTCAACCTCCGTTGCGAAGGTAAAAGGTAAAGGTTCCCCTCGCACATACGTGTTAGTCATTCCCAACTCTAGGGGGCGGTGCTCATTTCCATTTCAAAGCCGAAGAGCCGGCATTGTCCGAAGACGTCTCCGTGGTCATGTGGCTGGCATGACTCAATGCCAAAGGCGCACGGAATGCTGTTCCCTTCCCACCAAAGGTGGCCCCTATTTTTCTACTTGCATTTTTGACCTGCTTTCGAACTGCTAGGTTGGCAGAAGCTGGGACAAGTCACGGGAGCTCACCCCATTACGCGGCACTCGGGATTCGAACCGCTGAACTGCCGACCTTCTGATTGACAAGCTCAGCATCTTAGTCACTGAGCCACCACATCCCTCCGCGTCCTGTTGAGAAGGAGCTGTTATGAAAAAATCTGTCCACTCAGGATGTAAGCAGGAGAATTCTAGTTTAATAGTTGAAAAAAAGGAACTAGGTTAGATTCCCCCCCACCCATGTCCTTCTACCTCTCACAAACGTGACATGGGAAGGCCAGGAGCCCTTTTCATGCCAAATGCAAATCTAAATCATGTACTACAACAGAAAAATCTTGCACCTTTGCTGATATTATCTATTTGTCGGGAGCAAAAAAAAAAAAAAAAATCTTGACTAAACTAAAAATCCTCGGCCGCAAAAATAAAAGTTTATGAATCCTCAAGTTTATGATTTGCCTCTGAATCATCCTTCTTCCATGAGGACTAAACTAAACTAAACTAAACTAAACTAAACTAAACTAAACTAAACTAAAACTCCGCGGCCACAAAAATAAAAGTTTATGAATCCGTTTGCCTCTGAATCATCCTTCTTCCATGAGGACTAGACTAGACTAGACTAGACTAGACTAAACTAAACTAAACTAAACTAAACTAAACTAAACTAAACTAAACTAAACTAAACTAAACTAAACTAAACTAAACTAAACTAAAACAAAACTCCACGGCCGCAAAAATAAAAGTTTATGAATCCGTTTGCCTCTGAATCATCCTTCTTCCATGAGGACTAGACTAGACTAGACTAGACTAGACTAAACTAAACTAAACTAAACTAAACTAAACTAAACTAAACTAAACTAAACTAAACTAAACTAAACTAAACCAAACCTAAAACTCCGCGACCACAAAAATAAAAGTTTATGAATCTGTTTGCCTCTGAATCATCCTTCTTCCACGAGCAGATATAATATTTTTTTAAAAAGTCCCTGCCTATTAACATCAACCTCAAGCCTTCCGCGATAGTTCCCAGCGAACGCCAAAACCGCAATTAGATTTTCATGTCTGATGTAATTGGAGAAATTTTTAACGCAAATTAAATTAAGGCAGCTTTTCTTTTGTCCTGACCTAACCTGCTGGTTCGGGGCCTGCATCTTTCGTGACGCCATTTACAGGTGACATGAGGTCACCTGATAAGGTAGCCCATCGTTACGCTGCAGCGTTTGCCTCTATTAGGTTTGGCTTTAAAATGAAATTTAAGCAGTAGGAATAGCAGCTAATCCTGGTCAGGGTTTTGGGTGTTTGGGTCTCCTTGGGAATGACGTGACCTTACTTTTTTTTTTTTATTTAGATTTATATGCCGCCCTTCTCCGGAGACTCAGGGCGGCTTACAATGCGCTAAGCAATAGCCTTCATTCTTTTGTATATTTATACAAAGTCAGCTTATTGCCCCCACAAACTGGGTCCTCAATTTACCTACCTTAGAAAGGATGGAAGGCTGAGTCAACCTTGAGCCTGGTGAGATTCAAATCTGCAGTAATTGCAGGCAGCTGATCTTAATAACCAGCTTAATAACAGGGTGCCTTAGACCACTGTACTACCAAGGCTCTTTACTTAAGACATGCGTGGCAATGCATTCTTTATTTTGCACCCCTTGGAGATTGCTTGCCCCCTGAGTTTTGGGGACAAATGTTTTACTTTTGAATGGGGTCCCTCCCTCCCCGTACGCGTTCTCCAAATTAGCGGCTTCTCGGGAATCTGATCCGTATGACCTTCAGTACACCTGAACTTCTGTTCATTAAGATCTGATCTGATCTGAACACCAGTCAGGAGCCTACAATTTTACAATTCAGGGGGGAAAAAAAGTACCCAAACTTTTCAACGTGTATGTAAATTTTGGAAGAGAATTCACTGGATTTTTTGCACAGATAAATACTTCAAAATAATGTTCGCTGTATATATATATATGCAAAAAATTAAAATCTCGGGTGTTTTCCCGCGTCATGTTCAATAAGTTAGTTAAAATGTTTAAAATTCTGGTTAAAATCCTAGCTTAAAATCTTCCAAAAATCCTTACAGAGCATTCTGCAAGGTCCTTTAAAACCTCAGCTAAAATCCCACCAGTACCTTAAAAGTTTTTCTTTCTAGCAACGTTTCGACAGGCTCACAACCCTGTCATCTTCAGGCTCTTATCTAGTTTCGAAGCTGTGGGTGTGCTAGGATTTTAACCAGAATTTTAAACATTTTAACTAACTTATTTAACATGACGCGGAAAAACACCCGAGATTTTAATTTTTTGCATATACACATCCTCAGAACAAGCCTGCATTTCATTTGTTTATACCACTTGCTGGACAAAAGATTTGTCATTGGGAGGAGGAGGAAGAGGAGGAGGAGGAGGAGGAAAATGGGGATTCTTGGTGCTCTCTGAGTTTGGTGGTTTTCTTGCAGATGTTTCATGACCCAGCTAGGAATAACATCAGTGCTAGAAGGGAGTGGGGTTTGCAGGGAGGAGGAGGAAGAGGGGAGGATATTCATTCAATTCATGTGCAGCTCTTGGTGATTTCTCTGGGCCAGGTCTCTGCATGTCTTCCGATCTTGCACTACTTCTTTGAGTTGTTCTGTGCTCTGGCTGGTGTTAGCTTTGATGGTATCCAGCCATACCATGTTCTTTGGAGGCCTGGTTTCCTTTTACCGCTAACTCTTCCCCAACAACTGGTCATTTGTATCCTTGGTAGAGAGTCGTTGAGGCCACTTGGACACAGATAAACTTCCAAGTGGCCTCAACGACACTCTAAAAAGGTTGCAAATGACCAGCTGCCTGCAAGGAGTATCAATCTTTCCGGTCCCCACCATCCAGTTAGAGTGGAAGAAGCTTCTTGGGTGAGAAGAGAAACATCTTCAAAGTAAAAGCAGAAAGTCCAGCTGCCTCTTGAAAAAAAAGCACCTTTGGGACAACCATGACCTGGTGGACGGAGAATCTCCACCGACATTTCTCCGTAGGAGTGAGAAATATTTATGTTTCTCAAAGATCCATCCAGCCCAAAGTTTTTTGACAATGCCATTTCATATTCAGTGACACTGCCCACAGCTTTGAGTTTCCTCAAAGTTCCATTTTATAAGAGGTGTCACATTGGCACATCTGCGAAAATCCGAATCTGAAAGTTTCCAGGTTTTCCCCACCCGTGAAAGTTCAAGTCCCTGCCCAGCACCCACATGTCCATCACATGGTCCAGTCATCCACCGTCCAAACTGGAGACACTTTGCAGTCATCTGACTCCAGGTACCAGGGCACTGCGTCCTTGATTCTCTGAGAAAGGAATGTTATTTTGACTACATATCAGCCATTCTCTATGCAATGCCTCCTCCCATTTTTCCACAGAAGATACAATTCTACTTAGTTTCCCATGGACGAGGGGAAACTAGAACTTCTTAAGGTTTGCAAATTTGGAGGCATCTGAACTTCAGGTAGGAAGGCTCTTGAGAAGATACAGGTAAATCCTTGACTTACCACCACAATTGAGCCCAAAATTTCTGTTGCTAAGCGAAACATTTGTTAAGTGAGTTTTGCCCCCATTTTAAGTGGTTGTTAAGGTTGTTAAGTGGATCACTGCAGTTGTTAAGTTAGTCACACGGTTGTTAAGTGAATCTGGCTTCCCCCGTTGACTTTGCTTGTCAGAAGGTCGCAAAATCCCTCCCCCCTGGGACACTGCAACTGTCATAAATACGAGTCAGTTGTCGACATAAATCAGATGACCATGGGGATGCTGTAATGGTCCTCGGTGTGAAAAAGGCTCCTAAGTCGCTTTTTTTTCAGTGCCATTGTAACTTCGAGCAGTCACTAAACAAACTGTTTGTGTAGATGATAATTCAGTCGTTTGCTTCCTGCAGCTGATATTCGAAAGTACAATTTCTCAGTAATTTCTGTGGTCTGAATTTGTGTAATTCTGGCTTTGGGAGTGGGGGGAGAAATGAGGGGGAAAAAAACCCACTATCCAAATATGTCTTCCCACCAGGAAATACTACTACTTGTAAGCAAAAATACTTTGGGGTAGTTTATTTGCAACGAAATGTCCTTGCGTCCTCCGAGCTACAATAATTATGGAGATCTGAGCCCGCGATAGCATTTTAATTCTTTCTAAAATGGTGCATAATTTCAAAACTTGTATTCAGCGAGGAAATATAAACCGTGCAAAACCACTACACAGATGGCTCCCAATTAATTAAGGCCGAGTAAATATTCCGTTTATAGGAATTCCGTTCAAAAGTGAGTTGATTGAATTATTTGAATTTGATAGTCAAATCCAGTTGGCAAGTCCGTTCGAATCCCAGAGACGCACCAGAGGCTTTCCAAATCGATTTGGAGAATTTCTGCACATGGATTTTTGTTTTTCTTCCCCTGGATCTGTTGAGGAGCCTAAATCCACGAAGTAGTTTATTTTGGCTCGCCTCCCCAATTTGGGTTTCTTCTAGAGGCATCTATGGGGAGGGGGTGTCTGTTAAAAAAAAGTCAGGGTACTGGCAATGACTGCACAATTGAAGCCCCCTCCCCACCTTTTTACATTCATCTTACCAGGCATCTGACGTTTCCCAGTTCCCCAGATAGACCTATTTCTTCAACAAACTGTGATTAAACTAACCATGGCTTAGAGTGATGGCAAAACTAGGTCATTTTTCACATCCGAATTTTTTTTTAAAGAAAACCATATTTACAAAATAAGAAAAACAAAAGAACGACCTGTGCCTACATGAGAAAGGAAATGAAATTTGAATAAAATAGAAGAAGCGTAGAATAAATAGAAGAGTAGCAGGAAGGTGTTGGAAACACAGGAATTATTATTAGCTTTCAACCCTTCTGTAAGATCTAAGCAAGATTTTTAAATTTTATTTTTTTCCCTATCAAATTACCCATGCTTTATCTCCATTGTTCTCTTCCTTTCATTTTATAGGTAGGATTTTTTCTCCTCTCCTCTCCTCTCCTCTCCTCTTCTCTTCTCTTCTCTTCTCTTCTCTTCTCTTCTCTTCTCTTCTCTTCTCTTCTCTTCTCTTCTCTTCTCTTCTCTTCTCTCCTCTCCTCTCCTCTCCTCTCCTCTCCTCTCCTCTCCTCTCCTCTCCTCTCCTCTCCTCTCCCCTCCCCTCCCCTCCCCTCCCCTCCCCTCTCCCCTTCCTCTCCTCCTCTCCCCTCCTCTCTCCTTCTACCTCTCCCCACTCCCTCCTCCCCTCCCCTCTCCCTCTCCTCTCCTCTTCCCCTCTCCTCTCTCTATCTTTCCTTCTCCTCTCCCCTTCCTCTCCTCCTCTCCCCTCCTCTCTCCTTCTTCCTCTCCCCACTCCCTTCCCTCCTCCCCTCCCCTCCCCTCTCTCTCCCTCTCCCTCTCATCTCCTCTTCCCCTCTCCTCTCTCCTTCTATCTCTCCTTCTCCTCTCCTCTCCTCTCCCCTCCTCTCCCCTCCCCCCCTCCTCCTCCTCCTTTTTATATTAGGAGAATAGAAAGGGAGTATTTTTGTGGTGTGTGTGTGTGTGTGTGTGTTTTATGTCTGAGAATGAGAACGCTTAGTATACACAGATGGGGATCAATTAACTTTGTAAATGTGGTACTTTATTTAACAAGCAATTAATTTTAATTACTTATTAATTCAAAGACATGCGCACATATATTTCCCCCGTCCCTTTTTAAATATATATATATATATATATTAGAGAATGGCTTCTGGCAGGTTGATCAGCACAAACATATACAAATACACATGTTTGTTGAGTGTGTATCTTTAAATTTGCTTTTCGTTAAATTCGTTAAATTCACCTTCCTTTCAGGTGAATGTATTGTAATGCCCTATGCCGAGATTAAATCTTTTATTCATTTTCTGTATTTTTTCCGCCTTTTATCATTTATCATTTCCTCTTTCTTCCTCCCTCCCTCCCTCCCTCTCTCTCTCTCTCTGTTTGACAACTGTGGACAAAAACGCCTTCGACTTTTGATGTCAATGAGAAACTCATTGATAAAATCATCAAAAAGTCCATTTATCAAAATCCTATTTCTTGAGGCACCTCGTCTGTGTTGGGGATCAAAGAAAGTAAACATAAACCACATTTCAAGAAGCAGGAATAAGTCAGACATCGCTGAATTTTATTAAAACCCTTTGGCTTTCCCTCAGATGTTCCTAATGATTGATTGGCCAGTTTTTATTCTTGCCCTAATCTAATGTTGATCATTAAATTTAACCACAACATTGAATCCAGTATCTTGAATATCAGAATATTGGTAGTAGGACAGTATCCCATTAGTAATAGCATACTACAGGAGGGACGCAGTGGCTCAGTGGCTAAGATGCTGAGCTGGTCGATCGGAAGATCGGCAGTTCAGCGGTTCGAATCCCTCGCGCCGCGTAACGGGGTGAGCTCCCGTGACTTGTCCCAGCTTCTGCCAACCTAGCAGTTCGAAAGCAGGTAAAAAAAATGCAGATAGGAAAATAGGGACTACCTTTGGTGGGAAGGGAACAGCGTTCCATGCACCTTTGGCGTTGAGTCATGCCGGCCACATGACCACAGAGACGTCTTTGGACAGCGCTGGCTCTTCGGCTTTGAAACGGAGATGAGCAATGCCCCCTAGAGTCGGGAACGGCTAGCACATGTGTCCGAGGGGAACCTTTACCTTTTACCTTACTACAGGTAGTCCTTGACTTACGGCCACAATTGAGCCTAACGTTTCTTTTTCTAACTGAGACAGTTGTTAAGTGAATTTTGTCTCATTTTACGACCTTTCTTGCCAATGTTGTTATGTCAATCACTGCAGTTGCTAAGTTAGTCACCCGGTCATTAAGCGAATCTGCCTTCCCCACTGACTTTGCTCGTCAGAAGGTCGCAAAAGGGGATCACGTGACCCCGGGACACTCCGAACCGTCATAAATACGAGTCAGTTGCCAAGCAGCCCAATTTTGATCACGCAACCATAGGGATGTTGCAGTGGTTCATAAGTGTGAAAAACGATCGTAAGTCACTTTTTTCAGAAGGATTATAAGTCAAGGACTGTCTGGAATGGTATAGGGTTTCCTGCATGAGCAAGGGGTTGGACTACAGGACCTCTAAGGCCCCTTCAAACTCTGTTATTCTGTATCCTTAGTATCAAGATATTGGGGTTGACTTTGTGTTGTGGACGGCAGGGATTCCCAGGTTTGTTAGCTGGAAAGCCAACAGGTTCAAGACCCGAGTTCTGTGAGACGGGATGAGCTCCTGTCCCTTGCTCCAGCTCCTGCCCACCTAGCAGTTTGAAAGCATGCAAATGCGACTAGATAAATAGGTACCACTTCGGTAGGAAGATAACAACCTCCTGCGGTCTCTTTGGCATATATGCTCATGCTGGTCACATGAGCACAAAAATTGTCTTCGGACAATATTGGCTCCCACGGCCAAGAAGCGGAGATGAGCACTGTTGTTCTGACCAGTTCTGGAGAACCGGTAGCGGAAATTTTGAGTAGTTCGGAGAACCGGTAGTAAAAATTCTGACTGGCCCCATCTATTCTCTTCCTCCTGAGTCCCAGCTGATTGGGAGGAAATGGGGATTTTGCAGTAACCTTCCCCTGCCACGCCCGCCAAGCCACGCCCACCAAGTCACACCCACAGAACCGGTAGTAAAAATTTTTGAAACCCACCGCTGATTTATTCATCTCCGCCCCCTGCCTTTGATCCCCAGAGGTAGGGTAGGGCTTCACTTGCAGCGGTGGCTCTTCCATCCCAAGGACCGGCCCATGGATTTCCACTGCTCTCCTCTCCTCTGCCTCCCGCATGTCAGGCACTGGACCCAGCCATTCCTCCTCTTCCTCATCAGCCACCTCCAGACCTGGGAGCTGTTGACTGTCCATCTGAGGGCTGACGGACGGCCCAGGCTCCTCCTCCGTTTCTCTCTCCCTCCCTCCCCCCCTCTCTCTGTGCCAGTTCCGTTCCCTCTTCCCCCTCGGAGCTCTCAGGTTGCCTGATGCTGACCTTGACTCCCATGCCACCTCCTCCTCCTCCTCCTCCTCTGATTCAGCTGCTGGAGGGGCCAGTGGCTGACAGGCCACAACAACTGTGGCTTAGAGTCGGACACCCTGATCCTTATCCTTAACCAATACCCTTATCCTGCTTGGAAAAAATGCATGAAATGACCTCTACCCCTAACCTTCTCAAGCCGCTTAGAAGAAGAGAAGTTTAATTTTCTTTTCTTTTCTTTCTTTCTTTCTTTTCTTTTTTTTTTTTGCTGAAATTCGTACTATGAAATCTACATTGGCTCGAAATAAATGAACGGAGGCTAGAGATGCCACCTCTATTCCTTGGGCAAAGTCATTTTTTTTTTTTGTACTGATAATCAAATAAACCCAATTGACTCTTGTACTATTATCCTTCATTCCATTCATAATTCAAGTATTAAATTATCCCACAAACCAAGGCCATTCATCTTTCTGTCAGAGCCCAAAAAGAATTGGCAATTCTTCCTTGGATTAACAAAGTGTGTGGAATTCTCAAGTTTACCCTACTTATTCTAGAACTAGGAAATGACAGGGAGGCTTACTCAATTCACTGGGAAACCCAGAGGTGGCATTCAGCCGGTTCGGACTGATTCACCCGAACCAATAGCAGAAATCTCAGAACATGATGGATCGTGGCAAGAAGAATCAGTATCAAAACGTGGAGACAAAATTGTTCATGGCAGAAAGGAAAGAACAGAGTTCTCAGCAGCTCACTGGGAACCCATCACTATGTTTATTTAACAATAAAACAAACTTTCCCACCGCCTAAAATACTTCCCTGCCATACTGTGGTTTTTTTCCCTCCTTCTGTTCAGTCATGTCCGAATCTTGGAGCCTGCCTGGACAGTCCCTGCAGAGTTTTCTTAGCAAGACTTTTCAGAAGTGGTTTGCCATTGCCTTCTTCCAGGGGCAGAGAGAGATTGGCTGGCCCAAGGTCAATCATATGGCAGGCAAACTCTTGTTCACTGCTAGGAAGTTCGATCCTCAAGGACTGGCTCAAGGTCGACTCAGCGTTTCGTCCTTCCAAGGTCGGTAAAACGAGGATTCAGATTGTTGGGGGCAAGAGGCTGACTCTGTAAACCACTCAGAGGGAGCTGCAAAGCACTGTGAAGTAGTATATAAGTCAAAGTGCTATTGCTAGTCCTTCCTTCCTTCCTTCCTTCCTTCCTTCCTTCCTTCCTTCCTTCCTTCCTCCCTCCCTCCCTCCCTTCCTCCCTCCCTTCCTTCCCATTATCCTTCCTTCCTTCCCTACCATTATCCATCCTTCGTTTCTACCTACCTACAATTATGCATCCTTCCTTCCTTCCTTCCTTCCATTATCCTTCCTTCCTTCCCTAACATTATCCTTCCTTCCTTCCTTCTTTCCTTCCTTCCTTCCTTCCTTTCCTCCCTCCCTCCTTCCTCCCTTCCCTACCATTATCCTTCCTTCCTTCCTTCCTTCCTTCCCTACCATTATCCTTCCTTCCTTCCATCCTTCCTTCCTTCTTTCGAAGGCCCTAAGGACAGCCGTTTGCAAGATATAAAGAAAAAACAGCCAGCAGAAAAAGGGATATGCTATTTATCCAGATGAATTATAATCTTAGCGCTTGCATTTGCATAATTTTAAACTGGTTAGACATTCCTAACAGAGATCTATAGGAGTTCAGGAGCCTCTCAAATAGGAAAATACTCCAGAGAATGCTTAGCACATATAGAGTGCTTTTTGTAAGCCTGCAAATGTTTTACTAGATAACGGTTTATTAAAAGATTACACACTTTCCTACATGAAGGTGCATTTTCCCCATTGTGAACTGGCCAAACTGGGATTTGGGACAGACCAGATGCTCAGATTTGGTAGTAGCATACACAGATGATGAAATATCTGAAAATGAAGATCCTTTCTTTTAATTCCAGCCAAGGCTACCCAATCACATGGTCCATTCAACAAAGATGATGAGGGAACTGGAGCAGGGGTGGGTTCTAATTATTTTTACTACTGGTTCTGTGGGCGTGGCTTATTTTGTGGGCGTGGCTTGGGAGGGTAATGTGGCTGGGTGGGTGTGGCCAACTTTTTTTTTTTTACTTTTAAAAGCATTTTTTTCTACAACCTTAAGAGGTTGCAGAAAAAAATGCTTTTAAAAGCCTCTGATGATCAGGCAACTCAGCTGGGATCACCAGAGGCTTTTAAAAGCATTTTTTTTGCAGAAAAAAATGCTTTCAAAAGCGTCTGACGATCCCAGCTGAACCGCGCGATCATCAGAGGCTTTTTTTTTTTAACTTTTAAAGGCATTTTTTTTGGCCAAAGAGGTTGTAGAAAAAATGCTTTTAAAAGTTAAAAAAAGAAGCCTCTGATGAGGTGGGTGGGGTAAGCGAGCAGAGACCGGCCCGGGGACCGGTTCGGGGATGTGGCCAGCCAATGTTATTACTGGTTCTCGGAACTACTGCAAATTTTTACTACCAGTTCTTGTGAACCGGTGTGAACCGGGAGCAACCCACCACTGAACTGGAGGCTAAAATATATGAAGAACAATTTCAGGAATTTGGGTATGTCTACTCTAACAAAGAGATGGACTAGGGGTGACATGATTGTTCTGACCCAGCCTTAGCAGAAGCAAGAAACAGACTCCTGGTCACGAAAATCCCGTCTTGTGAATTAATGGCATTCACCCACTGAAAAGTCCAGGCAATAGTCCTTCAAGGAGTTAATGGCAGCAACAGACCTTATCAGTTCCTTGCTGTGAGCTCCCAGCCGAAAGGCTGCAAATTAAGTTCTGGCAAGCAGTCTTTGATGCACAAAACACAATGAGCAAAATCTCCAGAAATACGAACGGTTGTCTCCTACGACCACCACTCCCCTTTCCTTCTATTTATTCCCCAGCCAGGGAGGAGCCATTCAGCATCCACAGGTGCTTTGCTTCCCGAGTCGACTCCTTGTCCTCTGTTGTTCTCCTCTCCTAACCACTCTGCACATACGCGCATCTGGAACAGGCCGCAGCTGTTCTTACTCCTCACTCATCTCAGCCTCCACAGGCAGCTGCCTCTCCGGTGGCTGGGAAATGTCAGACGGCCCTGGTTCTATCTCTGTGTCCGATGAAGAGCATCCATCAGAGTCTTCCCCAGACTCCAGAACTGACCCACGTTCCTCCCCAACTTCCTCATTGTCCAAGTCTGCTGGCAGCTCCATTGGCAGCTGGCGGGTCACAACAATAATAGCAGTCTTTCAATATTTGAGGGCTGCCACAAAGAAGAGGGAGGCTCAAACTATTCTCCAAAGCACCTGAAGGCAGAACAAGAAGCAACGGATGAAAACTAATCAAGGAGGGAAGCAACCTAGAACTAAGGAGAAATTTCCTGACAGTGAGAACAATTAATCAGTGGAACAACTTGCCTGCAGAAGTTGTGAATGCTCCAACACTGGAGGTTTTTAAGAAGAGATTGGACAGCTATTTGTCTGAAGATGTACGTATGAACTTCACCTCCCAGTATTCCCAACATCTTAACAATTACCAAGTTGGAAAACCACAATGCTAAACCACAGTTTGAGCAGCTACCCTAAAGAAGAGGTGAGGTCAACTTAATTTTCCAAAGCACCAGAGGACAAGGAGCAACGGATGGAAACTCATCAAGGAGAGAAGCAACCTGGAATTAAGAAGAAATATCCTGACAGTGAAAAGAATTAATCGGTGGAACAGCTTGCCACCAGAAGTTGTGGGTGCTTCAACATTGGGGTTTTAAAGAAGAGATTGGACAGTCATTTATCTCGAATGGTCTAGGGTTTCCTGTCTGAGCAGGGGGTTGGAGTAGAAGACCTCCAAAGTTCCTTCCAACTCTGTTCTGTTCTGTGTTCTGTTCTGTTTTGTTCTGTTCAGACAGTAAGAACAATCAACTACTGGAACACAACAAGTGCTCCATCACCGGACATTTTAAAGAAGAGATTGGACAGCCATTTGTCTGAAATGGTATAAGTTTCTTCCTTGAGCAGTGGGTTGGACTAGTAAACCTCCGAGGTCCCTTCCAATAATTTCTGTTATTCTGTTTCGTATAGTCCTCAGAAAAAAATCTTATTTCCATTTCCAGGATTTGGGGGCAAATCTGGAGAAGACACCCACAGCTGGCTGCCTTAAGCTAGAAGAACTTTCTGAGCCCCAGGAGGCTGTCTCTTGCCTCTGGTCTTCTTGCATGTCCGTGTTGGGTCGGTTGTGAAACCGATAAAATGTGACACGAGAAAGAGAGTTTAATTTGAGTGGACATCCTTCACCAGCGATGGGGATGAAATGTTTAAATGCCATATGTCACCACCCTCAGGAGATGGGCCTGCCAGGTTCCATCTGCTTCCGCATTCTGTTTTGGCCAAAAGACTCCGGATCTCGTTGGAAGCCGAGCGATATAAGGAGAAAGCGAGAATGAAGCAGCGGAGAAGGGAGGAGAGAAGTCATAAAATTGCTTACTTGGCCGGATTTTCTTTTAACGACCCTTACAAAAACATGCAAATGTTTGAAGGGAACTACCGGGCTGGAAAAAATACTCCTGTTTGGTTAATAGCACGGCTTTCTTTACTCAGAGGCAAACTCGGTTGACGCACCTGAGCCCTGAACTTGCCGATTGTTGTGCGTCTCCCTTTGGAACTTAAAATTGTAATGAAAGAAAACGGCCTTCCTTTCAGCTCACTTGAGCAAAACCGGAGCTTTCGAAGCACCTGCAAATGTTTTGTTTTTTTCCAAGCGTCCAAAGAGAGAGGGAAAAGTCCGATTACCTTACTCAAAGACTAAAAGAAAAGTTACCAAACCAGGGAAAAACCAAAACTGTAAAGAAGGAGCCCTCCGTTCATTGTTATAATAGAAATGCCTTTTACCGTTGGGGCAGTGTGAAATTACCGTAATAGTTTCATCGCACACGTACACACCAGGGGTAAAATGCACTTACCTTCACTACCGGATCAGAATTGTAAGCGTGCATGTCTCTTCTGCACAGATACTTCTGCACATGTGCAGAGGGTCAAAAACGGGACGTGATGACGTCCTGGTGGGAAGGCGGAGCATCCCTCTGCCGGCCCTACCGGCTCGTGCGAACCGGATAGATCCGGCTGGATTTCACCGCTGGTACACACCCAAAAGGGCACCACCAAGTTATTCTTCACAAACCCTTACCAATGATGGCTTCCTTTCTCTTCCTCCCCTTCCAGATTTTTTGCACTGTTAGTCTTTCCCCTTTTTTTCCCCGCTGGGCCTTATGTACTTATTTGCTTTTGTAAATTTCTGTATTTTATTCTACAATCCAATGAAACATTGAAATATGGAAGGGTTTGTGCTCACGAAGAGAAGCAACCTAGAACTAAGGAGATACTTCCTAACAGTGAGGACAATCAACCAATGGAACTACTTGCCACCAGAACTTGTGGGTGCTCCATCATTGGAGGTTTTTAAGAAGAGATTGGACAGCCACTTGTCTGAAATGATACAGGGGTTCCTGCTTAAGCAGAGGGTTGGACTAGAAGACCTCCAAGGTACCTTCCAGGCTTAGGATTCTATGAATGTGACCACAGTCCAAATAGTACCATTTTCATAAGGATACAGATCAAAATCCTTGGCGAAGCCGGGCCGCTTAAATTGGGCAGCACTTAACTCAAACGCTCAGGTTTCCTCCCCAAACTTGCTATTATGGGAACGGAATGACTTCGAAGAGAATTGAGTTTGCGTAATTCTGGAAAAGTTAACTTTAGAACAAGTCGGATTATATTTCCCTTAGCACAGCCAAGAGGGACATTAAGATAATGCTAGACAAAGGTCAGAGAGTGCCTAGTGGATTTAAAGAGCAGTTGTAAAATTGGCATTTAGGCTTAATTGACAGCCAAAGCAGTCATTCTGGAATATGTTAAACCAATTTTCTTTGCTTTGCTTTTTTTCCATCCGATTATTGAAAATCAGTTGTGCACGGTTAAATGTCTAAGTAATGATAATCTAATCTTGATATTTCAAGATCTTGAAAACTTGGCAGGAGGGTGAAGGAGCCGCAATTTGATAATAATAATAATAAAAAATTGTCAGTATCGGAGAATTGATAGAAAAGCATGTTGGAAAAAAAATTAACTTCTTACTTAGATTTAAATCTTTGAGATGCATAGGGTTCGTTTTCAAAATGAATTAATGTCATGGATTTTGACAACGAATCCAGGGTCCTTATGCAAAGTATAGAGAAATGCTTGTGTGTTGCAGAGCAATTCCTGCATGTACTTTCCCTAAAAAGAAATCCTATTAAATTAGGGGGGTTTACTGTTCAGGAACAAGCAAAGAATTTGCTTCCTTTTAACCACCTCTGGTGAAATTATTTTTAATTTTAATTTAAAAAATTATTAAAAGAATGGCCGCTTAAAAGAGAGGAATTAACACCAGAATATTAACTACTGTGTTGCCCCGAAAATAAGACCCTATCTTATACATACATATATATATATATATATATATATATATATATATATATATATATATATATATATATATATATATATATATATTGAAATAAGCGCTTGGCCTTATTGCCATGCGCTCAAAAGCCCGATTGGGCTTCTTATCAGGGGATATCTTATTTTGGGGGAAATAGGGTATTTCTATTTTTGAGTTCAGGATAATTTCTGGAGGTGCTAAAGATACGTAGCTGTAATTTTGTGATTTTTTTTTTAAAAAGGAGGTTTCATTGTGTGATTGCAACAAAAATCTTCTTGTTGTTTTTTTTTTTGGTCCTTTCCAGAGGACATCATGCAGAAGTGATATTCAGCCGGTTCGTACCGGTTCGGGCGAAATGGTAGCGGCGACTGTGGGTGGGCCTGCCCGCTCCGCTTGATGTAATGCTGTCCTAATTAGCCACGTTTTCTAGCCTGGGCACATGCGCGGAAGGCACGCACGAGCAAAGCACATGCGTGGAAGGCTGGGTGCATGTGTGGAGTCGCGCACGCAAACAGCCGTGCCCACGTGCGGCAAACCGGTGGAACCCACCGCTGACATCATGGAATAATCAGTGGAAATGCTTCCCTTCAGATGTTGTGGGTGCTCCAACGCTGGAGGTTTTTAAGAAGAGATTTTACATTGTCTGAAATGGTATGGGGTCTCCTGCTTGAACAAGGGGTTGGACTAGAAGACCTCCAAGGTCCCTTCCAACTCTGTTATTCTATTAGGGTTAGGGTTATAGAAGGGATGGAAGGAAGGAAGGAAGGAAGGAAGGAAGGAAGGAAGGAAGGAAGAAGGGTGAAAGGAAGGAAGGAAAGGAAAGAAAGGAAAGAGAAAGAAAGAGAAAGAAAGAGAAAGGAAAGAGAAAGAAAGAGAAAGAAAGAAAAGAGAAAGGAGGAGGAAGAGAGGAAGTAAGGAAGGGAGAGAGGAAGAGGGAGGGAGGATGGGAGAAGGAAGGAACGAAGGAAGGAAGGAAGGAAGAAGGGTGGAAGGAAGGAAAGGAAAGAGAAAGAAGGAAAGGAAGGAAGGAAGGAAAGAGAGAGGAAGGAAGCAAAGAGGGAGAGAGGGAAGGAAGGAAGAAGGGAGGAAAGAAAAGAAAGAAGGAAAGAAAGAAAAGAGAAAGAAAAGAGAAAGAAGGAGGAAGGGAGGAAGGGAGGGAGGGAGGGAGGAAGAGGGAGGGCGGATGGGGGAAGGAAGGAAGGAAAGGAAAGAGAAAGAGGGAGGAAGGAAGCAAAGAGGGAGGGAGGGAGGGAGGGAAGGAAGGAAGAAGGGAGGAAGGAAGGAAAGAAAAGAGAAGGAAAGAAAGAAAAGAGAAAGAAAAGAGAAAGAAGGAGGAAGGGAGGAAGGAAGGGATGGAGAGAGGAAGAGGGAAGGAGGATGGGGGAAGGAAGGAAGGAAGGAAGGAAGGACAATTAACCAGTGGAACAGCTTGCCTCCAGAAGTTGTGGGTGCTCCATCACTGGAGATTTTTAAGAAGAGACTGGACAGTTATATTGAAACGATATGAGGTTTCCTGCCTGAACAGGGGGTTGGACTAGAAGACCTCCAAGGTCCCTTCCAACTCTGTTATTCTGTAATCCTCAGTTAACTTGACCCCATGAACTGTGCAAATCTCTCGGTCTCAGGTTTGTTCTGGTTATTCTTAAATAACACTGCAAAATATATATCGCAAATATGGAAAGGAGATAATCAGCATTATAAAAGGAGCTGGGCGATTATACTGCGTAAGTTAGAAGATGCATATACTATTCCATATGTTAGGACAGAGAGGGAATAGAAATAGTTATGATTTTCCTCGGGAGTTATAAAAAGGAGTAAACTTGGCCCTTCCTTGTCGTGTGTCAGGAATTGTTCAGCTTCGGCTTTGCCCTGCAGTAATCCATTTGTTAATAATCCGCTTAATAATATTTAATAATCCACTTGAGATCCTATTTTTCTCTCTGTTAGGATATGGTTTGAGCCTAACAGGTTGTCCAGGCAATATATGTGTTCTATGACTTGAAAATGAATATGTATTGTGTGACTTTAAAGTGCTGATTCATTGTAATGCTGAATCATGCTGTAATTAAATAATCACTAGTTATAAACGTATTTAAGAAAGGTACTGTAATGTATTCAGTTGATGATATGCTACCATTGTGTGTGGAGTTGCTATCCATTGTGCTGTCATCGGTTGGATGGATCTGCTACCATCGTGGTTTGTGAACCAGAGTGAACTTGTTATTCTAACCAACTACTGTTTGTGTGGTAAGAAGAGTTTTTGTATCACTGGACTGATTTAACTGGCAAAGACTTGGATTGTTTAAAGACTATGAGATTGTTTTTTCACTAAAAAGTAAACTTTTGATAAACCAGTTTGCACATCTCTTATTCATTGCTCTCAACAACGTTTCTCTCTGTTCGACACTCTGCTGGTTGGTAACACAACAATATCCTTAACACTCTCTATGCTTTTAACTTCCTAACAACACTTAACTATCTAGTAAGAAGCAGGAAGAGGTTTCCGATAGATTTATGGAAAGTCAGGAAAGATTCGTTTTGGTTGAAGGGATAAACTGTCTGTTTGTTTGGTTTTTGTCTACCTAGGACAGTTATGGCTAACCTTTTTGCCGTCACGTGCCAAAAGCAGGGGGAGCGCTGGGTGGTAATGTGTCCGCGTGCCCCATGCCCATAATTCAATGCACCCCATCCCCCACGCATGCGTGCATGACCCTCCTACGCTCCCCCACTTTTGGCATGCGATGGCACGGTGGGACCGGTAGGCCAATTTTTCACCCTCTCTAGGCTCCAGAGACTTTCTGGGAGCCTGGGGAGGGCAAAAACGGCCTTCTCCACCACTCCGGAGGCTGGAAATGGCTCGTTTCCCAACTTCCGGTGGCCCCGAAAGGCCCCAAAATCAGCTGACCGGCACGCGCATGAATCTGGAGCTGAGCTAGGGCAATGCTCGTGTGCCCACAGATGTGGCTCCATGTACCATCTGTGGCATGCATGCCACAGGTTCGCCATCATGGACCTAGGACAAATGCTTCTCACCTTAGCAGCTTGAAACCGTGTGGACTTCAACTCCCAGGATTCCCCAGCCAGCATGCTTTGGGGGAATTCTGGGACTTGAAGTCCATACATCTTACCAGTTGACAAGCTTGAAAAACACAGGACGAATGCAAACACCACATGGCTGGACAATGTGATTAGAATTCGTCAGTTTGCCCGTATTTGACTCTCTGTCTCCTCATTTGCTCTACTGGTAGCACCTTATCCGGCTTTATCTCAGTGGTGAAATCTGAACCGGTTTGCCAGTGGTCCGCTGGCCATGCATGCACACATGTGCAATATGTGCCAAAAGCATGCTGCGTGTGCATGCACATCACGGGCCGAATGCATGCCAAATGCGGAAAAAGAAGACTTCACTAGGTAAGTAGAACAGCGAGGGGGGGGAACAGCTGTGCTGCGCAATTTAGCTTTGCTAAAAAGCAGGATTTCCTGCTTTCTAGCAAATATAAACTGTGTGGCACAGCTGATCATCGGAAATACCAGTTCTGACGAACTGGTAGCTTTTTTAAACTACCGGTTTGCCCGAACTGGTAGTTTTTATCACTATTGGTTCACCCGAACCGGGACGAACCGGTAGCATTTCACCCCTGCTTTATCTGTGTTTCTTAAGAATATTTCTTAATTTCTTATTTTAGTTTTTTTGCAACAACCCAGAATAAACTTTAGTTAGTTATATGGGTGGGGTGCCTTCCTTCCTCTCTCTCTCTCTCCCCTTGACCTAGGTTGACCGAGTTCAAATGGCGTCAAGGATTGCCAACCATGAGTGAATCTATAGCTTAGATGGACATCTATGGAGATTCTCCATCATCCAGGTCGTGGTTATCCCAGAGGTGCTTTTTCAAAAGACTTTCTTTGTTTTTGCTTCAAGACGTTTCACTTCTCATCCAGGAAGCTTCTTCAGTTCTGACTCTTCGGTTCTTCAGTCAGAACTGAAGAAGCTTCTTGAATGAGAAGTAAAATATATTCAAGGAAAACAAAGTCCAGTCAGAACTGAAGAAGCTTCTTGGATGAGAAGTGAAACCTCTTCAAGGAAAAACCAAGAAAGTCCAGTCAGAACTGAAGAAGTTTCTTGGATGAGAAGTGAAACCTCTTCAAGGAAAAACAAAGTCCAAACAGAACTGAAGAAGCTTCTTGGATGAGAAGTAAAATATATTCAAGGAAAAACAAAGAAAGTCCAGTCAGAACTGAAGAAGCTTCTTGGATGAGAAGGGAAACCTCTTCGAGGAAAAACAAAGAAAGTCCAGTCAGAACTGAAGAAGCTTCTTGGATGAGAAGCGAAAAATCTTCAAATAAAAAGAAAGAAAGTCCAGTTGCCTTTTGGGGAAAAAGCACCTTTTCTTTTAGCTTAGATCATGTTGGACTTTCTTTAGCGTGAACAAGTAGCAGCATCTCTCTCCACACTCGTAGCAGAATTCAAGATTACATTCTTAGTGTGTTCTTGGGACCCACTTCAGATTCTATTGAGAAGTTATTCTGGCACCTGCAGCCCGTTGCTACGTGACGCTGGAGGAAAAACAAGGCATGTTTTACGATCAGAAATCAAAACATCGTCTTGGACTTAACACTAAATCTAAAACGATAAATGAAAATGCAGTAAATTTGGTTGCGCAGTAGCAGTTCACTGGCTCAAGACACACAAGGAGAGAGAGAAAAAACATGAGGGCCTTGCAAAAAATGCCTTATGACAACTGTGAAATGAGAGAAAAGAAAACAACAGCAAGCGGATTTGAAGAGGCCCAAATTGGTAAACACCAGCCTGTTTCCCAAATCGGTGCAGGGAAGATGAGAGCAGTCGTCACCTCCATCCACACACCAGAAGTTCCAGCAAAGATATGTTCAGGGTCCTTGGTGCTGTTGTGGCTCCGTTGCCTGAGCCTGGGCTATCGACAGATGCAGACTCTGAGAGTGAGGAAGAGGAGTTGGCAAGGCCTCCCTCTCCAGGACCCTCCTCTCTGGCAATGCCTCCGGAGGACACCGAAGGCCAAGAGATAGGCCCAGAGCCAAGCACGTCCCCGCAGCCACAGGTGGACAGCGACGAAGGAGATAAGTGCTGGCTGGACCCTCGGCAGAGGCGCAGGGAGAAGCGTGCACAGCAGAGGGGAAGGCGTGCCAGAGATTAGCTGAGTCACTGGACCACACCCCACAGGGTATAAATGTGGGTGTGGTGGCCGGTTCAGTTTGTGACGAGCAAAAACTAGGAATAATCCATGATCTCTGCATTACTGGACTTTGCCTGTTTTATCGAACTGCATTTGGATTAATCCTTGTATTGTTGAAACTGCCTGTTTTATCGGAATGCTTGCATTCTAATCTTTGTTTTGTGTGAGTAAAGTCTGAATTGGCAGCTAGCCACTGGGTTGCTGCTAGCTTTATCTTCAAATATTTTGTCGTGTGGTTTATTAACTCCGGGCCGTCTATGGGGGTGCGTGTGTGGGACGGGGACAGAACAGATGCTTTCTGAGCTTGGTGGTTTTTCTTGCAATCGTTTCATTACCCATCTAGGGAGCTCAGTGCTAGAAGGGAGGAGGAGGAAGTAGAGGAGGAGGAAAAGTACTGAGGGTCCTTGGTGCTCTTTGAGCTTGGTGATTTTCTTGCAGACGTTTCATTACCCATCTAGGGAACATCATCAGTGTTAGAAGAAGGTCAAATTTGTGGAGAGGAGGAGGAGGAGGAGGAGGAGGATTGGGGCTCTCTGAACTTGACTGTTTCTTGTCTTGCCTTCTGGTGCTTTGTAAAAAATAAGTTGACCCCCTCTTCCTTGTGGCAGCCCCTCAAATACTAGAATACTATTATCATGTCCTCCCTACTCCTTCTTTTCTCTAGACTAGCTAAACCGAAATCCTGCATCCTTCATGTGTTTTAGTTTCCAGGCATTTGATCATCTTACTTGCTCTTCTTTGCACTTTTTTCCAAAGTTTCAACATCTTTTTTTTTGTAACACGATGACCAAAACTGGATGCAGCTATTCCAGGGGCGGCCTTTACTAAGGCTTTACAAAGCGGTTCTAATACTTCCTGTGGGTTTTGATTCTATGCCTCCGTTTATACACCCGAGGAGCCGTCAAAATTCCAAAGTATCACCTTGGCTATTCCCTATTTTCTTGCCAGGGCCTGTTGGAAGATTTATATAATAATCAAATACTTCCCAGACTACTCCGGAATCTGGTTATCTAATTTCTATTTCAGCAGCGTGGCGAGAATACGAATTTCCTTGTGCAGAATGTCAAGGCTCTATACATGACTTTGTATAAATATACAAAAGTATGAAGGCTATTGCTTAACGCATTGTAAGCCGCCCTGAGTCTCCGGAGAAGGGAGGCATATAAATTAAATTAAATTAATTAAATTAAATTAAATTAAATTAAATTAAATTAAATTAAATTAAATTAAATTAAATTAAATTAAATTAAATTAAATTAAATTAAATTAAATTAAATTAAATTAAATTAAATTATTAAATTAAAAAATAAAATAATAAAATAAAATAAAATAAAATAAAATAAAATAAAATAAATAAATAAATAAAACTGGGAAGTTATCAAAGGGAGCCTTTCCCCCACCCCCCTGGTTTCTTCCCCCCCCCAGAACAAAGAAACAATAAGCCAATTTGTAAGCGCGCTTTTTTAAAGAATGTTCAATTTCTTGTTTAAAAAGAAAAAGGAAAAAGAACTGAATACCCAGCCCCTAAACGAAACGGAGCAAGAACGTGGATTTAATGCAGCGCAATGAATCTGTCTCCATAAAATAAGAGCTGGCAGGACAGAGAGATTGTATTGGCTATAAAATCCACTTAGGATGCATCATAGATTCATTCAAAATATTTATGAGGCCGTTGTTAAAAAAAAAACCAAAAAACCCCCCAAAAAACAAAAAGTATTTGTTTTTTTAAGGATGGGGAAATGACAAGACTCATTTTGTGTCCGGGGAATGATGAGGCCTGCCAGGTTGAGGCACCACAAACCCGAGTTTGCTTCCGATTTGCAAGTTTATGCATTTCCTCCTGCAGGAGTTCATATATAAGTTTCAATGCTTATGTTTATGCCGGCTGCAAGTTTATTGACTGGTTGAAATCTGTATCCTGGAGCTGTCACGATAACCCTATATAATAGTTTTTCTGCAGTTGCCATAAAGTTCCATTACTGGTTTTCCAGCTTGTTTGTTCACAATCCTTCCTCCCCCACCCCACCCACAAAAAATGTATTTGGTTTCAATTGTACATGAATATTTAAAATATTCTGTACTATTATACGGAATTGAGCCAAAAAAATTCTGGCTTGTTTATGCGTCCACCAAGCACAATTCAATGTCTTTTCTTGTTGGTTACATGTCCAGCATAAGTTTGAAAAATCTTTATACATTCTAGACCAGGTGTCAGCAACCTGCGGCTCTGGAGCCACATGCGGCTCTTTGGGCCCTCTGCTGCGGCTCCCTGTCAGGTGATCCCACTACTGGCTGGCCCCGCCCCTCGCCCTCCCCTCCCAGTCACTCCTCGCCTGGCCTGAGAAGGTAAGGGCGACGGCGGGGGATGGAAAAGCGGCCAGGGCAGAGACAGAGAGATACAGAGAGAGAGAGAGAGAGAGAGACAGAGAGATACAGAGAGAGGGAGAGAGAGGGGAGGGAGAGAGGGAGGGAGGGGAGAGAGAGATACGTCAAAAGGATTTTGGGGTTCCTGGTGTTTTTTAACAACT
The DNA here is from genome assembly GCA_022577455.1 of Arizona elegans. NCBI lineage: Eukaryota > Metazoa > Chordata > Lepidosauria > Squamata > Colubridae > Arizona > Arizona elegans. Next base: position 7,524,706 of record JAKOOJ010000028.1, read on the forward strand.
AGTTCTCTGCCCTAATGACTGGCTGGGTAGGCGTGGCTAGGGGGGGTCATGTGACTGGTGGAAGTGAGTGACATTGAGTTGGCCACGCCCACCCAGGTTTTGTGGCTCCCGGTGTTTTCTTTTCTGTGGGAAAAGGGGCCAAATGGCTCTTTGAGTATTTAAGGTTGCAAACCCCTGTTATAGACAGTGGTGGGATCCAGCCGGGAGAACCGCTTGTTAAACTGCTGGCTGGTTTTGCCCCTCCCCTCCTCGCCCCTTCCAGGAGCCCCCCCCCCCGTGGCCCGTTTTTGCTCCCAGGCGGGTGCAGGAGGCCGAGTGCTGCCTGTCATTCACCCCTGGCCACGCCCACCCAGCTGGTCATTAGGGCAGAGAACCAGTTGTTAAATTATTTGAATCCCACTTCTGGTTTCAGACGGTTCTTCTCCTGACAGGAGCCAATGACACATCGTTGTATAAAAATTCTCTTTAAGGTTATAACGCAGCGTTGACCATGGTGTCACTAAGTACAAAAAGCCCATGTCACCATAATTTCACCAAAATTCCCTTTTCCCTGGAACACAATTTTAAAAGCAAGCGCTCTTCCGTAAAATTGAGTATTATGAAAAATCACAGTGTGATTTTTTATTTTTTTATTTTTTTGGCATGGCACTAATTTAAACTAACTACTACTAGTTAAAGTAAATGACTTGGCAGCTCTGCTCACTTCTAATATGTTCAAGGATGCTCAGATTTTGTTTCAGTTTGATGGTGCTTTGAATCAACAGGTTATAATTTGGACAGGAGAACCAATTATAAAAACCATTTTATAACTCCTATAATTTCCCATTTATCGCTCCTAATATTCCACTTAACAAAAACCAAGATTCCAATTTTTTTGTCTTCTACAGCCTGGTTGAATAAGGCTTGGACGTCCTTGTTTTTTTAAAAAATAAGTTATCCAGCACAAGAATGAAGGTCCTAAACCTCTATCAACTTGCTCCGAATGAGTTGAGATGGAAGTAGTGCCGACGTCTTCGATTGTGGTCACCACATTTTTCAAATCAATTTTCCCCGTATGTGATGGAGAGGGTATGAGTATCTTGATACCCTACCTGCTAATTTGTTTGAATTTAGATTGTACTTTTTTCATATTTGTAGTAGACTTTTGGAGGGGGAAGGGGACAGGGAAGAGAATGAGAAGGAAGAGGAAGGGGGGGAAGAAGAAGAAGAAGAAGAAGAAGAAGAAGAAGAAGAAGAAGAAGAAGAAGAAGAAGAAGAAGAAGAAGAAGAAGAAGGAGAAGAGGAGGAAGAGGAGGAGGAGGAGGAGGAGGAGGAGGAGGAGGAAAGAGAAGGAAGAGGAGGAAGAAGGAAGAGGAAGAGGAAGAAGAGGAAGAAGAAAAGAAGAAGAGAAAAAGGCCGAAGAGGAAAAAGAAAAGAAGAAGAGAAAAAGAAGAGAAAGAGGAGGAAGAAAAAGAGGAAAAAGAAGAAAAGAAGAGGAAGAAGAGAGGAAGAGGAAGAAGCAGGAGAAGGAGAAGAAGAAAAGAAGGGAGAAGGAAGAGGTGGTGGAAGAAGAAAAAGAGGAGGTAGAGAAAGAAGGAGGAGGAGGAGGAGAATGATGATGTTGGGCTCAGATGTTGAAGACTTCTTGGCAGCTTCCAGGGGGTTTCTTCAGAAGTGGTTTACCATTGTCATTTTCTAAGACCATTTTCCAATATTCCTGGTGACTTGATAGCCCTAGTGGCCAGACACGCTGACCCAGACCCTATGGCTTGCTGTGACATCCAATGGACAGATCTCCTTGAAACGCCCACAACTAGTAGTATGACCATCGTAGCATCTCCATGGTCAGGTGATCCAAATCCAGAACTCTTGGCAACTCTTGGGACCAGCCAGAGGTGGCATTTGCCGGTTCTCCAAACTGCTCAAAATTTCCGCTATCGGTTCTCCCGAACCTGTCGAAACCTGCTGGATTTCACCCCTGAATTAAACTCACTAATAAGTGACTTACTTAACAATGGAAATTTTGGGCTCAGTTGTGGTCGTAATTTGAGGACTGCCTGTGAAACGTCTGCATTTCCTTGCACTGAACTCATATACTATATATGGCATTTGATTTTTTATATATATATATAAAGCAGAGCCTTTATATTATTAAAAACAGGCTGAAGACTAACCCCTCCTCAACCTAATTTGTATTTGTAGATAAATGTATTCTGAAGCCCAGATAGGGAATGTAGCTAATTCTGCCAATAGAATACAATAATAAACCTTCTGACGAAGCGACGTACTTGCGAAATAAATTCACTTTTCACCAAGCTGATGTATTTGTAGATTTCGACTGTATTGTGCTTGCAAATAGCGTTTATTTCTGTGGTGGAAATATGCAAGAGTTCATTTTCATAAAACATGACTAGGCATGTACTGAAGATTTAAAGTGCATTCATCTGCTATTTTTCCATATAAATATTCATTGGTTTGGTTTTCTCAGGTGCTGGAATTTTAATCTGCATTCAGATAGAGGTGCTTTAATCAGTGAGTTCATAAAAAGCTAACTTTCCCCCCCCCTATAAAAATATAGTAAGGTATAACAGAGGGCCTCTAGAGCTTAAAAGAAGGGGAAAAAAAGATATAAAACAGGTAAACTGCCTTTTCAAGGGGCAAAAAATAAAATAAAAGCCTGATTAAATGCTGCATCCTTATATCAATATTCTATTAAAAATAAATCTTCGATGCCAAAAACATCTCCAAAACAACCTGTTACTTCAATGCAGTTTTCAAAGATGGGTAATGAGTGAAAAACATATAAAAATAAATAACATCCTTAACATCTCTTTACTGTAGATTCTTGGAAACTGACTGGATTCTTTAGAACAATTTCCATATTGAGGTACAGGTGGTCCTTGACTTACAACAGCTTGTTTAGTGACCGTTCAAAGTTACAATGGCATTGAAAAATGTGACCGTTTTTCACACTTAAAACCATTGCAGCACCCCATGGTCACGTGATCAAAAAAAATCCCCTTGGTCACGTGATCAACTGTCGTAAGTACATGCTTGGCAACTGGCATGTACTTATGACGGTTGCAGTGTCCCGAGATCACACGATCCCCTTTTTGCGACCTTCTGACCAGCCAAGTCAACGGGGAAGCCAGAGTCACTTCACAACCAACTAACTTAAGAACTTGATTCACTTAACAACGATATCAAGAACGGTTGTCAAATGGGGCGAAACTCGCTAAACAACTGCCGTGCTTAGCATTGGGTTCAGCTGTTTGTCGTATGTCGAGGACTAACCGTATCTGGATATTGAACTACCTGTAGCCCCGAACATCAGGATGGGGAAAGAAGTAAACAAAGATGGCAGCTGCAACCATGTGACTGAAATCCTGCCCTTTTTAAGGGCATCACGTGGTCTCGGCTGCCATCTTGGCTTTTTTTGTTCCTGTAAGGCAAGGGATTTTAAATTGGGAGGCAGATCAAGAAGGCAAAATATTTTGCACAGATTCTCTTTTGCTTTGTCTCCAGCCAATTCCGTTTCTTGTGCATCGTTTTGCCTACAGATCAGGGGTGAAATCCAGTAGGTTCTGACAGGTTCTGGAGAACCGGTTGTGGAAATTTTGAGTAGTTTGGAGAACCGGCAAATACCACCTCTGGCTGGCCCCAGAGTGGGGTGGGAATGGAGATTTTGCAATATCCTTCTCCCAGGAGTGGGGAGGGAATGGAGATTTTGCAGCATCCTTCCCCCAGGACTGGAGAGGGAATGGGCATTTTGCAGTATCCTTCCCCTGCAGTGGGGAGGGAATGGGGATTTTGCAGTATCCTTCCCCTGCCATGCCCACCAAGCCACGCCCACCAAGCCACGCCCACAGAACCGGTAGTAAAAAAAATTTGAATTTCACCACTGCTACAGATAGTTTTTTTAAAAAAGATTATTAGGGCTTTGAGTAAGATGAGAAGTTCTCGGAGTTGAAAAATAATAATAAGATTAGAAATTCTTGGTGGGCAAATAATAATAATAATAATAATAATAATAATAATAATAATAATAATAATAATAATAATAATAATAATAATAATAATAATAATAAAAGTTTCCAGAAATAATAAGGAAAAGCAGCAACAAAGACGGCAGGGACAATAGATATTTTTTTAAAAAAAAGAAGTGCAAGAAAGATATAAACCTTAGAAAATCCATTATTTCTCGGTAGAGACAAAACAAATATATTAGATTTATAACCTGCCCAGAGCTTCCCATGTTTTGTGACTGTCTGTGTGGGTTGAGGAGCCGTGTTTCCCATTTTCAAGCAAGGGTTTGGGCATTTGATGAAAAACCTATTTGTTCTTCCTCCTCCTTTTATCTTTTCAGTCCTTAGCTTCGTTTTCCAAGAGGCTATTAAATCCAACCGGCAGCTTCCATGATTTTTATCATGACATCACCTTCGTACATCAGATGTGATAAATTCCTCGATACCAAACTGCCACGACAAAAAGGAAGTTACCTCACGGTGTGGAGGCTGAGGAGAAAGAAGAGAAAACACAACGATACAAAGGGTTGTCTACTTCACAACATGTCCCTGGCCATCATTGTTGGTTGAATCCTTGAGCAAAACCACATTTTTTGGGGGGTGGGAGAGGAGAAAAAAATGGATGGTTTGGGCCATTTTGATATTTGATCAGTGGTGAAATCTGAACCGGTTTACTACAGGTTTGCACCACGCACCAAATGCAAGTAGAACAGCGCGCGTGGGGGGTGTGAGATCAGCTGCGGCACATGATCTCGAGTGAATAGGTTGTAAAAAAAAATGCTTTTTTAAAAAAAAGGCTCTGATGATCGCGCGCCACAGCTGCGATTGTCGGAGCCTTCTTTTTTTAACTTTTAAAAGCAAAAAAAAAAAAAAAGCAAAACCTTCTGCATATGCCCAGAGGGTACAAAACACATTACTTCCTGGTTAAAACCAGGAAGTAATGACAACTTCCTTCCGCGGGTGGGCGGAGCCTTGTGCCGCAATCGCTACCGGTTCTCCAAACCACCCGCCATGATTGCTACCGGATTGGGCGATCCGGTCTGAACCAGCAGCATTTCACCCCTGTATATGATGTATGTTTTTTTATTTTTTTCTTTCGGTTGGTTTTCATAGTTATGAAATCAGCCGGGCTCTTAAAGCCTTCCTAGATTCATAAATATATATTTTTTTATATTTAATCAAGAAAAATATACTATTGAGAGCAATCTGGCATGAAATATGCACCCTTTTATCATAAAATAAGCAATGGCAGCCCCGTGAAAAGCAAATATTCCCCCTTGCCTTTGATGGCGGTTGTTAGCCGAACTGCATTCCTCTTTATTTATTACAGGCCGCATTTTCTTCCTAATAAACGAGCTGCATATTTCACACGATATAACAATTCCTGTTGTATCGGTGACATGACTTCCATTTGTTCTGGGACTCCATCGGGGGAACGTGCTTGGGAGATGGAGTCGTAGGATTTTAAAAGGATTCGAAGCGATTTAATTTAGCCTTAATTATGGCCGGATTGAAAAATCTCTTTTTTTGTGAAGAGATGACAAAGAAAAATAAGAGTCCAGGAGGAAAGAGACATTAGGAGATGCCCATAATCATTTTTTTTTTCTTCGTATTTTGTGGTTCCTGATTGCCCCTCCTGAAAATTTGCTTCCCATCCTGTTTCAAATGCAAAATATTCGCTTCCGTTGGGAAAGGTGAAAAAATGGTGCAATATGAAGTTATGAAAAGACGGAAGGAATTCAGCCTCTCTGAATCACAGGACAATCATGTGAAGTGTTAATACCGTTTTATAATGCCTGGGTGAGCTTGCCCTTGGAATGATGCATCCAGTTTTGGACACCACGATGTAAAAAAGATGTTGAGACTCTGGGAAGAGTGCAGAGAAGAGCAAGCAAGAAGATTAGGGCGCTGGAAGCTAAAACATACGATGAACGGTTGCAGGAACTGGACCTAGCTAGTCTAGTGAAGAGAAGGACCAGGGTGGACAAGATAGTAGTTTTCCAATATTTGAGGGGCTGCCCCAGAGAGGAGGAAGGGGGGTCCCATTATGTCTCTTTCCATGTCTCTTTGCGCCCTTCGTAGCTTTTGTGTCGATTGTGAGTTTAGTGCCGATACAAACCTAAGTCCTTGACGTACAGCCACTTACCTTACACAACAGCTATACAAAGTTATAACGCTCCTGAAAAAGTCATCCTCCTAGTTATAACTACTGCATGACCAAAAGTTGGATGCTTGGTAGCTGGCATGTATTTATGATGGTTGCAATGGCCCGAGGTAAATCTCACGGACTCAAGGTTGACTCTGCCTTTTGTCCTTTTGTCCAGATTGTTGGGGGCAAGAGGCTGACTCTGTAAACCGCTTAGAGAGGGCTATAAAGTACTGTGAAGCGGGATATAAGTCTAAGTGCTATTGCTTTCCTCCTCCTCCTTCTGTCTTTTACTTCTACTTTTAACCTTATAAGTAGTCCTGGTAGAGCTGTGGTGAGAATGCAGTATTGCAGCCTAACTCTGCCCTCTGTCAAGTGTTTGATTCTGGCCGGCGTAAGGTTGACTCTGCCTGCCTTCCTCCCTCCCTCCCTCCCTCCCTCCCTCCCTCCCTCCCTTCCTTCCTATGCAGCATTGCAGGCTGACTCTGCCCACAGCTAGGAAGTTTGATCCTGACCAGCTCAAGGTTGACACAGTCTTCCGTCCTTCCAAGGTTGGTAAAATGAGGACCCAGATTGTGGGGGGCAAGAGGCTGACTCTTTAAATGCTTACAGAGGGCTATAAAGCGGTATATAAGTCTAAGTGCTATTGCTAGTCCCTTCCTTCCTTCCTTCCTTCCTTCCTTCCTTCCTTCCTTCCTTCCTTCCTTCCTTCCAATGCACCATTGCAGGCTGACTCTGCCCACAGCTAGGAAGTTTGATTCTGACCAGCTCAAGGTTGACACAGCCTTCCGTCTATCCTAGGTTGGTAAAATGAGGACTTGGATAATTGCGGGCATGATGCTGATTCTCTAAACGGCTCAGAGAGGGCTATAATGCGCTGTAAAGTGGTATATAAGTCTAAGCGCTATTAGAACTTGGAATAACTTTATTGTCACTTTGAATGTACACTAATCGTCATGCATTAAAATGAAATTATGTTGCATACAGCTGTCAAAGGGTCTCCACCTCTAATATAAACATAAACATAACAAGATAAATAAATAAATACAAAATTATGCATCAACCCACATATGTTAATGACACGTATATTACCCACATATATTATACGACAGTAATATCGCTATTACGATTGTCATTTGCCATCTTCCAACCAGCGAAATCAATCAGGAAGGCAGGTTGGCTTAATGACGGCATAACTCACTTAATGGCTGCACCAGTTGAGTGTGACTTAATAACTGCCCTGCTTAGCAATGGAAATCCTGGTCCCAGTTTTTGATGAGAAGCCAAGGTCTACTTATATTTGGAATTGAGCCATACCCTCTTTGAAACTCAAATAATTTGAACTGAAGCAGAGTTGATTCACGCTGGTTAGACTGTTAAGAGTCTATTGCGAATTTTCAAAAAGTTTTAGAAGAGCTCCGAGTTGGATCCGGTCCACGTTGATGGAACTGGGCTTCAATTCAGATGTCTCTCGCATGGCTTGGAAAACGCCCAGTTCAGTTAAAAATTTGGGATTTGACCAACTCGGAAGCACGATGGAGTGCTAAAGTTGGATTCTGCGCGTGCATCCTTGGGAGATAATATCTAGCCGAATCAAATCTAGGTTTACACAATTCTGTATAGTCCATTTTCCAAGCTTTTAGGAATAGAAGTATTTATGGCATGAAGCTCTTCTTCCATCTTTAATCTGGGTCCTTTTTCCAGGGTGAAGCAAAACTTTACGGTGCTTTCATTTGTTCTGCTTCCGTGTGACAATTTTTGTGCCTCTGCGGATCTAAATGGCTTTATGCATTTTATCATTATTGAAAAAGACTTGGGTGAATAAAAATCAATATTTTTTTTTTTAAAAAAGAAAAATTAAAAATTGGATTTTTTTAAACATTTAAATCAGATCTTTTAAAATTTTTTAAATCAAATTTATTTTAATAAAATGCTTTTGGAATGAAAACCTATCTAAGGATAGTTTTCTATTTAAGATACATTAATAATTTAGTTTTATTCAGCAGGAAATGGAGCTTAATTATGTAGCGTATGAGGCTGTACATTCTGCAATATTTACATTTTGGGCAAACTCATTCGATGAATCCAAGCGCTGCAAGCTGAGATAACAGGCACTGCATTGATGCATTCACACAATTTCACAGCAGGGATGGCTCTTTAACAATTATGATTTAAATCGAGTTGATTTAAATCAGGCCTTTTTACTAGTGATTTAAATCACGATTTAAATCGTGATTTAAATCAACTCAATTTAAATCAAATCCACCCTGAAAAAGACCACTATGCCTATCAAAGATACAACAACTGAGGATTTACCCAAATCATTTCCGAACAAACCCTGATACATTGCAAGCAGCATATTACTCTTAAAAAAGAGGATATAAAAATCTGGATGCTATTTATGCTTCTGTTTCTACCTTGCAGTTTCATATCTTAAAAGTTTGGCTCAACCTAAGCATCGTTGGTTTAAGATGAGTTCTGGGCTTCTGTTCAGCTGATGAATCGATGCGCAAAAGCATCACAAAACATGATTTAAGCAAAACGACTCACAGACCCGAAAGGCAAAAATGGAGCGATAGATATTTTAAGTTGAAGGAAGTTAAGCCAGAGTCCTCCAGAGAGAAGCTGCTAACAAACCCTTCAACACTCTAAAGACATATTTACAAGTATGAGCAACGTACAGTTTTGTCATTTCTACCCCAAACATATTTTGCACGTACGAGGTAGAGAGTTCGAGGTTCGTAAGACTTCGTCTTCTCCTGCCTGGTTCATGAAAAGCTCAAGGAGTCTGCGGTTCGAACCTCAGCACCCATGCTGATTTTAAACTGGCGTTTAGTGAGATCTAGCGGACAATTTCAAATTAGTTCTTTGTTTTTGCCACTCATTGAATATAGTGTGATATCGGAATCAGAATAGAACTGGAAGGGACCTTCGAGGTCTTCTAGTCTAACCCCCTGCTCAAGCTGAAGACCCTATAGCCGTGATGGTGAACCTATGGCACGCGTGCCACAGGTGGCATGTGGAGGCATGTCACCTGGCACACCAGCTCAGCTCTGGCATGCTGAAATAGGCTTTTTCCTGCCTCTGGAGGGCCTGGGGGAGTGGGCCCGTTTTTCTTTCTCACCTGGCTCCAGATCCCCTCTATGCATCTGGAGAGGGCAAAAACAGCCTTCCCCATCCCCTCGGAGGCCTCTGGAGGCTAGGGACAGCAAAAAAGTCACTTCCTGTCCAACCAAAAGTTGGAAAACGGGCCATTTCGAACCTCCGAAGGGCCTCTGAGAGGATGGGGAAGGCTGTTTTCGCCCTCCCCAGATGCATAGAGAGGATCTGGAGCCAGGTGAGAAAGAAAAACGGGCCTACTGGGCCATCGCGTGCCAGGAGCGGGGGGGGGGGGTCGCTTGCACATGCATGAGGTGGGGCGCATAGAATTATGGGTGTGGGCACGAGCATGTGCGAACCTTCCCCGCCCCCCTCCTTCCTGGCAGACGATGGCAAAAAGGTTAGCCATCACTGCCCTCTACCATTTCAGACAAGTGACTGTCCAGTCTCTTCTTGAAAGCCTCCAGTGATGGAGCTCCCACAACTTCTGGTGGCAAGTTGTTCCACTGATTAATTGTTCTCACTGTCAGGAAATTTCTCCTTAGTTCTAGGTTGCTTCTCTCCTCGATTAGTTTCCACCCATTGCTTCTTGTCCTGCCCACAGGTGCTTTGGAGAATAATTTGACCCTTTAGAATAGAATAGAGCTGGAAGGTACCCTTAAAGGTCTTCTAGTCTAACCCCCTGCTCAGGCAGGAGACCCTAGACCATTTCAGACAAATGGTTCTCCAACCTCTTCTTAAAAATGTCCACTGTTGAAGAACCCACAACTTCTGGTGGCAACTCATTCTACTGATTAATTTTTCTCACTTTCAGGAAATTCCTCCTTAATTCTAGGTTGCTTCTCTCCTTAATTAGTTTCTACCTGTTGCTTCTTGTCCTGCCTTCAGGTGCTTTGGAGAATAGCTTGACTCCCTCTTCTTTGGGGCAGCCCCTGAGATATTGGAAGACTGCTATCATGTCTCCTCTGGTCCTTCTTTTCATTAAACTAGACATACCCAGTTCCTGCAACCGCTCTTCATATGTTTTATCGTCTAGTCCCCTAATCCTCTTTCTTGCTCTTCTCTGCACTCTTTCTAGAGTCTCCACATCTTTTTTACATCGTGGCGACCAAAACTGGATGCAAATATTCCAAGGCCTTATAAAGCGATATTAACACTTCACGTGATTGCTATAAAAAGCCTTGGTAACGTCTCCAAATAAACTCTCTCCATCTTTGCAAAATTTCAACCGCAGCTCGTCTTCAGAGTCCTGTACATAACAAAGGCTATTCCAAGATGATCAATGTCTTTTTCCACGTCAAGAAAAGAAGCCGCTTTCTTGTTTCTCTGATTTATATTGTCGGTAGCATTCAAAGTATATTTAATATTATCCCTCAGGCAACTCTTTTGAGATAAATCCACTCTGATCGAGATGTAATTCCTCAGCTGAAAGGTCACTCCTGGATCGGGTTAGGTTAAAAGTGAAGGCAGAAACTTTTGACTCGTCCAGCTGCAGGAGGAAAGGTGAGATATTATGTTCTCCACCAAGCATTGAACTAAATCATGCTTGGAAAAGGGGCAGGATGTTTATTGCAAGTCTGTCTATTGCAGTCTTTCTCAACCTTGGAAGCTTGAAGATGGGTGGACTTCAACTCCCAGAATCCCCCAGCCAGCGTTGCTGGCTGGGGGATTCTGGGAGTTGAAGTCCACCCATCTTCAAGCTTCCAAGGTTGAGAAAGACTGGTCTATTGGGATTGTCTTAGTAGCTCAGTTGCAGATTTCCTTTTTATTTTATTTTATTTTTTTTATTTTTGTATAAGAAAAGTGGGGAAAGAATCCCAAAGTTAATTAATCCGGAGAAGATTGGCCTTTAATGGAATCTAGCAACCTAGTTTCCTGAATCTTCCCCATTGAAATCAATGATGCCTAACAATAGCAAATAGCACATCACCAAAGGAGCTTACTCTCTTCTTAAGAGCCGAGGTGGCTCAGTGGTTAGAGTGCAGTACTGCAGGCTACTTCTGCTGACTGCCTACAATTTGGCAGATCGAATCTCACCAGGTTCAAGATTGACTCAGCCTTCCCTCCTTCCGAGGTGGGTAAAATGAGGACCCAGATTGTTGGGGGCAAGAGGCTGACTCTGTAAACCGCTTAGAGAGGGCTGTGAAAGCACTATGAAGCGGTATATAAGTCTAAGTGTCATTACTATGGCTATTAATTCCGTCCAGAATGGAACACTCACAATTTCTGTAGACAAGTCGAACTGCTGGCAATGGGCAGAATGCAGTGCTGCATTCTAACTACTGTCCCACCAGAGCTACTTATAAGATTAAAAAAGAAGGCAAAAGAGGAGGAGGAGGAGGAGGGCAATAATACTTAAGATTTATATACAGCTTCCCAGTGCTTTACAGCCTCTAAGCTGTTTATAGAGCCACCCTATTGTCCCCAACAATCTGGGTCCTCATTTTACCGACCTCGGAAGGTGAGTCAACCTTAAGCTGGTCAGGATCGAACTTCTGACAATGGGCAGAGTTTGCCTGCAATGCTGCACTCTAACCACTGTGCCACCAGAACAATTTATAAGATTAAAAAAGGAGGCAAAAGAGGAGGAGGAAGAGGTTGGCAATAGCACTTAAACTTCCTTGAGCCTGTCAGGATCGAACTCCTGGCAATGGGCAGAGTCTGCCTGCAATGCTGCACTCTAACCACTGTGCCACCCAGGCTCTTAGTGGAACATGCACACAAAGTATTATGCAACTTTATTGCAGAATTCATTTTGTTCCTCTTTCCAGCATCCGAGTTTGTGCAGGAGAATACTCAGTGACTTGCACTCAATTCCATTGATTAAATATAAGCGTAACCTTCCTCTGTTGTAGCTCTTGTATTGTTTGCATGGGAGATGGCCGTTCTTAATTGACATGCCTTCCCCATCTTGGGAAGGAAATATTATTTTGTTTTTTAGCCTCTCTGTCTTTTCTTCTTCTTCTTCTTCCCAATTGCCTTGTAATCCTTGGTGCTGAATTGTACCGAGCAGTGATTTACAGTTTATAAATGTCTCCCTTAATTCCACATTATTTAGAAATCGATACTTAATTTGAATTGATTATGTTTCGAGGCCCTTAGATCTTTTATTAAGAAAAGGGCTGACTGTGTTCCTGGCAGCTAAACGTCAAGTTTCTCTTCTTAATGACTCACGAAAAGAATAAGATAGAAAGAGGGAGGGAGGGAGAGAGGGAAGGAAGGAAGGGAGGGAGGAAGAAGGGAGAAAGGAAAGAAAGAAAGAAAGAAAGGAAAGAAAGAAAGAAAGAAAGAAAGGAGGAAGGAAGGAAGGAAAGGGAGGGAGGGAAGGAAGAAAGAAGGGAAGAAGGAAAGGAAAGAAGGAAAGAAAGAAAAGAGAAAGAAGGAGGAAGGGAGGAAGGGAGGAAGGGAGGAAGGGAGGAAATAAGGAAGAGGGAGGGAGGATGGGAGAAGGAAGGAAGGAAAGAGGGAAGGATGGAAGGAAGGAAGAAGGGAGGGAGGAAAGGAAGAAGGAAAGAAAGGAGAAAGAAGGAGGAAGGGAGGAAGAAAGGAAAGAGGGAGGAAAGGAAGGAAGGAAAAAGGAGGAAGGAAAGGAAAGAAGGAAAGAAAGAAAAAGAAAGAAAGAAAAGAGAAAGAACGAGAAAGGAAGTAAGGAAGAGGGAGGGAGGATGGGAGAAGGTAGGAAGGAAAGAAAGGGAGGGATGGAAGAAAGGAAGAAGGGAGGGAGGAAGGAAAGAAAGAGGGAAAGAAAGAAAGAAAAGAGAAAGAAGGAGGAAGGAAGGAAAAGAGGGAGGAAAGGAAGGTAGGAAAAAAGAAGGAAGGAAGGAAATGAAATAAGGAAAGAGAAAAAAGAAAGAAGGAGGAAGAGAGGAAGTAAGGAAGAGGGAGAGAGGATAGGAGAAGGAAGGAAGGAAGGAAGGAAGGAAGGAAGGAAGGAAGGAAGGAAGGAAGGAAGGACAATTAACCAGTGGAACAGCTTGCCTCCAAAAGTTATGGGTGCTCCGTCCCTGGAGGTTTTTAAGAAGAGATTGGACAGTTATATTGAAACGATATGAAGTTTCCTGCCTGAGCAGGGGGTTGGACTAGAAGACCTCCAAGCTCCCTTCCACCTCTGTTCTTCTGTCATAAATCCAATTTTGGCTTCCACAGAATGCCCCAGGAACACCATAACTTGCACGATTCTGGTCTTTGTAGGTAGAAGGATCTCTTGGCATCTGGAGTGCTTGTTCCTGACTGTTGTGGGTTGATCCTAAAAGGCAGAACCCATCCGTCCCTTCCATATCTTCATTTTCAACATAAATTGCTATACAAAATGTTGTTAATGTTATTAGGTATTATTAATTGCCATGATACTCACTATTTTCTCAATGGAATATTGGATGGATGTGTAAATTGTGATCAGATCCTATCCTCACAACAGACGTATGATATGAAGTTTAAGGAAACTAGATTTCTTATTTTACAGATGTCTCAATGTTGACTGGGGGGGAAAAAACAACCCATAACGATTCTGGAAATGCTTATGTGGAGAAGAAATAGGCTTACGTAATTAAATATGATTTTAATTATGCATGTAAATTTTGATGCGTCTTTTCAAATGTAGATTACTCGAGGAAGGAACGGATTTATGGATGAGTTTATGAGTAAATATATTGCAAAGACAAACAGGCTGGGAATAGACTTATCAGGAATGTTAATACTGTTTGCCAGGCCAACCTGACTCAAAATATTGATTTGTAAATATTCGCGAAGGATTGAATCAATTCGGCTGAATTAACTTTTCCTGTAATGCAATATTTTTGAATGCAAACCAGTGAGAGGAATATGCATTCCTTACAAATAATATATACTATATATATATCCCTTACACATAATATATACTATAATATATAAAACGAAGAATTCCATGTAAGTCCTAATTCAGATTGTCTGAACATCGGAAAACACTCAACAAGTAAACAGAATGCAGCAACTTATATACAGGGGGTCCTTGAGTTACAACAGTCCATGTAGTGACCATTTGAAGTTACAACGGCACTGAAAAAAGTGACTTACGACCGTGTTTTCACGACCGTTGTCGCATCCCTACTGTTCTGCCCCAGCTACGGACCCCAAAGAACGCAGCACACCCAAAGTCTGTACAAACCTTAGTTTACTAAATTAAATCAGTTTTTTTTCCAAAGGCTGTTAATTAACTTTCTTAACAGCCTACAAGAATCCAAAGAATAAATAATCGTAATCTTACTATGGTTGGCAGAAAGCCCAGAAGCAATTTGCAGAGAACTAAGATTAAGACACGAAGGAGAGTGAACGAGGTTGTTCCCTGCAAATTGCTTCAGTCGGTGTTCCTCCTTAAATAGGCTAAGGGAGTGGCCAATTAGCCCCAAGCCTTACTCTTGAGGAGACCTCCTCCTGAGGAGCCACTCCTGCCTTTTGGCAGCTCTGCGCGCCCGTGCATCAAGAAGAGGCTCCTCCTCTTCTTCCTCTTCACTTAAGGGAGCTTCTGGAGGTTCTGAAGGCCCTGGCTGAATCCCCGCCTCTGGCACCACATCTTCTCCAGCCTCCTCACTGTCCGACTAGAGTGCCAGCTGCACAGGCTGCTGGCGCAGCACCACACCAGCCTCCTCGCTGTCGGAATCAGCTACAATCCGCACAGGCCACTGACTGGCCACAACACCTACAGTTACATGAATAAAATTCGGACGCTTGGCAACTGACTCGTATTTATGACAGTTGCAGTGTCCCGGGTGTGTGTGTGTGTGTGTGTGTCACACAATCCCCTTTTGCGACCTTCTGAAAGGCAAAGTCAATGGGGAAGCCAGTTTCACTTAACAACGGGCTTACTAATTTAAAAACGGCAGTTTTTCACTTAACGAAGATGGCAAGAAAAGTCGTAAAACGGGGTAAAACTCATTTAACAAACCTCTCGCTTAACAATCTAAATTCTGGGCTCAGTTGTCGTCGTAAGACGAGGGTTACCTGTATACGTTTTTGTACTTTTTGAAATTATGCCTGGCCACAGTTTAAATTTTAGAAGCTAGAATAATAGGATAGGAAGGAACCTTGGAGGTCTTCTAGTCCAACCCCTTGCTCAAAGAAGAGATCCTTTATCATTCTGGACTTGTTTATTTTTAATATTAAGTGAGCCTGGCTTTCTGAGACTCGTCTTGAGTTTGGGTGCTGCATATTTCCTAGGGATGTTCTTAGTGATGGAAATCTTCTTTTAATGACCCCATAATCCCTTGCAGAGTGGAGTCTGGGCAACTGAATGGAGCTGAGTGTTTACTGGCCAGCTGCCCTTCCTGTTGCAAATGAGGAGTTTTGTTCAGCAGATATATTATCATTGTGCCTAGAGAGAGAAATATCTGCCCCTACCTAGGATCGAACTCACAGCCTCCTGATTGTGAGGCCAGAGCTCCACCCCTAGGCCATTGTTTTCGGGACATCTGCGAAGGTTCCTGGGAGATTGCGCAATCTCAGCTCTACCACCCGAAAGGCTGCTTCTCACATGACTTGCAATTCTTCCCAAGCGTCATGATGGAAACCCTGCTTCTCTCTCCCATTGAGGAAGACGGTGGATAATTTAAGAAGGAATGTTCTTCGTATGCATTTGAATTTCAAGCAGAGGTATTAACGAAGAGGAAAGAAATTAGACGTTGCACATAAAAGGTAGCCATCTGCTGAAGTCAATTATGTGTATTACTTTGCAACGGGAAAGTACTCATATTAGATTGACGATTAATCCAGTCAGAGGCATCTGGGAGGCACCCACACTCTGCATTTCTTTGGATTAAATTATAATAATGCTCCCTCTTTCTTTCTTTTCTTCTTTTCTATGGCATTGAGTTCAACCTTTTCTTATTCAATCAGAAAAGAGATGGAAGGGACCTTGGAGGTCTTCTAGTCCAACCCTTTGCCTGAAACAGAAGACCCTGTATCATTTCAGACAAGTCTAGACTCGTCTTATAAACCTCCAGCCACGGAGCACCCAGAACTTCTGAAGGCAACATCTGTTCCACTAGTTAATTGTCCTCCCTGTTAGGAAGTTTCTCCTTACTTTTAGGTTGCTTCTCTGCTTGATTGGTTTCCACCCATTCTTTCTTCTGGCACTTTTGATAAATAAGTGGACCCCCTCCTCTTTGTGGCAGCCCCTCTTGTCAACCCACTTTCTTTGAGACTACGCAAATCTAAATCCTGCAACCGTTCTTCATATGTTTTAGTCTCCAGGCCTTTAATCATCTTAGTTGCCCTTCTCTGCACTGTTTCCAAAATCTTTTTTGTAATGTGATACATGTGGGTATATACATAATTTATAATTATGTGGGTATATACATAATTTAGTATCTCTCTCTCTCTCTCTCTCTCTCTCTCTCTCTCTCTCTCTCTCTCATTATCTATCTATCATTTATCTATCTATCTATCTATCTATCTATCTATCTATCTATCTATCTATCTCTATTTCATTATCTCTGTCCGTCCGTCCGTCCGTCCGTCCGTCCGTCCATCCATCCATCCATCCATCCATCCATCCATCTATCTATCTATCTATCTATCTATCTATCTATCTATCTATCTACAGTAACTATCTATCTATCTTGTCATGGTTATGTAGTGTATACTGGAGGTGGTGACCCTTTGGGAGCTGTATGCAACGAAATTTAATTCTAACATATGGCCGATTAGCATACTTTCAAAGTGACCATAAAGTTATTAGTCTATTCTATTCTAACAGAGTTGGAAGGGACCTTCAAGGTCTTCTAATCCAGCCTTTTGCCCAAGCAGAAGATCAGGTATGGCCTTACTAAGGCTTTGTAAAGCGGTACTAATCCTTCACGTGATTTTGATTCTATGCCTCCGTTTCCACACGAATTTCCTCCTTGTGGAAAAACTCAAGTTGCAATGGCAGGAAGGGTGATGCGAGGGGGGCATTTCTATTCCCTGTCCTCTCACGCTGTTCTTGGAGGGCTCACAGCTAGCGGGAGGAAAAAGAGACAGCTCTTCTGTTTAGGGTACAACTAAATTACAACTGCTATCAATTATATCTATCTATCTATCTATCTATCTATCTATCTATCTATCTATCTATCTATCATCTATCTATCTATCATCTATCATGTATCACCTTTCTCTATCATCTATCTATATATATCATCTCTCTCTCTATCATCTCTCTCTATCTATCATCTATCTATCTCTATCATCTATCAATTAGCAGCTTATGATAGCTATCAATTATTGACAGCTTATGAAGCAGTTAAAAGAAAAAAAAGCCTACTGTTGTCCTGATGGTGAATATCTACTATTCAACAATGAATAGTTTGTACTATGAACAAACTTCATTCATTTATCTCTATCTATCTATCTATCTATCTATCTATCTATCTATCTATCTATCTACCTACCTACCTACCTACCTACCTATCTATCATCTGTCTCTATCATCTCTCTCTCTCTCTCATCTATCTATCTCTATCATCTATCAATTAGCAGTTTATGATAGCTATCAATTATTGACAGCTTATGAAGCAGTTAAAAGGAAAAAAAGCCTACTGTTGTCCTGATGGTGAATATCTACTATTCAACAATGAATAGTTTGTACTATGAACAAACTTCATTCATTTATCTCTATCTATCTATCTATCTATCTATCTATCTATCTATCTATCTATCTACCTACCTACCTACCTACCTACCTACCTATCTATCATCTGTCTCTATCATCTCTCTCTCTCTCTCATCTATCTATCTCTATCATCTATCAATTAGCAGTTTATGATAGCTATCAATTATTGACAGCTTATGAAGCAGTTAAAAGGAAAAAAAGCCTACTGTTGTCCTGATGGTGAATATCTACTATTCAACAATGAATAGTTTGTACTATGAACAAACTTCATTCATTTATCTCTATCTATCTATCTATCTATCTATCTATCTATCTATCTATCTATCTACCTACCTACCTACCTACCTACCTATCTATCATCTGTCTCTATCATCTCTCTCTCTCTCTCATCTATCTATCTCTATCATCTATCAATTAGCAGTTTATGATAGCTATCAATTATTGACAGCTTATGAAGCAGTTAAAAGGAAAAAAAGCCTACTGTTGTCCTGATGGTGAATATCTACTATTCAACAATGAATAGTTTGTACTATGAACAAACTTCATTCATTTATCTCTATCTATCTATCTATCTATCTATCTATCTATCTATCTATCTATCTACCTACCTACCTACCTACCTACCTATCTATCATCTGTCTCTATCATCTCTCTCTCTCTCTCATCTATCTATCTCTATCATCTATCAATTAGCAGTTTATGATAGCTATCAATTATTGACAGTTTATGAAGCAGTTAAAAGGAAAAAAAAAGGCATCTAACTTTTTGACTCCAGTGACTCCTGACGTATACGGCTCAAGGTTACTGCTATGCTACAAAAAGCACACCAGAGAAATTGGTCTCCCAGTGTTTCCTGCTTGAGCGAACGTGGCAAGCATCAGATTGCATACAAAACAAATAAATAAATAAATAAAATACATAATAAATAAATATCGTTGGAGGGTCAGAAAGTCCTTCTTGCAAATTTCCAGGGATTGGTGCCTTCCCAGGGGGCTGGGCCAGCTCGTCAACGATATTACTCCGGTGGCCTTCCCGTTGTAACTTACAGGGAGTTCTCGACATATGGCCCAGCGGTGGGTTTCCAAGATTTTTACCACTGGTTCGCCCCACATGGCCTTGAAAATATGAGTAAATAGGACAGCATTATGCCGGGGTGGGGTGGGGGGTGGGGGCAGTCACTGCTACTGGTTCAATCAAACCGGCTGAATACGACCTCTGATACAGCTGCAATTGAGCCCGAAATGTCTGTGGCTAAAGTGAGATGGTTGTTAAGTGAGTTTGGCCCCATTTTACGAGCTTCCTTGATGTATTTGTTAAGAGAATCGGTGCTGTCGTTAAGTGAGGAACCCGGTTGGTTCAGTGAATCTGGCTCCCCCCCCCTTGACTTTGCTTGTCAGAAGGTTGCAAAAAGGCATCACGTGACCCCGGGAGCAGAGGTGGAATTCAAATTTTTTGACTACTGGTTCTGTGGGCGTGGCTTGGTGGGCGTGGCAGGGGAAGGATACTGCAAAATTTCCATTCTTTCCACACTCCTGGAGGAAGCATATTGCAAAATCTCTATTCCCTCCCCACTCTTGGGGGAAGGGTACTGCAAAATCTCCATTCCCATCCTAGTCCTGGGGGAAGGATACTGCGAAATCCCCACTCCCACCCCACTCTGGGGCCAGCCAGAGGTGGTATTTGCCGGTTCTCTGAACTACTCAAAATTTCCGCTACCAGTTCTCCAGAACCTGTCAGAACCTGCTGGATTTCACCCTTGCCTGGGACACTGCAACTGTCATAAATACGAGTCAGTTGCCAAGATTACGTGACCATGGGGATGCTGCAGTGGTCGTGAGGGTGAAAAATGGTCCTAAATCACTTTTTTCCAGTGCCATTGTAACTTTGAATGGTCACTAAACGAACTGCTGTAAATTTTATTTTTCCTTGAAGACGTTCTGATGAACTGAAGAAGCTTCTCAGATGAGAAGCGAAACGTCTTCAAGGAGAAAACAAAGTCCAGTTGCCTTTTCATAAAGCACCTTTGGGACAATCCTGACCTGGATGATGGAGAATCTTCATTGGACACGATCCATTTATGATTTCTCCAGTTGTGAAGTTCTACATTGCAACATTTTTATTTGTACAAAAACACATCAAACGAAATTGCATAATTGTGCTCTGCCCCAGCTCTGGATTCCCGAGGATATTGACACACACCAACGGTCCTTATCAAATTTATTAAGTAGCAAGAATAAACCAAAAGTCCGGCAAAGGTTGGCAACCAGCCCAGAAAACAAGATACGATAAGACTTTTCCAAAAATGCTCTGATGATAATTACAAGTTGTTTCCAGCAAGAAACTTACTAACAGCGTGTGACTTAAATAGGCTAAGGGAGTGGCCAATTATCCTCAAGCCTTACTCTCGAGGAGACCTCCTCCTCCTGAGTAGCCACTCCTGCCTTTTGCAGCCCTGTGTGTTCGAGCATTGAGGAGAGGCTCCTCCACTTCGCTCTCTCCACTTGAAGGAGCCTCTGGAGGTTTTGAAGGCCCAGGCTGAGTCTCTGCCTCTGGCACCACATCCTCTCCAGCCTCCTCGGTGTCAGACGCGAGCGCCGGCTGCGCCAGCTGCTGGAGCAACCCCACACCAGCCTCCTCGTCGTTGGGATCAGCCAAAATCTGCGCAGGCCGCTGGCGGGCCACAAGTAATTGTAACTGGAACTAGTCTTTCATACTTTAGCACTCAGTGCTTTAGTCCTTGAACTTCCAAAGGTCCAACCATATTCTGAGGGTCACTGCTAGCCTCCATTTATTGAGAGGGTAGTGTTAAGATTTTGGACTGGGAATAAAATATTCTTTATTGGCTAAGTGTGATTGGACGGACAAGGAATTTGTCTCTGGTGCCTAAGCTCCCAGTGCACATAAAAACAGCAAAGTCATAGTTCATAAATCATAATTACAACCATACACCATGAGATACAAGCGACAAGAGATAGGAGAACGTAGTACGGGAAGATGAGAAAGGTGAGAAAGGTAATAGTAATACAGCCTTACTACAATAGTGGCCGAAACCTTTTGGGAAAAGTGTATTTTCTAAAACTAGCTAATAACACCACTTTTTTTTTGGAGTAGTACCGTAAAATTAAAAATCAATGGAAGGATAATTTAATCAAGAATGTCGTGCAATAACTTTTAGGAAGCATTTGCTATTAGAATAGCAGTTACAGTATGAAGAAGAAAAGTGAAACACGTAGAAAAAACGAGATATACAAAATTGATCATCATAGAAAAAACGAGATATACAAAAATGATCACCAAAGAAAAAACGAGATATACAAAAATGATCACCAAAGAAAAAACGAGATATACAAAAATGATCCCTGTGTCAGTGAATACTTCGTTGGGTAACCTTTAGCATGAATGACGGCCTTACAACGTCTTCCCATGGAGGGAACCAAGTCTTTGAGTTCTGCAGCTGTGATAATGTGAAACCAAGATTGAATGATGGCTTCTATTAACTGGGTTTTATTGCTGGGTCGGTTCTGACTAACCAGTTTCTTTAGTCGGCTCCCTAGATTTTCCATTGGGTAAAGAAGGTCTGGGCTCTTCCCAGGCCATTCCAGCAGTGGAATAGGATTCTCTTGAAACTCCAAAAAAAAAAAAAAAAAAAAAAGTGGTGTTATTAGCCATCAAACCTCAAAAATACACTTTTCCCAAAAGGTTTCCACAATTTTGGCCACTACTGTATAAATATCTTTTAAGCATAAGACAGTGCTGTGGTGTTTAGCAGAGGGATGGCACAGGGGAAAAAAAAAACAAACTATGATGCCAATTCAAGATGCCAGTTCAAATTCATTCTCACCCCTGGACTCATCTGGATATTTACGGATAGACCCTTTCCCAAGATATCAAACAGATACAGATTCTCAAATTTGATGCCTTTTGTTACTGGAGGGAAAGGAAAACAAAGCAAACTATTCAGTATTCTTCCAAGTGTTTGTTTTTGTTTTTTTCCAAGAGGCAACTGGATTTTCTGTTTTTTTCTTTGAAGATGTTTTGCTTCTTGTCCCAGAAGCTTCTTCAGCTCTGACTGGATGGTGGGGAACGGAAGGATTTATATCCCTTCAATCTTTTATAAACCTCCAAGTGACCTCAACGATGCTCTAAAAAGGATGCAAATGACCAGCTGTCTGCAAGGAGTATCAATCCTTCCCTTCCCCACCCTCCAGTCAGAGCTGAAGAAGCTTCTTGGATGAGCAGTGAAAGGTCTTCAAAGAAAAAACCAGAAAGTCCAGTTGCCTCTTTGGGACAACTGTGACCTGGATGATGGAGAACCTCCATAGATATTCATTCTTCTGCCTACTCCACACGCTTCAATACAAGAGCAGGAAGGAAAATGCGTGCAGATGTGCATCTTTCAACTAGCCTTAATTAAACATGCTTGAAAGCATGGCTTATTCATATTTATCCTAAGTGTAAAGGAACATGATGGAGTTTCTCTTACGTGACTCTTAACTCGAACGGAGATCTTGAAAATTGTCACGAAAAATATAGACGCACTCCTCCTCCAAAAAGCAAAAAGAGGGGAGGGAAAAAAAAGCTTTATTCCACATTAGAGCATCTAATCTGATATTTCTTATTCTGGCAGGCAACAGTTTGCTGAGCTTTCAGACAGATTTTTTTTTTTCTTTTATCTTTCCTAGAGATAAAATCTGAGGTCTGTCTTTCCTTAGAAATTACAGGAATTGAATCTAGATGCTGCAACGGAGGAGCTGTAGTAGTTTTCTATGTAGTTTTCTATTATCTCAAGATATTGTTTCTTAAAACTTCAGGTTTGTTCAGGATTAACAGTGACTGACCTTCTACTTCTCACAACAGTCATATATTTTTAAAAACATTTTAGGAGGAAAGAAATATGCAAGGCAGTATGAAAAATGTAAATGGAAGGGAATGGTTTCCCTGTTGTGTCCGACTTAATGTTTTTAAGACAGGGCTGACCATACTATGCGCCGGATGGACTCCCATTTGTAACCACTCCCCAAAATGATGAGGGAACTGGAGGCTAAAACCTATGAAGGACTAGTCTAGTGAAGAGAAGGACCAGGGGAGACACAAGAGCAGTCTTCCAATATTTGAGGGGCTGCCACAGAGAGGAGGGGTGTCAAGCTATTTTCCAAGGAACCTGAAGGCCAGACAAGGAACAATGGATGGAAACTAAACAAGGAGAGATTCAACTTGGAAATAAGGAGGAATTTGCTGATAGTGAGAACAATCAACTGATGGAACAGAAGTTGTCTTCGGAAGTTGTGGGAGCTTCATCATTGGATGCTTTGAAGGAGAAACTGGGCTGCCCTTTGTCAGAAATGGTGCAAGGTCTCCTGCTTGGGCAGGGGGTTGGACTAGATGACCTACAAGGTCCCTTCCGACTCTGTTAATCTGTTAAACTCTGAAAACTAAGGAATGGTGCTCATCTCCGTTTTTTGGCCAAGGGAGCCAGCGTTGTCCGAAGACAATTTCCATAGTCATGTGACCAGCATGGCTATATGCCAAAGACTCACAGAACGCTGTTATCCTCCCACCTAAGTGGTACCTATTTATCTACTCTCATTTGCATGCTTTCGAACTGCGAGATTGGCAGAAGCTGGAGCAAGGACCGGGAGCTCACCCCATCTCACAGAACCCGGGTCTCGAACCTGGACTGTTCAGCATTTTTAACCGCTGAGCCATCACGCCCTTAATAATATCACATAACTTTGGAATTAATAATCATTTTATAAAAAGGAGAAAGGAAAAAATATGTAATAGTATTTAGGAATGTATGATGTACTTTGCAAGTACATCATAACTGCAAGAAGCTAAGAAATTACTTTTCTCTTTAAAAAAAGTGCTTTGTTTTTTAATCCTATAGTTTCTTTTAAATCGCAAACGTGAAATGTTGATCAGGTTTTTTTTTTAAGGCGTGTCTTTTAGACGTGTATCTAGACATAAATATTCATAGAATGTTCATAATTGAATAATGAAATTATTATTTCATTATTAATAATTATTAATAAATAATAATAATATATTACTATATAATTATTAATATAATCATACTTATAATAGTATACAATTAATAAAATTATTATTATTATTATTATTATTAATAATAATAATAATAATAATATATTCTTAATAAATATTAATACAATTAATAGGGGGCGTGCATAAGTGCATCAATGAGGTCTACCATCCCTGTCCTAATGTCTCCTTTTATTCGTAACCAACTCATGTATTCATAATCATGTTTATTCATTTCATGTATTCACAATTACATTTATACTTTTATCCGTAATCTTATATATGCTTGACAAAATAAAATAAATAAAATAAATTGAATAATATGAAAAAAATATTCACAAATCTTCGATCGACTTTTCAACCATTGATTTTATTTCTAAATGTATACAGGATAAACTCCAGCCCAAATGGTATAGCAACTTCTCCTTGGATGGGGTTTATTTTGTGGTCATTCTGTAGTTTACCACCCAAAAATGCAGGTTTTATGCAAATTAATGGGAGCTACTTATCTGTAGACACTATTGGATTTTTTACTCCTTAAAAAGAACAACAACAACAACAAATGCATCTCATTACCAGCACAAAATTTACCAAAGAATAAATGTTTCCTTTTCTTCAATCTTAGCCACAAGGATGGTTGCTTAAATATTATCTCATTTCCTCAGTGCTTTATTATTTACCGATTTTAAAAAGCCATAATTACTTTTTTTCAGAATTTTCCACCCGTCCACCTCCCCGCAAACAACAATAATGCCATTAAATTACTGAATTCATTTATGTTTAATTGTGCACTTGTGTTTTTTTTTTTAATGTGCTATTGGAAAGTCTATCTGGTGACGGCTGGTTTTTTCCAACAACGGGAGCAAATCTAAAGTTATATTAGGAAAATATATTATATGGGCAATACACCGTCTCATTAATGTTATTTATTGTATGGTGAAACCTCATTAAAAAGGTATCCTGAATTCAAAAAACACATTATGGGGAATGTTCGTTCTCTCCAATTTTTTTTTTTTTAATTTTTCTTGTAAAAGAGGAATGGGTTTTATTGTATTGCTTTATCATAGGCAGAATGGGTACTATGCTTTTTAATTTCTTTTTTTAAAAAAAACCTTTAAATTCAGGTGTGTGTACATGGGGTAATAAGGGGGGGGGGGGAAAGCAATTAATCTCCTAACTAATGTAAACCCCCATTATAACAAGTGGTCAAAAGGCTGTTTACTTCCTTTATCTCCACCAACCATTAATTCTTCCCTTCCTTCCCCACCAGAGGGAAGAACCTTATTTTTTCAGCCGACTTGTTTGCATCTTAAGCACCCAATAATGTGCTTTTTTAGAGATCAGGGATGAGTGAAACCCGAGGTGCAGAAGTCACAAATAGTCCAATTTGAGAAGCCGTGACACGCTCTAATGAGAGCCATCAATCCAGGGTAAATATTGTTTGGGAAGCCGGAGGAAAGGGCTGGTTGGTGGCAAAAGGAAGGAGAACAAAAGGAAAGCATTTTCAGATGGGCCAAGAGAAGGTATTTTCCCAGAGTCAAATATTAAATATCCCTGTCAAGTGGATATTGCAGCCATTAATTGACTTATAATCCTTTGGCCTCCAGGCAGGGCTGAGTTCTAAATTTTTTCACTACCGGTTCTGTGGGCGTGGCTTATTTTGTGGGCGTGGCTTGGTGGGGGGTAATGTGGCTTGATGGGGGGTAAGGTGATGGTGGCTGGGGTCAACCCCAGAAGTAGGAGAAGAGCCAAGTCTTTAGCCATTTGCAAGAAGTCCCATAGGTGGGAGGACTAGGGGTCTCCCAGAGGATATCATTCCACGCAGCCGGGGTCATCTCCAAGAGGGAATGCTTCCTAGGTTGCAAAAGGTGAGCCGAGGAAGAAAAAAAAAACCCTGCTCTGAATCTGTAGCGGGGTTGGAAGCCCCGCCGGAAATGCCCGCGCTCAATATTCTGAGCCTGAACCAACAAATTTACAAAGTTAATAATTGCTTAAGATAGGGAGCTACAGCGGAACGTTTCTTGCTCATGATTTGTGAGGAATTCCGCTCAAGGTATTTGGAAGTTCGGGGCTGTTTTTGCACTGATAATGGGAATAAAAATATTCATTAGCTTTTTAAGTCTAGGCAGAGGATAAAGTGAGCGAAAACGAGGTGATTAAATGTCACTCAAAAACAAACAAACAAAACAATCCGACCAAAGATGCCAGGTATTTATATATGCAAGGAATATGCAAAAAATTGCAAGAGGGGAAACCATTGCTTGGCATCTGAATGAAGAGAAGGAATGTGGAGTCCTTGGTGTTTCTCTGAGCTTGGCTCAGCTAGGTCTCCTGCTTTCACCAACGGGCTGGACTAGAGGACCTCCAAGGTCCCTTCCAGTCCTTTGATGCTAAGTTGGGATAGAGTGTGGGGTTTGCTCTCTGTTTAGATACAGCAGTTTAGCCTGCCATTGTTGGTGAGGTATGATTGTTCTCTTTGGTAGTTCCTCGATTATTAGGCCATTGTTTTCCACTTGATTATTTGTCTGGTTTCAATCCCTGCTTATCTGGATGTTGATTGCTGGAGAGGATATATCCTGATCTTTTCTCTTTCCTTCTTAGATTTTATATTGTCTCTTTTTTATGGCGTGTAGATAAATGCTGTATGTAAACAGGGAGCAAAACTCACACGCGCCATCACGGATGATGTCACCTAGTTGGGTCTGCAAGCCAAGAACCAAGTTCAGAAAGCGTTAAAGGACTCCACATTGAGCTCCAGAGGTTCTCATCTGTCAGAAGAGAAGTCATCTTATACCGTTAGGCCTCGATTTACGACCACAAATGAGCCCAAGATCTCTCTTCAGTGGTGGGTTGCCCCCGGTTCGCACCGGTTCTATAGAACCGGTAGTAAAACTGGCGGGAGGCTCCGCCCACTGACCCCGACGTCATCAAAATGCTTCTGCAGTTGCGCAGAAGAGCTTGCGCACGCACGAGATTTGCTCACGCGGGCGGCCCCTCTGCAAACCAGTAGTAAGGGTAAGTAGAACCCACCCCTGTCTCTCTTCTTAAGGGACACAGTTATTAAGTGAGTCTTGCCCCATTTTATGACACTGCTTGCATCAGTCGTTAAGTGAATCACTGCAGTTGTTAAGTTAATAACTCCGTTGTTAAGTGAATCTGGCTCCCCCATGGACTTTGATTGTCAGGAGGACGCAAAAGGGGAACACCTGACCCCGAGACACTGCAACCATCATAAGTACCTGTCAGTTGCCAAGTGTTTGAATTTCGATCACATGACCATGGGGATGCTGCAGGGGTCATAAGTGTGAAAAACAGCCCAGAGTCGCTTTTTTTCAGTGGTGGTGTAAGTCTGAACCATCAATAAACGAATGGTTGCACCTGGAGGGCTTACCTGTGCAGTCCAGGACATCCACCTGGGCTCTAAGGTACAGAGAGTGCAGAATTCTGAGATGCTGTTAGATAGACAAATTCTTTTGTCCTACTTTCCTTCGATTGATTTTTTCCTCTGACCTCTGGACGTCTTGCTCGGGAGTAATTTAATCATCCGTGGGATGCATCTTCCTGCATAAACAGTCCGGTCTACAACCTCTTGTGAATTTCGGCGATGATGCTCCGAGAAAGTTATTTCTCTGGCAAGGAAGTTATTTCAGATCTAATCATTGAGCCCACCACGATATTCGATTACTTTTCCCACCGCCCAGGCTAATAAGAAATGACGGGATTGAATTATCTGGGTCACAGAGTGCTGTGGCCTATCGGCCACCGGCCCCTCCAGCAGCCGAATCAGAGGAGGAAGAGGAGGGGGCGTGGGAGTCAGGGTCACCATCAAGGCAACGTGAGAGCTCCGAGAGGGAAGAGGGAATGGAGCTGGCAGAGAGAGAGCGGGGGGGAGAGAGAGAAGGAGGGAGGGAGGGAGGGAGCCTGGACCACCCATCAGCCCTCAGATGGAGAGTCAACAGCCCCCAGGTCTGGAGGTGACTGATGAGGAAGAGGAGGAACAGCTGGGTCCAGTGCCTGATGTCCAGATGCACCGAAAGCAGAGGAGAGGAGAGCAGTGGAAATCTATGGGCCGGTCCTTGGGACGGAAGAGCCACTGCTGCTGGCAAATCCCCACCCTAACTCTGAGGATCAAAGGCAGGGAGCAAAGATGAATAGGTGTGGCAGGCAACTATTAATCTTCTGGACGGACGGACTTGTTAGCCAGCATTGAGAGAGAAATGTTTTGCCAGGGCTTAAAGGAAACTTTGAGTTAACTTTAGAGGTTTTGTCGTGTTTGGGGTCAGAACACAGGGACTGAGAGTAGGAACTCCCGGTTGCCCCAAAGGATCTGCTTCCGTGGGCGTTGCTGATTTAATGCAGGGTACTGGCCAAAAAACGCTCTTCCTCTTTGCTGTAAAATGGGTTGCAGTGTCCTTCTCTGCCTGCATCTCTCTTCCTGGGAAACAACGGCGGCCTTGATCTACCTTACATGGTTGTTGTAAGTGTCGCCCACGGGGATGCTTTCGGACACTTTGAAGTTCATTAAAATAAATGCTACGATGGTTCATAGAATAGGTTGTTTTGTTTTGCTACAGCAACCTAAGTAAGTTATGGTTCCTGTTTAATATTTTTGGAAGGTTGATTAAGAATCTTTTTGAGACTGGCATTGTTACTAAAATGGGACGTGGAGGCTCAGGGGCTAAGACGCTGAGCTTGTCGATCGGAAGGTTGGCTTTTCAATACCTCTGTTATTCTGCTCTGTTCTATTCTGTTCTGGACATACTGTAGATGCTGGCTAGTTATTGGGTGAACAATCATCAAATAATGTCATAGAGTGGCTAAGACGCTGAGCTTGTTGATTGAAAGGTTGGCAGTTCAGCGGTTCGAATCCCGAGTGCCGCCTAATGGGGTGAGCTCCCGTGACTTGTCCCAGCTTCTGCCAACCTAGCAGTTTGAAAGCAGGTAAAAAAAATGCAAGTAGAAAAAGAGGTACCACCTTTGGTGGGAAGGGAACAGCGTTCCGTGCGCCTTTGGCATTGAGTCATGCCGGCCACATGACCATGGAGATGTCTTTGGACAGCGCTGGCTCTTCGGCTTTGAAACGGAGAGGAGCACCGCCTCCTAGAGTCAGGAACGACTAGCACATATGTGTGAGGGGAACCTTTACCTTTACTTTTATTATTGCTAAAAAGCATAAATAGATTTGCTCAGGTACTAACCCTTTATTAGCCATGGGCGACATGGAATTATTCTGCACAACTAGCCAGTTATGGTAATCAAAGTTATCTGCAAAATCTGATAGATAGAAAAATCAAGTTAATTTTGTTTGCACATGAGAAGATCTGCTTGCATTTAGGGAAGCCTCCTCGAATAGCTTGAATAGATAAAACTTGACATTTGATCTAAGCGGGTCACGGATGAATTAAGGGAGGCAAAACAATGTGATATTTGCATTGCAGCTGGTGATAGACAAGATTTGTTTACGAATCAATACGAGGACCTTTAATACAAAAGCACCATATTTATGAAAATATATCCCAATAAAAAAGAATGTTTTTATTGGTTGAGGTTGTTATCGCTATTATAGACGAAGGGGGGACTTTATTATTTATATATATGTGTGTGTGTGTGTGTATTTTTCTATCGAGGCACCTGGTCTACCCCAGCATGTGGGAGGGAGCATATAGCATCCCTTTTGCCTTTCAGGTCCAATCCAGGAGCCCTCAAGCAGTCTCATTCACGACAAACAGTTTTATATCAAATTTATATTTCGCTTATAAAGAAATAAAGGGAGACTAGTATAGATCTATTTCAAGCTATTTAGCTCCCATCAGCTAGCCATACCTTTACTTGGATTCGAACTTGGGCTGCCTGCATATAAATTTGGTATAAAATGGTTTGTCGTGAATGTGACTGCTTGAGGGCTCCTGGATTGGAGCTGAAAGGCAAAAGGGATGCAGTATGCTCCCTCCCACATGCTGGGATAGACAGGTGCCTCAATAGAAACACACTTAATCTCTCCCCTGACTCAAGCTGATGAAGGGAGGAGAACTTGTGGCTCAGAAATCTATTTTATTTCTATTCTATCCCTTTATCATGTCTACAAATACAGGACGTTCTGGATTTACGGCCAAAATTGAGCCTCCAATTTTTGTTGCCAAGTGAGACATTGTACAACTGCCCCATTTCTTTTTCACCGGGGTTAAGTGAATCACTTGCAGTCGTTAAGCGAGTAACCCGCTTAAAACTGTACCTTTGGAATGCCGCAACGGTCATACGTGTGAGAAACGGTCATAAGTCACTTTTTTCAGGGACGTTGTAATGTCGAACGGTCACTAAATGAACTGTTGTAAGTGTGTTGTAAACACACTCCAGCCTAGGCTGAGAGAAAGAGAAGGATTACTCCACGTGGCTCTCCAAAGCAACAGAGGTGGAGATGCCAGCCGCTTCTCTTGCAAGCGAGTAATTGAGGATCACGGGAGGCTGTATGAGTATAATTTCATAAATCACAGAACGGAAAAAGGGGCTATTTAGGCTCTCGAATCCAACCCTATGCTCAGGGCAGGAATCTAATTTAAATCATCTTCAAGCGAGCGCCTGCTGGACTATACCTGGCGAAGAGAAGCCCACGAGTTTCTAGGTAATTGGTTCTTCTGTCAAATCGCTCTCGTCACTAGGAAGTTTTCTGCAACATGCAATTGGGAAGTTGCCTTTCTTTAAATCCATTATTTCACGAGGAACAGGTCTTCACCTTCTCTACGACACTCTTGTCAGCTAATTCAAAACCTGCTATCACATTTTCTCCCGGGCTTCTCTCGTCGCTAAACAAAACATCTTTCTTCATGACAGCCTGATTGGTTGTTGTTTTTTTCTCCCCTTCACATGGACGTCGCCAAGTTACGTCTTGCCCATTTGATTTCTGTTTCACATTCCATAATGTATGAAACAGACATCCTTGTTCTGTCCCCCTTCCCCACACAGGCAAACACACCACCAGGCACGCCTGCCAAGTTTTTATTAAGCAATCAGACTAGAAACCCTTGCAGGTAAGAGTTTTGGCAGTAAACTGCATAATGCCTGCCAAGTCAGTTTTCACTCACAGTAAGCAAGAGAGAGTTTATCCTCAGTCCGGTTCAGTAGCAAAAAGTAATCCACGAAGCAAGAGTTAGCCAAGATCCAATCCAAATATGTACAAGCCAGATTCCAGGTAACGCAATGTGACTCTCAGGTTTTTAACTTTGACTGTCACAAAGCCTGAAGAGCAATCACACCCACTTTTATTCCTTGTGGGCTGTGGCTCCGTGACTCAGATCAATCTCTGGCCCTCCCACGCCTCTTTTGTTGCTGCACATGCTTCTCCCTCCGACGCTGCCTGGGATCAAGCCAAGATTCATCATTATCACTCTCTATCAATGGGTGCTCCGAAATGCCTTCCTCCTGGCCCATCCCAGGCTGTTCCTCCTGGCCTTCGGATGGAACCTGAGGCATTGCCAGAGAGGAGGGTCCTGGAGAGAGAGGCCTTGTCAGTTCCTCCCCATCACCTTCTGAGTCCTCTTCCTCTGTTAGGACAGGCTTGGGAGTCGGGGTCACAACAATCCTTGGGTAAACGGAGCTCTTCGGTCCAAAGGCCTGATGCGTCAATTTCGGGTGCAATCCCATTCAGCAAAGCATACGTTTTTTTAAAAATCCCACGTAAGTATCAAGTGTGAATTTTGCAGAGTTTTAGAATTAAGGTAGCCAATTTTTTGATGAGAATGTGGGACCATCGCTAAATAAACCAGCTTCTGAACATATATAGAAAAGTGTGGTTTGACCTGCCTAGAAGAGAGAGAGAAAAGAGAGCTGTTGAGATTTGGCTTGGATCCTGGTACAAGCCTCCAAGTGGCCTCAAGGACTCTCTCTAAAAGGATGCAAATGACCAGCTATCTGCAAGGAATATAAATCTTCCACTCAGAGCTGAAGAAGCTTCTTGGATAAGAAGTGAAACATCTTCAAAGAAAGTCCGGTTGCCTCTTAGAAAAAGCACTTTTGGGAGAACCATGACCTGGAGGACTGAGAATCTCTGTAGACATGCAGACATAATCATTTTCTACTAGGTGAAGGAACTGTTTTGAAGGTGAACCTCAACATTTTCACCACATTCTTCTCTTTGCATGCAGAAGAAGTCTCATAATTTCCACATTTTAATAAATAAATATAAATTTAAATATATTTTAATTATTTGCAGTGGGAATAATATGGAACCATGAATATCATGTTTTATGGTCAGATTCTGTGACCATAAGACACATATTGGAGATATATATATATATATATATATATATATATATATATATATATATATATATGCATATTCTTTCTAGCCAGGTTTTACCTACGTAAGCTAGGTTGTTCTGCAGCTCTGACTGTGTGAAATCTCATTCACCAGCTTCAGAGCTTTTTTTCCGTTGACAAACTGCAACTCTGCGTTGCTCTCTGGGGGAAAAAGACACATTGTACCTTTACAGGGGGAATATCTGAGAAGTGGGTGTGGCTCACTGACGAAGCCTTATAAGGCAGAAATAGCTATCTGAGTCTCCCAGAGAGCAACGCAGAGTTGCAGTTTGTCAACGGAAAAAAAGCTCTGAAGCTGGTGAATGAGATTTCACACAGTCAGAGCTGCAGAACAACCTAGCTTACGTAGGTAAAACCTGGCTAGAAAGAATATGCACATAAAAGCCTACGAAAAACAGAAAAAGACATATATATATATATATATATATATATATATATAATATATATATATATATATATATATATATATATATATATATATATATATATATATATATATATATATATATATATTAATACTGAGATGGGAAGGCAAACATGAGTTTTAATTTACAAGGCGGGTAGAATATTCACTCATTTAACTCAAAGGGTATTTATTGATTTCTTTTCCTCCTGATTTGATATTTTCTGACTTTTTATAACACTCAATAGCGATTTATATA
This sequence comes from Arizona elegans, assembly GCA_022577455.1. Lineage (NCBI taxonomy): Eukaryota > Metazoa > Chordata > Lepidosauria > Squamata > Colubridae > Arizona > Arizona elegans. Next base: position 7,557,589 of record JAKOOJ010000028.1, read on the forward strand.
AAAACCATGGCCTGCTTTATTCACCAGCCATTTGTAATTTTCTTTCCTAGTAAAAATAACAAGCATGTATATCCAATCTGTTAAGAACTTCAGACTTCATGCTCAAAGGAATGACCATTGGGAAGTAGAAGTGTGGAATTCAGAGAGAAGCTTAGACATTGTAGGCAGGGCAGAATCAAGACGAAAGGACAAATTACAGATGGGTGGGTGGATGGATGGATGGAAGAAGGAAGGAACATGAAAAAAGTTAGGAAGGAAGGGAGAAAGGAAGATGATAGAAAAGGAATTTAAGAAGGAAGGAAGTTAGGAAGTTAGGAAGGGAGGAAGGAAGGAAGATGAAAGAGAAGGAAGTTAGGAAGGGAGGGAGAGGGAGAGAGGGAGGAAGATGAAAGAGAAGGAAGTTAGGAAGGGAAGGAGGAAGGAAGGAAGATGAAAGAGAAGGAAGTTAGGAAGGAAGGAAGGACAGAAGGTAGGAAGGAAGGAAGGTAGGTAGGTAGGTAAGTAGGACAGACCATATTGGTTATTGGCTCAAAGTCACCAAGCTAGCTTTCAAGGCTAAGGCAGGACTAGAACTCGCCGTCTCCTGGTGATTGGCCCAAAGCCACCCAGCCAGCTTTCAGGTCTAAGGCAGGACTAGAATTCACTGTCTCCCAGTTTCTAACCTGGTTCCTTAACCACATCCTTGAGCTTGGGCTTAGATTTAATTGCACCAGACAGGCTCACCAACAAGCTATCATTAGCAAAGGGTATCTTCAGATTAACCGAAAGGTTGAGATTGTTACATCATATTTTGAGATGCTAACTTTTGAACTTCCAACTTTAGAGAGCCTGGCAACGTTCACCTGTGTGCCATCACCAAAAAATATCTTTAGAATGGACCACTGAAGTTCATTCTCCTTTTCTCACCATTTCGATATGAGCTTCTTAACGGTTTTTCATGACAGCGCAAACGTATTCTGCATATGCTTTCCATAATTATAGAAAACAACTGTTTCTGCAGAGGTATGCATGCGTCTATTTGAGTGATGTACAAAATCTCTAACTAGACTTAAACTTGATTTTTAGCAATACTTTTAAAATATTTTTAAAAAATATCTTTTGCTTTGGGTTCTCACATTCCAAAAATAATTTGAACCTTCGAATGTGTAAAAAAAGTACTCTGTTTTTTTGTCAATAAATGTTTGCCATCTTACTCCATCTGCAAAATCCTGTTGTTGGATGAGATACAAACACATAGCCACACCCTGATAATTAAATGGAAAGAGAAATAAAGTCCGCCGAATCATACATTTGAATAATTGCAGAATTGATTCTCATAAACCCCGTTTTGTTTCTTTTATTTAGTGAGCCTAGTTTAGTAAAAACACAGTACTGTCAGGCGCATAGGATCAGGGCCATTCATAAGGTGGTAATATAGAAGTTTTTTTTCCCAAGAATCTGTCAACAAAAGTTCAACATTGGCACCAGATGAGGGTCAACGGAACTCAGAAAGTGTTGGAGCACTTTGTGGACACACAAGGATGCTAAACTGATGATGCGTTTAATTCTGCCCTCCCAGCTCTGTCTTGCTGTTCTCCAGCAAGTACTCTAGAGTTGAGTGCAGCTTTACCACTGAGTGTAGATGTGTGCCAAGGTGCTACAGATCATGAATATTCTTCAATGGGCCATACTGTTACAAGTATCTGAAGTTCACTCATTTTTTTTCAGAATGTACATGGTCTTATCTAATTGCATTGTACATTGCATAATCTAATATGCAACCTCAGCATTCAACCAATGCTTTCCATCATTGGTGATTTCCAGGTATGTAACTTCAATTCTAATGTGATAGATGGTATATATTTGTATAGCAAAAAGGAACTGTATTTATTGCAAAGTAAAGCTTGACGGAAATGTCTAAACCGGAAAAGTCACACCGTGTCCGATGTTTTTAATTGTATTATTAATAAAAAACTTTTTTAAAAAACAAAAGAAACACCAAGTGTAAACTCTGAAGATAGAAGAAGGCATTGCAACATCCTTGTAAACGGCAGATCATCAATTTATTTGTTTTTTTTAAAAAAAAATCTCATGAATTTGGCAATGTACCTCAGACTGGGCCAGCGTACTTTCTTCCTCTTTTTCCTTCCTATATTAGCTCACCATGTGGTTGAATTTAGCTGGATTTTTTTTTTTTAAAAAATGTATAAATATCATGTCCCAGATTTCAGCGGGAGAAATTTGGGTATTTTTTTTTCAAGAAGCTTTAAGATTGGCACTAAATTCACACTATAAGTGCGAGCAGCAGTCGTAAGTCACAGTCGTTGTAACTTTTCAAGGTCACTAAATGAACTGTCGTAAGCCGAGGACCACATATGGCATGTAGCACTATGGCCTCTGAAATGGCCTCTGTTTAAAATGTTTCACCCTTTCCTGTATATAGCGCTGAAATTTGGGATATATGTGTGTGTGTATATATATGCATATAAACGAATGAATGAATGAGTGAATGAATGAATGAATGATCTGGGTAAGAAGACATGGCCTCAGTCTTAAGAGTCTTTGATGCTTTTGTATGCCTTCCATCTGTCCATCATACAAACTAGATCTGCTTGACACAATCCAAACTTCTAAAAAAAAATTATCAATTTTAAATTGAACAAGATGTTTTGAGTGGTTGCCCTCTTGTGCCGTTACCATTGGGGGTGCTGGCTGCACTGAAGCTAATTCTTACACTGAGAATTGCTTAGGAAAATTTCTGGAATGATGAAAATTTGGGCAATTGCCTACCTGAGCATAATACATCTGTCTGTCTATCTATCTATCTATCATCTATCATCTATCATCTATCTATCATCTATCTATCTATCTATCTATCTATCTATCTATCTATCTATCTATCTATCTATCTATCTAAATATCTATCTATCATCTCCCTCTCTCTATCATCTACCTACCTACCCACCCACCCACCTACCTACCTACCCATCCGTCCGTCCGTCTGTCTGTCTGTCTATCATCTCTCTATCATCTACAGTATCTATCTATCTATCTATCTATCTATCTATCTATCTATCTATCTATCTATCTATCTATCTATCTATCATCTCTCTCTCTCTATCATCTACCTACCTACCTACCTACCTACCTACCTACCTACCTACCCATTTACCCATCCATCTATCCATCCATCCATCCATCCATCCATCCATCCATCCATCTATCATCTATCATCTCTCTCTCTCTCTCTCTCTCTCTCTCTCTCTCTCTCTCTCTCTCTCTCTCTCTCTCTCTCTCTCTCTCTTTCTCCATCCATCCATCCATCTATCATTTATCATCTATCTACCAACTACCATCTCTCTCTCTCTCTCTCTCTCTTCCTGCTCCCCCCCTCCCAATTTGCCCCAAATACCTACTCTTAATTTCTCTGCTGGGTGATGAGAACTGACTTTTCTATATTCAGCTCTCTCCTCTATTGACTTTTTCGGTAGATGTGAAAAGAACTATTCCAGAAGTGGTTTCTCTATTTATAGATTCAATATTTATTTTTCTGGATATATATACACACATACACCTCCTTTCAAGTTCGGCTTCACAGACACATTTTCCAGGATTTTGGACCAGGAAAGCAGATGGGGGCGGGGGGGATTTTTCCCTTCTCCTTCTCCTCCTCCCCCCTTCCCCTCTCCTCTTTGCATCTCCTCCTGGCTCTCGCCATAAAAAGCATTGTTCCCGGGGAACTCTGCAGCCAGACCTGGCGGCTGATGGGTTGGGAAGCATCCTTGGGGTTCGGTGCTCCTCGTTGGCTTCCCTCCCTTCACCCCCCCTGCCCCCCCCAAAGCAGACTGTGCATTTCAAACTCACCCCCCCACACGTCTCATCCCCCCACCCCCCAAAATACCACCCACAGCAGCACCTGGCCGTCTTGTAGCATGACCTTTCCTTCATGAGAAATTGCTCCGAAGTTGCCCTTGATGCTGAGAAGGCTTTTCTCCCGGAGAGACTGAAGGAGGGCATCGGCCAGTGGAAGAAGTTCCTCCGGCTGCAGCTGCTGTGGATGAAAGACCACCCATGGGGGAGAGTAAGGATTTCGAAGAGGACTGGATCAAACAGCTGCGAAGGGAATCTAGTTGGCAGGTTAGTCGCGATTCCCCCCTTCCCAAGGTGTCTTTGCTGCTTTGGAAGCAGGATGCGGGGGGGGGGGGTGTTAAATGAGTGGGGGGCAGCATTCTCCTGCCAGCACCTCAACTTGGAGGTGGGCTGAGGGCGAAGGAAGCATGTCATCCATCCCTGGGCATCTCAGCAGCTCCTGCAAAACTCAGTTTAATTTGTGTGTGGGGAGGGGGGAGAAATCCGTGATCATTGCATTGTCTTCTTTTGAGTTGGAAATGTAGTGAGGAGGGGGAGTGGGGGCTTGAATTAGACAGGGCTTTGCAAATCGGGAGACACGGTCTAAATTTACACTTCCCTTAATAATGGTAGTCACATTAACCAGCTGCAGGTGTGCAGTGCACTATTAAAGGAAACTGGATTGCCTCTCTCTCTCTCCCTCTTTCTCTCTCTCTCTCCCGCCCTCTCTCTCCCTCTTTCCCTCTTTCTCTCTTTCTCTCTCTCCTTCTCCATCTCTCTCTCCCTCTTTCCCTCCCCCTCTCTTTCTGTATCTCTCTCTTTCTCTCCCCCTCTCTTTCCCTCTCTCTTTCTCTCTCTCCTTCTCCTGCTCCATCTCTCTCTCTCCCCCCTCTCTCTCCCCTCTCTCTCCCCCTCTGTCTCCCTCCCTCCCTCTTTCTCTCCATTTCTATCTTTCTCAATCTCTCTCTTTCTCTCCCCCTCGCTTTCTCTCTCTCTCTTTCTCTCTCTCCTTCTCCTGCTCCATCTATCTCTCCCTTTCCCTTCCCCTCTCTTTCTCTCTCTCTTTCCCTCCCCCTCTCTTTCTCTCTCTCTTTCTCTCTCTCCTTCCCCTGCTCCATCTCTCTCTCCCCCTCTTTCCTTCCCCCCCTCTTTCCCTCTCTCCTTCTCCTACTCCATCTCTCTCTCTCCTTCTCCATCTCTCTCTCTCTCTCTCTCTCCAAATCCAAGTTTAATTCGTCATTGCAAGAGGAGGGGGCACCCGTCAGTCTTCTACTTTTATATCGAGCGTGCGTGCTGTGTCGTTTTAACTTTAACTTAATGATGTGATTCCTTTTCTTAAAACAAAACCAAAAAAAACCATTGCATTGCTTATGCATTATCCCAGAGTAATGCTGGATTAGTCCAGAGTAGACATGCTTTGGCATTCTTAAGGCTAAAAAGGTAGTTTCAGTTAACGGCAAAGGTGATTTTTGATATTCTGGCAATACCTGGTTCATTTTGCTTTGCTTTGCTTTGCTTTCTTTTTTCTTTTTGGAAATTACTTGTTTCCATTTCATAGAGGAATCTCTCCACCGGGCTTGGATTGCTCTGTACATAGCATCTTATATAAAACCTCTGCCCTTTTCTTCTCTCTTCTGCTGCATTTTAATTAAACCCTCCCCAATGCTGGAAAGAGAAGTCATATTATGGGTTTCTTCCTTCTTTGGTCCTCCACCTGAGCTTGCTGTGGTCCACCCTTTCCAATAAGGCTAATTGGATGACTTTCCATCACGGGGAAACTGTTTCAAAGTCTACAAGGCTAAGAAAAATAGCCCTGTCCAATTCCACCAAATATCTTCTTCCCTATCAAAAATGAGAAAAATCAGAAAATGCCAGATTCTCCTTCATTTGGCAGTGAGGAAGAGACCTGTAAGAATCACCTGTGTGACTACAGCTTGATCTTCATTAGCTTGGGAGACATCTGACTTCGGAGTGAGGGAGAACCCGGTCAAGTTTTCTTACTTTATTTTTAGGGGTAGGTGGGAAGTATGTGGTGGATTTGAATCGCTCTTCGCTTTGAGCCTCACACGCTGAATAATTAGGATTTGATTTTGCAATACGCTCAAGTTGGGTTTTGGGGTTTTTTCCCCCATCCCCCATCCTGCTCCATCTCACAAATGAAAAAGGATGTGGCAGTTGGATCATTATTGACGGAATAATTTAAATTTGAACCGATAGAAAAGAGGTAAAGAAAAGCTAAGCTGCATTCTGGAATTAATCGAGGCTCAAACCCCATTCGGAATTTCTCTTCTGAATGAGGTTTGACCAGGGGCGGAGATTTTGAGTAGTTTGGAGAACAGGCAAATGTCACTTCTGGCTGGCCCCAGAGTGGGGTGGGAATGGAGATTTTGCAATATCCTTCCCCCAGGAGTGGGGAGAGAATGGGGATTTTGCAGTATCCTTCCCCTGGAGTGAGGTGGAAATGGGGATTTTGTAGTATCCTTCCCTTGGAGTGGGGTGGGAATGGAGATTTTGCAGCATCCTTCCCCTGCCATGACCACCAAGCCACACCACGCCCACCAAGCCATGCCCACAGAACCGGCACTAAAAAAAATTTGAATTTCACCACTGAACGGAATGCATTGCATATACATTGTATAGATCGCTTGGAGGTGGGAAATACTTCCAATGTAATCTGCTGGATCCCCTGCATGGATTAAACCACCAGATTACAAGAACACAAGCGAGCAGTAAGACAAGGAGACCCAAACTCATTGGTGGCCTCACACTTCAATGAACAAGGACACACATTCTATTTTGCAGCTACTAAGATTGTTGGCCGAGCAGGGACAAAAACAGCCAGGGAAGTGATTGAAGCCCGTGCTCGTCAGTCAACAGGAGTGCTGATTTATCATCAATTTATCAAGTACTTAGAAGATGAGGGCTGGGCAGCATGAACAAATGACAACCAAGGATTTAAAGCCAGCCATCAACACACCCCAGTCAACATCTAAAAAGCCACACAGAACCAGGCACTATAAATACCACACACAGAACAACACACAGTCAGCTAGAGAGTACTTACTTGAGGATGGGCTCCAGCATGAGCTCGGAAGACAAAAATCTCTAGTCCAAAGATTGGATCTTTCAATATTATCCTGGGATGCATAGATTTGCCTTCATCTACAGGACCGCCTGCTACCACCAATAGCCTCCCACCGGCCGGTACGCTCCGATAGAGAGGGGCTCCTCCGGGTGCCGTCGGCCAAACAATGCCGACTGGCAGCCCCCAGGGGGAGAGCCTTCTCTGTGGGGGCACCTACTATCTGGAACGAGCTCCCCCCCGAGATACGGAGGATCCCGGATCTGCGCACCTTCCATCACGTGCTTAAGACTTTTTTATTTCATCAAGCTGGCCTGGCCTAAGTCTTTCCCCTTTTAAATGTAAATTTTAAATACAAATTTTAATCTGTTTAAATTATGGGGTATTTTAAATTCAGCCAAATTATTTAATTCGTTTTTATTTTATTTTAAATTTTTGTATTTATGTGTTTTATCTTGTGGCTGTTCACCGCCCTGAGTCCTTTGGGAAAAGGGCGGTATAGAAATTTAATAAAATAAATAAATAAATAATTTTGTGAGTTGGGAAGAATCTTAAAGAGTTTTCCTAATCTGATCACTTCCCAGTGGATATGATCCACTGGGTCATCCCTGACAGACATTTCTGCTTGAATTCCTTTGGGATCCCGCTGTTCCTCTAATTGTTAGCTATCAATAGATCCACGCGAACACTAGATTTGGATTTTAATTGGAACCACTTCAGTAGGACTACCAGTTCTGGTTGCAATAATCTGTTGGGGTGATCCCTAGCAACAGCAAGATTTAGCATTTTTCTGTATTTGGGGGTTGCCTGGATTTTTGTCCCCTGCATCTGATAGCTGACCTAAGGATCAGATGATCATGGAACCATACCAGATCTTTCCAGAAATTAGCCCATCAACACAGAGAAACATCAGGTGTTTCTTGTTAGAAGAGTGGTGCAGTGGCATAGAGGTGGAGCTCTCGCCTCACAATCAGGAGGCTGTGAGTTCGATCCTAGGTACAGGCAGATATTTCTCTCTCTGGGCACCGTGAGAATATTATCTGCTGGACAAAACTCCGCACTGGCGACAGGAAAGGCATCCGGCCATTAAAACACTGTGCTAGCTCCATTCAGTGGCCCAGACTCCATCCCGCAAGGGATTATGGGGTGATTAAAAGAAGATGATGATGATGATGATGATGTTTCTTGTTAGAAGGTCACAAAAGATGATCGTGTGACCCTGGGACACTGCAACCCATCGTAAGTACGAGATGGTTGCCAAGTGTCTGGATTTTGACCACGTGATCCTGGAGATTGTGCAATGGTTGTAAACAGGAAAAATGGTCCCAAGTCTTCTTTTTTTCCAGTCCCGTTGTAACTTTGCACGGTCACTAAATGAACTGTTGAAAGTCGAGGACTATCCATGTCTTCTTTTCCTCCACGGATGGAGATTCGTACCATGACTTGTTCTAATCACTGGCAAATGGCCTTTGTTTTATTTTGCCTTGGGTTGCCCTCCCCTCCCCCCTCGAACCATAGAATTATCTCTACATTTTGAGATGGCTGGGAATGAAAAGGTTTTTTTTCCCTCTGTGTACAGGAATGCGTAGAAAAGTCCAGGTGTTTGCATCAAGATCTTTTATCCGGCATCTCTAGTCCGTTTAAAGAAAAAGCTTTCCTGTTTTTGAGATGCACTTTGAGCCTGAAAATACGTATGAATTTAAGCAGTTAGAAAGGATTTTGTAGTATCAATCTTAATTACAATCAAAGTCAGACTTAATTCCCTCTGGAATTATTCTTAATACTTGCAACAAATTAAAGTCATCGGCAACTCTTGTTGTGCTTCGCTCACCCTGGAGCAGGCAGATAGAGGTAGCCCTCGACTTACGAACACAATGGAGCCCTACATTTTGGCTGCTAAGTGAGACAGCCGTTAAGCGAATTTTACCCCATTTTACAACCTTTCCTGCCACGGTTGCTAAGTGAATCTGGCTCCCCCGTTGACTTTGCTTGTCGGAAGGTCGCAAAAGGGGGGGGGTCACATGACCCCGGGACACTCCAACTGTCATAAATATGAGTCCATTGTTGAGCCTCTGAATTTCGATCATGTGAGCACAGGAATGCTGGAACGGTCGTAAGAGTGAAAAAACGGTCTTAAGTGACCTTTTTCAGCACCGTCGTAACTTTGAACGGTCACTAAACGAACTGTTGTAAGTCGAGGACTACTTGAACTCTATATCTAGAATAGAAACAGAATATTTAGACTAAGCAAGTCTATCTAAGCGAGTAAATCACAAATATTTTATATAAATTCTTCTGGATTCCCTGAAGAGAAGTATCTAAGCTACCAAAGACCATCTCCGTACCGAAACATTTGTTAAGTCAGTTTAGCCCCAATGTACAACCTTCCTTGCCACCGTCGTTAAGCAAATCCCTGCAGCTGATAAGTCAAAAACTTGGCTGTTAAGTGAATCCGGCTTCCCCGTCTCGTTGACCTCTGGGGACACTGCGACCATCATAAATATGACTCAGTTGCCGAGCATCTGAATTTTGATCACGGGGATGCAGTGGTGATATTCACCCGGTTCGGGCCGGTTCAGGCGAACCGGTAGTAACGACCATCCTATTTAGCCATGTTTTCTAAGCCACGCTCATGTGTGCAAGCTGTGCGCGTGAGCAAAGCACATGTGTGGAAGGCCGCGTACATGCATGGAAGCTACGTGCGTGAGTGCAGCGAGAGTGCATGTGCACACGGCCAAATTTCCGCCGCGCGGTGAACCGGTGGTAAAATTATGTCAAACCCACTTCTGCGGGGATGGTGCAACGGTTGTGAAAAAAACACGTCACTTTTTTCAGCACCGTTGTAACTTTGAACGGTCGTTAAACGAACTGTGGTAACTCGAGGGCTATTTGTGCCTCTTCGTGGATAAGAACTTTTCACAATATTTTTAAGCCGGAGCCGCAATCCTCTGAGGCAACCAGGGGCTTAGTTTCTAAAGCTGTGCTCTTGTACAATCTCTGCTATTAAGTTACCTTTCTCCCTTGATAGATTAAACCCTGGCTGGGAGCGTTTACCTGGGGAAAGTGCTGGCCGTAGACGTATTTAGGCTGAAATTCTTTGCGAGGTTCTAGATGAGAGAGGTGAGGTCACTTTGGCCCAAATTCGTTTTAATTGCTTATTCGCGCTTTGCGTGATCCCTTTTCCTTCCCCCTTGCCGTTTCCACGGACAGGGATCCAAGATAAATGAGGAGCAAACGGTCCCATCGCATAGTCAATATTTTGCAAATATAAGCGGTGGAATTGCTCCGTCTGCTCCAAGGGAGCTTTACCTGTGTTATTTCTTGCCCTGCTTCTTTATAACTTTGGGACCGGGGTTTGTATCTTAATCCAACCTGACATATTCCACTTTAAGCTCTGCTGAGTAATATATTACCTTTTTCTTCTTAAAAAAAAATGTTTGTTTTCTACCTAAGAGTTTCTTTTCCCCCCCCCACCCCCCGATATTTCCTCCTCCTGTGCTCAGGAAGAAGGTCTGTGCTCGAATATCTCTAGAGCTTCTTTTGCGCGTTTTTAATTCTTACATTTCTGAATGTACGCTTTAGAGGTGGAGCTCTCGCCTCACAATTGGGAGGCTGTGAGTTCGATCCTAGGTAGAGGCAGATATTTCTCTCTCTGGGCATACTGAGAATAATATATCTGCCGAACAAAACTCTGCATTGGCAACAGGAAGAGCATCCGGCCAGTAAAACTAGCTCCATTCAGTTGCCCAGACTCCACCCCGCAAGGGATTATGGGCAGTAGTGAAATCCAATTTTTTTTACTACTGTTTCTGTGGGCGTGGCTTGGTGGGCATGGTGTGGCTTGGTGGGCGTGGCTTGGTGGGCATGGCAGAGGGAGGATATTGCAAAATCTCCATTCCCACCCCATTCTGGGGCCAGCCGGAGGTGGTGTTTGCCGGTTCTCCAAACTACTCAAAATTTCTGCTACCAGTTCTCCAGAACCTTCTGGATTTCATCCCTGATTATGGGGTCGTTAAATGAAGCTGATGATGATTTCTGAATGCATGCTTTCAATAGATGCAAATTTGGTGCAATTCTCGCATAAATGTAAATTTTTGTGCCAGTTTTTCTGCACTGGCTCCATTTTTGTGCCTGCATTTCGATAAAATCAAATCATGCATATTGATATCTATAAAAATTGTGATAATGAGTTACGTTATTCGGTCCTCTCAAGTTAGATACAAGAATGTTCTAGATAAGATGAAGCATTGTTTTATGTTAGGGATGTAGTTGAATAATACCGATAAATGAGCTATCGATATTGGCTATGCTTTATCTCATAGCCAATTGTAGTAGGCTGGCACTTTCATCATGAATCAGATTATGGACTCTAAAATATTAGATCCAGCCAGTGTTGGGATTCAAATAATTTAACAAGCGGTTCTCTGTCCTAATGACCAGCTGTGAGGGCGTGGCATTGGTGGGCGTGGCCAGGGAGTGTGACAGGCAGCACTCAGCCTTCTGCACCCCCCTTGGAGCGGCCCCCCACCCGTGCCCCGTTTTGGGCCTAGTAGGCCTCTCTGCAGCCTCCTGGGAGCAAAAATGGACCGGGGGATGCACCATACCCCTCGCACACCATTTTGGGCCTAGTAGGCCTCCCTGCGTTTACCTGGGAGCCAAAATGGAGCACATGGTGACTCCAGGAAGGGGCGGGGTGGGGAGGGGGCGAGGCCAGCCAGAAATTTAACAACTGTTTCGCCCGAACCGGCTGAATCCCACCACTGGATCCAGGATATGGACAAAACAGATAATTCACAAAATAATGGTCATTGCTTGCATGTTTTTTTTCCCCTTGCAAAAGAGAAAAAGTCCTAATCACCCTTAAAAAATTGAATTCCACAAGGAACTGTAAAATAACAGTTTTCTGAGCGAAGCTTCCTTCCAGAGGAGGCACGATTAAAATCGCAATGATTAAACTTACAGCATTTTCAAACCCTCCGAAATGCATGGTTCTTGCCTCTAACCTTTTAGAGATGCTTGAAAGGTCAATAAAGCAGCAAATTTCACAGTGACAGGACCCCAGTTCCAAAAAACTTTGTGTTTCTGCCATGTCTCATCCGAAGCGTCTACGAAAATAGCAGAGGGGGAGAATGTTGCCTCTTAAGTAGGAAGGAAGGCCCTATTCATTTCCCTGTGGTTGAGATGTACAATAACTGACCTTGATTGGATTATTGTGAAACAAGGTGGATTAATGAGTAAAGCAAATTTATGGATGATACGAAGAGGGTATGTTGAGGTTGGCAGAATGCTAATCGGATTTTGAAGAGTGCCAAAATAAGTGCACGAAGGAGGCAAAAATATTCCATAGACGTTCGCTGTGAGAGTAAAATTAAACTTACTGTGGTTTTTTTTTTTTTTTTAATATTGCAAGACAAATGTGCCATGTATTTTTTGAGTCTGACCATTCCTCTCTAGGACTGTCTTTCAAGGCTGCATTTAAGATGTTTGGTTTCTTGGATTACCAATGTCTCTCCTTGTTTGTTTGAGCAATCTGGGTTTCATTCAGTTCATTTGAAAAACCTTGTAAAACAGGTTGAACTTGTTTGTGGGTTTGTCTGTTAAACAACATGTCCCTTAGGTAGATACCTCTGTTGCTCACTCTTTTATTCCGTTTAATTTCTGGATGAAAATTATATTCTGATTGTTTTTCCAAACCATATAATCTCTTTCCGTACTGGCAATTTCAAGGTATATGGGCAACTAATGTGATAGATAGATAGATAGATAGATAGATAGATAGATAGATAGATAATAGATATAGAAAATAGAGATAGATAGAAAATAGAAATAGATTATAGAAATAGATAGACAGACAGAGATATGATGATAGAGATAGGTAGGTAGGTAGGTAGGTAGGTAGATAGATAATAAATATAGAAGATAGAGATAGATGATAGAGGTAAATAGGTGATAGCGATAGACAGACAATGATGATAGAGATAGATAGATAGATAGATAGATAGATAGATAGATAGATAGAGATAGAAGATAGAGATAGATAGAAAGTAGAGATAGATGATAGATAGAGGTAAATAGATGATAGAGATAGATAGATAGATAGATAGATAGATAGATAGATAGATAGATAGATAGATGATAGAGATGATAGAGAGAGAGATAATGAGATGGGGGGGCATTTGCAATCTCTGCTACTGATTTGCCCGAACCGGCTGAATACCAAAACTGTTCACAGATAAGGGAAAAACTGAAGCTTCCGTCAATATTGTTTGCCAGAGTTATTGGGTAGGGGAATTAAGAGTTTTAAATAAAATACCAGTCCATCAAGGAAGGAGTGGTGTGGTGGCCTAGAGAGATGGAGCCCTCGCCTCACAATCAGGAGGCTATGAGTTCGATCCTAGGTAGAGGCAGATATTTCTCTCTCTGGGCACAATGAGAATCTATCTGCTGAACAAAACTCCGCATTGGCGACGGGAAAGGCATCCGGCCATTAAAACACTCTGCTTGCTCCATTTAGTTGCCCAGACTCCATCCTGCAAGGGATCATGGGGTCGTTAAACAATGATGACAATGATGATGGGCATCTTTTATGGAAATTGTTGTGTAAAACATTTATGTACAGATTGACAGATTGTTCTCTATAAATGTGTGCGGTTGCCATTTTTTCCCCCTAAACTCTTCCTTACTCATTGGACTCAAGATTTTTGAACAATCCTAGGTACAGTGAGAAAATAAATCTGAAATAAATAAATAGATAAATGAATGAATGAATGAATGAATGAATAAATAAATGAATACTAAAAATGGTTCTAAAATGCATTTATGTTATTTTGCTTAATTGAGATGTTTATTGTTCTTAGCATATTAACAACGTCTTTCGTAAAATGGATTTTTAAAAAAACTTAATAGCCAGGGTTATAGAACCGGAGAAATCTGAAATTAATAGCACAAAAGCTGTCATTTCATATGGAATAATTTAACGGGTTTTTTTTTTTTTCGTCACTTGTTCGTCATAAAAAGTAAACTTACTCCATTGCTAATTTTAATTTTATCAAGAAGATAAATAGTTGAGGCTAATGAAAGTATAGATATTCGATGCCAGAGGCGTTTGGGGGAATCTGTTAATCATTTAACTCTGTCACAGCAAATGTTTTGTCTTCATAAACCAATTAAAATAGAAATTTTCAATTCACTAAAATCGGTACCATTCTTTGTTGCCTAAAGCAAATTAAAACAGCATTTGTTTAAAAATGTGCTTTTGAGACAGTCTTCAGGTAAATAATTAATATAGGTGTCTAAAATAATATCTTCAGTGTGTCCAGGCAAATAAGCACTATATATGTTTAAGAGTCAATGAAATTCTTCCTTGGGCCCCAAAAATAATTTTAAATATTATCTCCGTCTTTGCTGTTCATTACTGCCAGACAGCATTAAGATCAATGATATTTATTTCTCCATCAATTTGATTAGAATGTAGGGCGTAACATGAGTACTGTAGATGCCCAATTGCAGGGTAATTAAGTAAAAAAACCCTGTGTCTTGCAAAAGATTAAATTCAGAGACTGTCTGATATTTTTTTTAAAAAATAAACTGATGTCTAAAAACTTACAAAAACCAAAACACACTGTGCCATCAATTACCCAGTCTTTATAATGCATATTTAAATGAATCCAGAATATTGCCAGTGATTTTTCCCGCTCTATCTGTGCTATGACATATAATAGGCATTGGGATGTTGCTGATTTTGTGACTCTCTTAATATATAATAAATAATATTTATTTTATTATTTTATATTAATTATTATTTCCTCTCCTATATATTCATATATATCCCAATGGACAATACACACACTTACATACATATATATTTATATATAAAAACAGTAAGAAATTACTTAAAGCAGATGGAAATGTCTTGGTTACAAGTGTGAAAAAGCCTGAAAAATAAAATATTTTAAAGTGAGGTAAATAGAAATCATGTTTTCAAACTATTTGAAAACAATTTAACATCTAGCTTTCATATGCAGTATTTTTTTTTTTTAAAGAAGAATTTTCCTGTTTAATTTTTTGGGTTTGGAGCCTTAGGGAATTTGGAAATCTCCTGTGAGGAAAACAGTTTTGTCAAAAATTTGCTCAATTATGTTCTTGGAAATGCAGAGCAACTGGAAGAGAAATAAGAAATGCCTTCCCTCGAAGAATAAATAGCCCCGATCCCTTTTCCATTTTGAGAATATAAGGCTTTTAGGTCAAGTTACCTTGAATTCAAGTCACCTGTGGGGATATGGAATGGGTAATGGGTCTCAGAAATCTGATTTAGTCCAAAGAGAACCATGTCTTATGCAACAGTGAACTTAGCTTTAAATGCAATGCGCAAAACTGGAATATATAAAATTCAGGGCATGGAGAAAAAATCTTGAATAAAAGAAGGAGCACACCATTGTGTCAAATCAGGGCAATCTCAGCCTCAAAAAAATGAAATTGATGAATGGGCAACTAGTTATGTCACTTGACTAGAGCCTCTCAGTTTTCTTCTGTTGAATAAGATAAACAGGAAGAAAGATTTAGAATTGAGTGTATTTCTTTGTCTTTTCTACTGTACATGAACACATATAGCCAGGGAAGGGGAATTCGTTCATCTAGAGAAAAAAAAAACAGGAGGGAAAAATGAATGCTGGATGGACTCTTAGCTGAGTAATTTCAGTTAAACTGAGGAAAGCTGAGTTTGGAAGTTAAATTGGTAGAATAACAATAACAGCATAACAATAACAATAATAACAACAACAACAATATAATAATAACAATATATTATTATTATAATTATTATATAATATATCATATAATATATTATTATATTATATATAAATAATATACCTAGGACGCTAGCAGGAACCCATATGAACCATTAGCATAAATCAACGGTATTTGTGATACCTTTTTAAATGTTCAGTTGACTGAGTTTCATGTTTAATAAATAAAAGTGATGATGATGATGATGATGATGGTGTCAAAAACCAAAGCGTACAATTTATTGATATCGCTGTACCAGGAGATGCCAGAGTCAAAGAAAAAGAACTGGAAAAAATCATGAAATGTCGCGACCTGGCCATCAAAACTACACGGCTATGGATGAAACCTGTAACAGTGATACCCACTGTCATCAGGGCACTTGGTACCGTGTCTGCGAATTTTGCAAAATACATCAAGAAGTTGCAGCTACTCAGAACATCGTACATCTTAAGAAGGTCCTTGGTTGATCCCTAGGACGTTGGCAGTAACCCGTATCAACCATTAGCACCAGTCAATGGTATTTGTGATGCATATTTGAATGTTCAGTTGACTGAGTTTCATGGTTAACGAATAAAAGTTTATAATAATAATAATAACAACAACAACAATAATATGGAATAACAGAGTTGTAAGGGACCTTGGAGGTCCTCAATCAATCAATCAATCAATCAATCAATCAATCAATCAGAATAGAGTTGGAAGGGACCTTGGAGGTCCTCAATCAATCAATCAATCAATCAGAATAGAGTTAGAAGGGACCTTGGAGGTCTTCTAGTCCAGCCCCCTGCTCAAGCAGGAAATCCTATGCTATTTCTATCGTCCAATCTCTTCTTAAAAGCTTCCAGTGTTGAAGCCACCTACAACTTCAAGCTTGTTCCACCGATGAATTCTTCTAACTGTATGTGGATTTCCAAATCAGAATTGATTTCCCAGTAAAAACAGACTTCGGCGTCTCAGATGTCACCTCAAAAAGCTACTGCAGAACTGTTTTTATTCCTTCCTTTCTTCCTTTTGTTTTGATCTGGGGTACTTTCCTCCGGTGGTTGCAACTCTCATCTTAGGCTCATTTCTCCGCTCCGTGGCAATACGAGTTACGCCCTGTTATTAAGTAAATACATCGCTTTCCGGCGTAACCAAGATGAGAATGGACCTATCAAGAGGAGCTTAAAATCTAAAATTTGACAGGATGATTACATCCTTGAAAAACGACTTCCAGGCAAAAAAAAAAATACTGGACAAAAATACATACACAGTTAGAAAAAACGTTAAAGCAATACATAGATTATAACCCAGAAATATTTTTGTTAGGCATAGTACCAGAAAAATATAATAAAGGGAATATATATTTAATATTACATATTTTGATGGTAGCAAGAATTGTATATGTGCAACATTGGAAAAATGAGGAACCACCCATAGAAGTAGAGGTAATTAAAAAAAAAAAACTAGATTGTACAGAAATGGATAGGTTGACATTGAAGATAAAAGATAAAGAAGATACAGAATACTTTCAAAAATGGTATTGATTCTACCAGGGGTTGGATAATAGAAGCAGAAATTAGAAATTGGAAAAATACTATTATGTATGGTTTATGTTTAATATATTATTATATTATATCCTATTATGTTAAGCAAATACACCCAGATAATACACTGTTTATAAAGAACGTATGTTAAGGAAAATATATAAATACATTGTTAAAAAAGAAGAATGATTTCCATCTTGTTGGAAAAGAAATGAATGGAGGTTTCAGTGTGTTTTATCATCAGTTGGAGTGGCTCAAAGAACTTTATACCACTCTCTCTATAAGTAAACCCATCAGGGATCTCAGACCTAAATACAAGGAGGAATAAATCCCACTGAGGAAAAACAGACAAATTAACAGCAG
Organism: Arizona elegans; assembly: GCA_022577455.1. NCBI lineage: Eukaryota > Metazoa > Chordata > Lepidosauria > Squamata > Colubridae > Arizona > Arizona elegans. Next base: position 7,575,172 of record JAKOOJ010000028.1, read on the forward strand.
CGGGATATACTGTGCGAAAGGGAGAAACTCTGGCTGCAAAATATCATTTTCCTTTCGTTTTAGAGCCGGTTTGGTGTAGTGGTTAATGCATCAGGCCAGAAAACAGGAGTGTCAACTCACAAAGCATCCCTGGCCTGCTCTCGAGTTGCCATAGGCAGGAGGGGGGAAAACTAATGGCGGCAGCCACAACCAGAAGCACATTCCACGCATACCTTTCTCAAGGCTGTATCCCAGGTTACCTGCAACAGCCGGAGGGGCGTAATCTCTACAGCCTGCAAAAGTGCTCCGTTGGAGAATGTGATTGATGACACACCCTGGGAGGAGGAGGGAAACAGGGTCATAATTGGGCCGTAAATTACGTGGGGCAGAGCTGGCTTCACTTGAGTACCTGCCGACATGTTGCTCCTAATAAATAACTGGGTTTCTTTTGAAGCTTAGCTCGAGGCTCATGGTGTAATTAGGGCATCCATCGGAACCCTGACAGGGAGGCCGTGAGTTCTAGTCCCATCTTATCCATGAAAGCCAGCTGGATGACCTTGGGCCGATCACTCTCTCTCGGCCCACCTGCCTCATAGGCTTGTCGCTGTGGGGAAAATAGGAGGAAGAAGGTGTACGGGTTGTGTTTGCCAATTTGAGTTATTTGTGAAAATAAGAACAGCAGGATATAAATACTGTAAATCTGGAGCTTTTGCCTTCGTCCTCCAGGTTCGTAATCAGCTTTGTTGCTCTTGGCTGCACTCCTTCTCGAGTTTCAACATCTTTTGTGCAATATGGTGACCAAAATTCAATTCCTGCCATTTGCTTCATTACATTCTACTTTATTATTTTAAAGCCATCGGAGGCTTCTTCTGCATCCTTTATTGAAATTTGGCCAATCCTCCCATTCTCTTTTTAATGGCCATTTCTACTTACGACCCCGTGTCTGGCCACAATATAAGGTTTTGGTTTTTTTTAAACATAATCAGTGGGAAAGGAATATTTATTAGGGATCAGTTCTAGGCACAGGACTATTTAGTGAGTTTGTATATTATTTGTGAGTCTGTGCGCCCACAAGCACGCATATCCATCTGACAACACAATTCGCAGCTCCTGTAATGCTAAATTAGGAGGGAATTGGAAGATTATGAGAGATGGAGAGAGATAAACGAAGAGTCTTAAAAGTTGGAAAACTGTATGAAAATTAACAAGCAGAGATTTAATTTAGATAAAAATGCAAGGTCATAAACTAAGAGGAAAAAAAATCATAGTACAAATGGGAGGAGGATATGATACAAGGATAATTAAGATGAATTTTTTATTTATACAGCAACATGTTTGGCCAAGAAATCCCTTTAACTGTTGCCAAATGACATGAAAAGAACTTGCCTCCTGATTGAAGTGCCCCAAATACCAAAAACAGGACAGGAAAATATGAACAGAACAGAATAGATTAGAAAAACAGAGTTGGTAGGGACCTTGGAGGTCTTCTAGTCCAACTCCCTGCCCAGGCAGGAAACCCTATATCATTTCAGACAAATGGTTGTCCAATCTCTTAAAAACTTCCAGCGTTGGAGCATCCACAACTTCTGGAGGCAAATTGTTCCACTGGTTAATTGTTCTAAATGTCAAGAAATTCCTCCTTAGTTCTAGGTTGCTTCTCTCCTTGATTAGTTTCCATCTATTGCTTCCTGTCCTGCCTTCTGGTGCTTTGGAGAATAGCTTGACTCCCTCTTCTTTGGGGCAGCCCCTGAGATATTGGAGCACTGCTATCATGTCTCCCCTAGTCCTTCTCTTCATTAAACTAGACATGCCCAGTTCCAGCAACCGTTCTTCATATGTTTTAGCCTTCAATCCCCCAATCCTCTTTGTTGCTCTTCTCTGCACTCTTTCTAGAGTCTCAACATCTTTTTTAACATTGTGGTGACCAAAACTGGATGCAGGATCCCAAGTGTGGCCTTAACAAGGCACGTGACAACCACAATTCAGCTTGTGGAATCCATTTTTCATTTCTGTTCATTTTTACCCACACCGTATGCAAATCCCACTCTTGGGAGATTCATCAAGATATCTTGGAAGCCAGAGCTGATTTGTTTTAACTCAACATGAAGAAAATGCATCTTCTTGTTTTGTGCAAATAATACAAATGATAGACTTTGTGTACTGTTCTTCATAAGATAAAAATCCGAAGTGATTTATTGATCCCAACATAGATGGAATAAACACCGTTTCTGTAAGCAGGAACATTTTGCGCTAGCCAAATCTATTTTATTCTTTTTTTTTTTTTAATTGTGCTTATTCTCACCACTTGGAACCATTGGGAATAATTTAGTGCAAATCTGGATCATTGTGCAATTATCTGTAAGTCTGTAGCAAATCCCTAATCAATCAATCTATCACCCACTGCAGTAAAAGTGAGATATATTCTCAAAGTATTAGCTTTATATCCGTACGGGAAAAAGAATGACTGTTTAAGGAAACATTTTTGAACAAAGTCAGTTGCTTTGGACTATGGAACCGCAGGTAACTAAGACTATCATAAAAACAGAATTTTCCTTCTGCTAAATATTGTTCATTTGAGCATATTAATCTTAGAAGATAATAAAGGTAAAGGTAAAAGTTCCCCTCGCACATATGTGCTAGTTGTTCCCGACTCTAGGGGGCGCTGCTCATCTCCGTTTCAAAGGCAAAGAGCCAGCGCTGTCCGAAGACATCTCCGTGGTCATGTGGCCAGCATGACTCAATGCCAAAGGCACACGGAATGCTCTTCCCTTCCCACCAAAGATGGTCCCTATTTTTCTACTCACATTTTTTACCTGCTTTCGAACTGCTAGGTTGGCAGAAGCTGGGACAAGTCACGGGAGCTCACCCCGTTATGCGCCACTTGGGATTCGAACTGCTGAACTGCCGACCTTTCAATCGACAAGCTCAGCATCTTTAGCCACTGAATCATCACGTCCCCATTAGAATATAATACTGGATGTTAAACTGAATTAGTAGGCTTGTTTCTACAGTGCAAAGAGAGCCCCTGTACTGTATGTGGATATCAACATCATCAAGGGTTAAATATTTATACTTTGTTTTCCCCAAAATAAGACCTCCCCTAATAATAAGCCCAATCGGGCTTTTGAGTGCATGGCAATAAGACCAAGTGCTTCTTTCAGGGTTCAAAAAAATATAAGACAGGGTCTTATTTTCGGGGAAACACGGTAGTTGGACAAAAGTTTGGATAAAAGTTTGACTGATTAAGGAAGTTTTTTTTTTTTAATAACATTCGTTTAAGACATTGAAGACTTAAGGGAATCCTCTTTCTGTGTCTCTCCATCTCTGGTGTGTACAAAAACAGATACATCCCTTCCCCTGGGAAAATCATATGAAAATTTAGGATAAGAAGGGATGTATGCTTCAATTTGTTTTTTTTAAATCGCATGGGAATGTTAGAAGGGAAATTAAGACTTTCCTCATGCTAATTTCAACCATGGGGGTTAAAGCCATTGAAGTGTACAGATCGTTGGACGACAAAGAGTGTGGAGAAGATTGAATAACTGAAGATTCAATGGTGGCAAGGGGACGGTGGGATCTCCTCCTGATCCTAGGGTGGTCATGGAAGAGTCAAGGATTTGTCCTTCTCTGTTGGACTTGGTTCTGACGTTTCGTCCTGAAACTTTGTCCAATCTGCCCAGCAGAATGAAGGCATGGACACTGTCGCCGAAAAGGCTTGTGATGTGTCAGATTGTGCCTGCATTTCTGAAGCAGATGTTTCCTGCGGTTCTAGCTGGCTGTAGAAGAAGACTTCAGCAGGAAGTCTCCTGCCTTGATCAAGGGCCAGATGGTAATTCATGGGCGCCTTGAGTGGCTGCCATCTGCACCAGAGTGAAAATGGTTGTGTGGATGGGAATTCCTGCGGTGAAGTTTTTTTCTTCCAAATAATGATTATCCCTTCCTGTTCTTCACTCAACCAAAATGCAAATGGACACCAAAAATATTGAAAATCAATCAATCAGAATAGAGCTGGAAGAGACCTTGGAGGTGTACTGGCCCACCCCACTGCTCAAGCAGGAGACCCTATAAACATTTCAGACAACTGGCTGTCCAGTTTCTTCTTAAAAACCTCCAGTGATGAAGCTCCCACAACTTCTGAAGGCAACTTCTTCTGTTCCACGGGTTGATTGTCCTCACTGTCAGAAAGTTTCTCCTTATTTCCAGGTTGAATCACTCCTTGTTCAGTTTCCATCCATTCTTCCTTGTCTGGCCTTTGGGTGCCTTGGAAAACAGCTTGGCCTCCTTCTTCCTCTCTGTGGCAGCCCCTCAAATATTGGAAGACTGCTATCCTGTCTCCCCTGGTCCTTCTCTTCACTAAACCAGCCGTGCCCAGTTCCTGCAACCGTTCATCGTATGTTTTAACCTCCAGTCCCCTCATCATCCTGGTTGCTCTTCTCTGCACTCTTTCCAGAGTCTCAACATCTTTTTTATAGTGTGGTGACCAATTGGAAGGGACCTTAGAGATCTTCTAGTCCAACCCCTGCTTAAGCAGGAAACCTTTCTTTTCACTACACTAGACATACCCAATTCCAGCAACTGTTCTTTATATGTTTTAGCCTCCAGTCCCCTAATCGTCTTGGTTGCTCTTCTCTGCACTTTTTCTAGAGCCTCCACATCTTTTTTATAGTGTGGGGATCAGAACTATTAGAATGCCATTAGCAGGAGTTCGGTGACCCAAATGAATATTTTTTATTTTTATTTTTGGCTAATCAGAAGCAGTCTTATATCTACGTTGTTCTCGGGCCAAGGAAATCTGTCTGGGGAGGAATCTCGGAAACTTACAGTCTTGGCAAGGCCTTTGCAATTGGCTTCGGAGCTCAGAGGATAAATCATAAAGTAAAAGCTCTTTTTGTCTTGCTAATATGATTTGCCCGGGCTTCGGTTTGAATTTTGTACAGGGAGTCCTGGACTTACAACAGTTTGTTTAGTGATCGTTTGAAGTTAGAACGGTACGGAAAAAAGGGACTTGTGATCATTTTTTGCACTTATAGGCACTATAATCTGAATAGAGCTGGAAGGGACCTTGGAGGTCTTCTAGTCCAGCCCCCTGCTCAAGCAGGAAATCCTACGCCATTTCAGACAAATGGTTGTCCAGTCTTTTCTTAAAAGCCTCCAGTGATTGAAGCACCCACAACTTCTGAAAACTAAGTTATTCCACTGGTTTATTTTCCTGATTGTTTGGAACTTTCTCCTTCATTCCAGTTGTTGTTGTTTCTTCTTCTTCTTCTTCTTCTTCTTCTTCTTCTTCTTCTTCTTCTTCTTCTTCTTCTTCTTCTTCTTCTTCTTCTTCTTCTTCTTCTTCTTCTTCTTCTTCTTCTTCTCCTCCTCCTCCTCCTCCTCCTCCTCCTCCTTCTCAATATTATTATTATTATTATTATTATTATTATTATTATTATTATTATTATTATTATTATTATTTATTTATTTATTTATTTAATTTGGGTGCCGCCCCTCTCCGAAGACTCAGGGCAGCTCACAATGCATTTAAAATCATTATAAAAAACATTTAAAAATTAAAAACATTAAAAACATTAAAACTCATTCACACCATTCATTCTTCTTCTCCTTCCCCCCACCTCCTCCCCCTCCTCCTCCTCCTCCTCCTCCTTCTTCTAATGATTGCTTATTTGTACCCTATGACTATCATTAAGTGTTGTACCTTATTATTCTTGACAAACGTATCTTTTCTTTTATGTACACTGAGAGCGTATGCACCAAAGACAAATTCCTTGTGTGTCCAATCACACTTGGCCAATAAATAATTATTTTCTATTCTATTTTCTTTTCTATTCTATTCTATTCTATTCTATTCTATTCTATTCTATTCTATTCTATTCTATTCTATTCTTCTTCCCTCTTCCTCTTCCTCTCCTCCCCCTTCCCTCCTCCTCCCCCCCACTCCCCGTCCTCCTCCTTCCTCATAATCACGTAATCAAAATTCAGCCGCCTGTCAACCGACTCATATTTATGATGGTTGCATTGTCACGGGCTTATGTGATCCCCTTTTTCACGTGACTGGGTCATGTGATCCCCTTTCGTAGCCTTCTGACAACCCAAGTCATTGGGGAAGCCACCTTCACTTAACAACCGTGCTGCTAACTTAACAACCGTTAAGGGGTTCCCTTAATAACGGTGGCAAGAAAGGACGAAAAATGAGGCAAAGCTCCCTTAACCAATGTCTCACTTAGCAACATAAATGTTGGGCTCAGTTAGCGTTCCTAAGTCAAGGACTGCCTGTACCTTCCTGCCTGGGGTGCTTCGTGGGGTTTTTGTATCTGTGGGGTGGGCTTGACCAAGCAAGCTCATTATTTCAGCTCTCTTATTCTATGGAACAGGTTATATAAACTATCCAGAGTTAGGTAGAACGGAAAATAGGGTCTACAACACAAGCATATAAGCAGGGGTGGGCTTCAAAAATTTTAGCAAGGGGTTCTCTACCCGGTTGCTGGGTGGGCGTGGCCATGGTCGGTGTGGCTCCGGAGGCTTTCCTTGAGTCTCCGGGAGGGTGAAAACGGCCTCCCCAGGCTCCGGAGGCACTCTGGAGGTCGGAAACGTTCCGACCTTTCTGAACTTCCGATAGGCCCGTTTTTTCACCCTCCCTGAGTCTCCGCGCGCACCCTGTATTTACCTGCATCCAAATGGGCCACTTGGGGATTCCTGGGAGGGGCAGGGTGTGGTGGGCGGGGCCAGCCAGGAGTAGGATTTGGGGGTTCTCCAAACTGCACAGAATCTTAGCTAGAGGTTCTGACGAACCCCTGCGAACCGCCAGCAGCCCACCCCTGCGTATAAGCCCATGAAAATAACGCTAAGTAATACGAGCCGATAGTTCCAATAGAATATTCATCGTTTGGTGAGCCATCCTAGATAGCTATTAAATTCTGCTCCGTTGCTGGGAATAGAAAGCTACGATCCCCTGGTGGTGCCTAAATCAAATTCATACAAGCCGGATCTTGCTTTTATACTAACATTGTTTTTCATCATCTGTGCAGTTTCCCCACTTAGCAGCTTAACAGCGTTAACATCTTGGTATTTATAGGAGAAGGAAAATCAGTCTGAACACATCGTAACAACCATGGAGAGTCTATTTTGATGCTCCCGGTGTCTGATGGAAGGAAAATCTTTTGAAATATATATATATATATATATATATATATATATATATATATATATATATATATATATATATATATATATATATATATATGTATATATGTATATATATATATATATATATATATATATATGTATATATATATATATATGTCTTTTTCTGTTTTTCGTAGGCTTTTATGTGCATATTCTTTCTAGCCAGGTTTTACCTACGTAAGCTAGGTTGTTCTGCAGCTCTGGCTGTGTGAAATCTCATTCACCATCCTCAGAGCTCCTCCTCTGCTGACAAACTGCAACTCTGCGTTGCTCTCTGGGAGACTCAGATAGCTATTTCTGCCTTATAAGGCTTCGTCAGTGAGCCACACCCACTTCTCAGATATTCCCCCTGTAAAGGTACAATGTGTCTTTTTCTGTTTTTCGTAGGCTTTTATGTGCATATTCTTTCTAGCCAGGTTTTACCTACGTAAGCTAGGTTGTTCTGCAGCTCTGGCTGTGTGAAATCTCATTCACCATCCTCAGAGCTCCTCCTCTGCTGACAAACTGCAACTCTGCGTTGCTCTCTGGGAGACTCAGATAGCTATTTCTGCCTTATAAGGCTTCGTCAGTGAGCCACACCCACTTCTCAGATATTCCCCCTGTAAAGGTACAATGTGTCTTTTTCTGTTTTTCTGGCTAGAAAGAATATGCACATAAAAGCCTACGAAAAACAGAAAAAGACACATTGTACCTTTACAGGGGGAATATCTGAGAAGTGGGTGTGGCTCACTGACGAAGCCTTATAAGGCAGAAATAGCTATCTGAGTCTCCCAGAGAGCAACGCAGAGTTGCAGTTTGTCAGCAGAGGAGGAGCTCTGAGGATGGTGAATGAGATTTCACACAGCCAGAGCTGCAGAACAACCTAGCTTACGTAGGTAAAACCTGGCTAGAAAGAATATGCACATAAAAGCCTACGAAAAACAGAAAAAGACACATTGTACCTTTACAGGGGGAATATCTGAGAAGTGGGTGTGGCTCACTGACGAAGCCTTATAAGGCAGAAATAGCTATCTGAGTCTCCCAGAGAGCAACGCAGAGTTGCAGTTTGTCAGCAGAGGAGGAGCTCTGAGGATGGTGAATGAGATTTCACACAGCCAGAGCTGCAGAACAACCTAGCTTACGTAGGTAAAACCTGGCTAGAAAGAATATGCACATAAAAGCCTACGAAAAACAGAAAAAGACACATTGTACCTTTACAGGGGGAATATCTGAGAAGTGGGTGTGGCTCACTGACGAAGCCTTATAAGGCAGAAATAGCTATCTGAGTCTCCCAGAGAGCAACGCAGAGTTGCAGTTTGTCAGCAGAGGAGGAGCTCTGAGGATGGTGAATGAGATTTCACACAGCCAGAGCTGCAGAACAACCTAGCTTACGTAGGTAAAACCTGGCTAGAAAGAATATGCACATAAAAGCCTACGAAAAACAGAAAAAGACACATTGTACCTTTACAGGGGGAATATCTGAGAAGTGGGTGTGGCTCACTGACGAAGCCTTATAAGGCAGAAATAGCTATCTGAGTCTCCCAGAGAGCAACGCAGAGTTGCAGTTTGTCAGCAGAGGAGGAGCTCTGAGGATGGTGAATGAGATTTCACACAGCCAGAGCTGCAGAACAACCTAGCTTACGTAGGTAAAACCTGGCTAGAAAGAATATGCATATATATATATGTATATATATATATATCTGTCTGTCTCCAGGACACTTCTGTGCATTAACGTAGCAGTAGCACAGATGGCACTTGAAATGCTGAATAATAAGCTAAGGAAATTGGCAAGGAGATGTTAAAAATTTGGCCTCTGGAATATGATCCCGCACTTAAAAGAAGGAAGTGGTGAAAGTTACCGAATGTTTAAGCCTTTGCTATAAAAATGCCCGTTTAATAACAAAGTTTGTTATTATGAATAGTAGATATTCACCAGCAGGACAACGGTAGGAAAATTAAAGTGAAATTCATCCCGTATTTATTCAAGCTTCATCTTTGGGATGGTGTAACCAGATCTACGCAAGGCTTATTTAATGTCTCAGAACCGTCCAACTGTTTCCTATTTTTAATGTTTATAGGACTTGATCGAATGAGTATGTGCCTAACCTAACCTAACCTAACCTTTAGGACAGAGAGAGTTTATTATTAGCTGGTTTTTAAAACTCTGTGGAAGAACTTTCTGAACACAAATCTACTTTAAAGTAGTTGTACAAGCAGTAACAAGGAAAAGATATAGATAGATAGATGATAGATAGATGATGGACAGACAGAGACAGTAGACATAGATGCTGTGGATGGATGGATGGATGGATGGATTGATTGATTAGATAGATAAATATATAGAGAGAGATGATAGATGATAGATAGATAGAGAGAGAGAGAGAGATGATATAGATAGATGAGAGAGAGATGAGAGAGAGAGATGATATAGAGAGATGAGAGAGAGAGATGATAGATATAGATAGATAGATAGAGAGAGATGATAGAGAGAGATGATAGATAGATAGATAGATAGATAGATAGATAGATAGACAGATAGATAGAGATAGATGAGAGAGTGAGATGATATAGATAGATGATAGAGAGAGATGATAGATAGATAGATAGACAGATAGATAGAGATAGATGAGAGAGTGAGATGATAGATAGATACAGTAGATAGATAGATAGAGATAGATGATAGATAGAGATAGATGATAGAGAGAGATGATAGATAGATAGATAGATAGATAGATAGATAGATAGATAGATAGAGATAAATGAATAAAGTTTGTTATTATGAATAGTAGATATTCATCAGCAGGACAACTGTAGGAAAATTAAAGTGAAATTCAGCCCGTATTTATTCAAGTTTCATCTTTGGGATGGTGTAACCAGATCTACGCAAGGCTTATTTAATGTCTCAGAACCGTCCAACTGTTTCCTATTTTTAATGTTTATAGGACTTGATCGAATGAGTATGTTCCTAACCTAACCTTTAGGACAGAGAGAGTTTATTATTAGCTTGTTTTTAAAACTCTGTGGAAGAACTTTCTGAACATAATCTACTTTAAAGTAGTTGTACAAGCAGTAACAAGGAAAAGTTATAGATAGATAGATGATAGATAGATGATAACAGACAGACAGACAGATGATGGACAGACAGAGATAGTAGACATAGATGCTGGATGGATGGATGGGTGGATGGATGGATGGATGGATGGATTGATTAGATAGATAAATAGAGAGAGAGATGATAGAGATATGATAGATAGATAGAGATGATATAGATAGGTGAGAGAAAGATGAGAGAGATAGATGATATAGAGAGATGAGAGACAGATGATAGATATAGAGAGATGAGAGAGAGAGATGATAGATAGATAGATAGATAGATAGATAGATAGACAGATAGATAGAGATAGATGATAGAGTGAGATGATAGATATAGATAGATAAGAGAGAGCGATGATAGATAGATACAGTAGATAGATAGAGATAGATGATAGAGAGAGAGGATAGATATAGATATATGAGAGAGAGAGAGATGAGAGAGAGTTGATAGAGAGAGAGATATATAGATAGATGAGAGAGAGATGAGATAGATAGATGAGAGTGAGATGAGATAGATAGATGAGAGAGATAGATGAGAGAGAGAGATGATAGATATAGACAGACAGACAGATAGACAGACAGATAGAGATAGATGATAGAGTGAGATGATAGATATAGATAGATGAGAGAGAGCGATGATAGATAGATACAGTAGATAGATAGATAGAGATAGATGATAGAGAGAGAGAGGATAGATATAGATATATGAGAGAGAGAGATGATAGAGATAGATAGATAGATAGATAGATAGATAGATAGAGATAAATGAATAAAGTTTGTTATTATGAATAGTAGATATTCATCAGCAGGACAACTGTAGGAAAATTAAAGTGAAATTCAGCCCGTATTTATTCAAGTTTCATCTTTGGGATGGTGTAACCAGATCTACGCAAGGCTTATTTAATGTCTCAGAACCGTCCAACTGTTTCCTATTTTTAATGTTTATAGGACTTGATCGAATGAATATGTGCCTAACCTAACCTAACCTAACCTTTAGGACAGAGATAGTTTATTATTAGCTGGTTTTTAAAACTCTGTGGAAGAATTTTCTGAACACAAATCTACTTTAAAGTAGTTGTACAAGCAGTAACAAGGAAAAGATATAAATAGATAGATGATAGATAGATGATAGACAGACAGACAGACAGATGATAGACAGAGATAGTAGACATAGATGCTGTGGATGGAGTATATATATATATATATATATATATATATATATATATATATATATGTAGGTCTTTGGTTATTCGGGTCTTCTCCCACGTAAAATTGGAAGTGTCTTGGCGACGTTTCAACGAAGTCTCATTCGTCATCTTCAGGCTGGTGTTCTCGGCTTCGTGCTTCCAGGAGCAATGTGAGATCGCAGCTGTCTCTTCCTTTTAACTGCTAGTGGGGGTGTGAGCTGATTGGGTGGGAACTTGGCTGTGTTCTGATTGGGTGGAGGTGTGTTCTGATTGGTTAGGGGCTTGGCTGTGCTCTGATTGGATGGGTGGTTGGTTGTGCTCTGATTGGCTGGGGGTGTGTTCTGTTTGGGTGGGGGCTTGGTTTACAGAGTCAGCCTCTTGCCCCCACCAATCCGGGTCCTCATTTTACTATATATATATATATATATATATATATATATATATATATATATATATATATATATATATATATATATATATGTAGATAGATAGATAGATAGATAGATAGATAGATATAGATGAGAGAGAGAGATGATAGATATAGATAGATGAGAGAGAGACATGATAGATAGATAGATAGATAGATAGATAGAGATAAATGATAGAGAGATGATAGATATAGATAGATAGATGAGATAGAGAGACATGATAGAGAGAGAGAGAGAGAGGTGATAGAGAAAGAGATGAGAGAGAGATGAGAGAGAGAGAGAGAAAGAGTGAGAGCTAGATGATAGATATAGATAGATGAGAGCGATGAGATAGCTAGATAGATGATAGATAGATAGATAGATAGATAGATAGATAGATAGATAGAGATGATAGAGAGAGATGATAGATATAGATATATCAGAGAGAGAGATGATAGAGATAGATGATAGATGATAGATAGAGATAAATGATAGAGATGATACATATAGATAGATGAGAGAGAGATGAGAGAGAGAGATGAGAGAGAGATAGAGATAGATGATAGATAGATAGAGATAAATGATAGAGAGAGATGAAAGATATAGATGAGAGAGAGAGAGAGAGAGATGATAGATAGATTGACAGAGATAGATGATAGAGAGATAGATGAGAGATATAGATAGATGAGAGAGAGAGATGATAGAGATAGATGATAGATAGATAGATAGATAGAGAGAGAGAGAGAGATAAATGATAGAGAGAGAGATGAAAGATATAGATGAGAGAGAGAGAGAGATTATAGATAGATGATAGATAGATAGATAGATAGATAGATAGATAGATAGATAGATAGATAGCCAGCCAGCAGTTTGCCCAGCTCAAGGTTTTACTCAGCCTTCCATCCTTTCTGAGGTCAGTAAAATGAGGACCCGGATTGGTGGGGGCAAGAGGCTGACTCTGTAAACCGCTTAGAGAGGGCTGTAAAGCAGTATATAAGACTAAGTGCTATCATTTCGGCATCATGTGGTTTGTGGCAGTTACAAATGCTTCCGTAAAGCCATGGGGACGAGCAGCCACTGATACGTGTCCTCTGATGTTCAGAACTGACTTACGGGGAAAGCGTTTCCTTGTAAGCGTGGAGCTTCCAAATGATCAATCCCCAAATGTGTATTTATTTGTAAAAAGAAGTTATGTTTATTGGCTCTGCTGAAAGAAATGTACATTAAAATGCACAGAATTAAACCAATGGAAGATAGCTTTGAGTCTAACCTATTTTATCTAAGTTATGCCATTTCATCAGAATAGAATAGAATAGAATAGAATAGAATAGAATAGAATAGAATAGAATAGAATAATGGAATGAAGGAATAGAATAGAATAGGATAGAATTGAATAGAATAGAATAGAATAGAATAGAATAGAATAGAATAGAATAGAATTCTTAATTGGCCAAATGTGATTGGACACACAAGGAATTTGTCTTGGTGCATAAGCTCTCAGTGTACATAAAAGAAAAGATACATTCGTCAAGAATCATAAGGTGCAACACTTAATGATAGTCATAGGAAACAAATAAGCCATCAAATCGGGCGAAATCTAATTTATGAAACAGGTTTTCTTTTCCCCCCTATGGTTTGAATTATTGACAAATCTTTAGGATGATTTGCCAGCACAAATCTTTGCAGCCTATTGAAAATGCAAAGGCCCAGTTAATACCAATGCGGGGGAAACGAAAACGGAAGTTAATGGATGCCTGTATCCAATTCAATAAAATATAAATAGCCAGAGGAAGGTGTTCCAAAGTTTGCTTAAGTTTTATGCTGTTGCGTTCAATAAACATAATCAATGCTCTGCCTCCTTTTCAGTTTGAATGCCTTTGTGCCAGCGCAATTCATATTTGCCAAGCTGCACAAATAAAAGACACCCACTCTCCCTGCTTCCCAAAGTCTACATCCATACACAATTAAAAGTGGGAAAAGAAAGCTCGGGGAGTGTTTTGGATTGTTTGTTGACGTGTTCGCCTCGGTGGTAGGATACAAATAATTTAACAACTGGTTCTCTGCCCTAATGACCGGCTGGGTGGACGTGGCCATGGTGGGGATGGCCAGGAGGTGTAACAGGCAGGACTCGGCCTCCTGCACCCCACCTGGGAGTAAAAACGGGCCATGGGGGGAGGGCTCTTCCACCCTCCCGCTCCCCTTTTGGCCCTAGTAGGCCTCCCTGCAGCCTCCTGGGAGTGAAAACAGGCCACGGGGGGGGGCACCCTATTTTGGGCCTAGTAGGCCTCCCTGCACTTACCTGGGAGCCAAAATGGGGTGCATGAGGACTCCTGGAAGGGGCGGGGAGGGGAGGAGAGGGGCCAGCCAGAAATTTAACTACCGGTTCACGCGAACCGGCTGAATCCCACCACTGGTTCGCCTCCATCTGAAGTCAAGATGGGAGCAAAATGAAAAGTATTGCAAGCTATCCAACCTGGGAAAGGATTGATGCCACATTGGGACTGCAGTAAAGGAAGGAATTTTGAACGGTTGCCCTGACTTCAACCTGGGAGAAGAGCTGCGAATGGAGGTGGTTTTACCATTCCCCACAAACGAAACACGGTTTTAAATGCTTCCTTTATGCTGGGCCATCTGCCTTCAGTTTCCTGGCCACTTCGCCTATAAGGTTGCAGCAGAAAGTCACCCATCTGCCGAGGGCCGAGGTATTAGACGGAGGTGACAGCGCTAAATAGGTATTAGAGACACGTCAAACTGAGTTAAACAGGAAAGAAAGGGGGAAAAAAGATTAAGGGGAAGATGTCCCAGGAAGAGGCGGGCGGCGAGAGAAAGCGTTGGATGCATCATAATATGAGAGGTGGAAGGGAGGGGGGGAAGCAAAAGGGGATTGCTGGAAAAACTTCAGTGGCGCAGTGAGTTCGATCCTAGGTAGAGGCAGATATTTCACTCTCTGGGAGATACTGAGAATATATCTGCCGAACAAAACTCCACATTGACAACAGGAAGGGCAGCTGGCCAGTAAACACTCAACTCCATTCAGTTGCCCAGACTCCACTCTGCAAGGCATTATGGGGTTGTTAGAAGAAGATGAAGGAGAGAGGAAGGATGGAAGGAATAGCAATAGACTGATATACCACTTCACAGTGCTTTATTGTCCTCTCTAAGCGGTTTACAGAGTCAGCCTTCTTGCCCCCAACAATCTGGGTCCTCATTTTACCGACCTTGGAAGGATGGAAGGCTGAGTCAACCTTGAACCAGTCAGGATCGAACTCCTGACAGTCAGCAAAATTAGCATGCAATACTGTATTCTAACCACTGCACCACCAGGGTTACTTACAAGATTAAAAGAGGAGGAGAAGGAGAAGAAGAAGGAAGAAGAGGAGGAGGAGGAGGAGGAGGAGGAGGAGGAGGGGGGGGATAAGAAGAATAGAATAGAAGAAGGGGGAGGATGAGGAATAAGAAGAATAGAAGAGAAGGAGGAGGAGGAAAAGAAGAAGAAGAAGGAAGAAGAAGAAGAAGAAGAAGAGGAGGAGGAGGAGGGATAAGAAGAATAGAATAGAAGAAGGGGAGGAGGAGGAGGAATAAGAAGAATAGAAGAGAATAGAAGAGGAGGAGGAGGAAAAGAAGAGGAAGAAGGAGAAGGAGAAGAAGAAGAGGAAGAGGAAGAAGAGGAGGAGGAGGAGGAGGAGGAGGAGGAGGAGGAGGAGGGATAAGAATAGAATAGAAGAAGGGGGAGGAGGAGGAATAAGAATAATAGAAGAGAATAGAAGAGGAGGAGGAGGAGGAAAAGAAGAAGAAGAAGGAGAAGAAGAAAACTGCTGGCAGTGGGCAGAGTTTGCTTGCAATACTGCTTTCTAACCATTTGGGTTTATAGAGGTATCATCATTGACCTCCAGAAACAATGGAGGCAGAGATTTAGGGTGAAATCAGTTCTTTCTCTCTTCCTTTGCTTATGCTGTAGTCACTCTTTGATCTTTCCCAGACAGAATTGGGCACTCTTTAAAAGCAACAATTTGCACAGTTGGTTTTTCAGTAGCCATCTTATAGCTCCAAATGCCATGTCCATAGCAACTCCCTCTCTCTTTCTCTCAGTATTTTCTTTCTAAGAATTTTTTTTTTTTACTTTTCATTTGACTTAAATATGAGCCAGCCATGTATGGCGGCAGCCAAAAAAGCCAACGCAATTCTTGGTTGTATAAACAGAAGCATAGAATCAAAATTACATGAAGTGCTAGTGCCGCTTTATAAAATCTTAGTAAGGCCACACCTGGAATGCTGCATCCAGTTTTGGTCCCCGCGTTACAAAAAAAGATGTTGAGACTTTGGAAAAAAAGTGCAGAGAAGAGTCACTAAAATGATTAAAGGCCTGGAGACTAAAACACATGAAGAACGGTTGCAGGATTTGGTTTGGCCAGTCTAGAGAAAAGAAGAATCGGGGTAGAATAGAATAGAATAGAATAGAATAGAATAGAATAGAATAGAAAAAGAATTAAAGAATAGAATAGAATAGAATAGAATAGAATAGAATAGAATAGAATAGAATAGAATAGGAATTAAAGAATAGAATAGAATAGAATAGAACAGAACAGAACAGAATTGAGGAATATGAATAGAATGGAATAGAATAGAGAATAGGATAGGATAGGATAGGATAGGATAGGATAGGATAGGATAGGATAGGATAGGATAGGATAGGATAGGATAGGATAGGATAGGAATTAAAAAAGAATAGAATAGAATAGAATAGAATAGAATAGGAATTAAAGAATAGAATAGAATAGGAATTAAAGAATAGAATAGAATAGAATAGGAATTAAAGAATAGAATAGAATAGAATAGAATAAGAATTAAAGAATAGAATAGAATAGAATAGAATAAGAATTAAAGAATAGAATAGAATAGAATAGGAATTAAAGAATAGAATAGAATAAAATAGAATAGAATAGAATAGAATAGAAGAGAATTATGAAAGAGAAGAGAAGAGAGGGAAAGAGTTGAAAGAGTTTATGTCCACGATGTGAGGGATCTCTAGATACTTTCACAACCCTTTCTTTGATTCATGCAGTAGATAAGTCCTCCATGGGAGGCAGGTTGGTAGCCATGGTTTTTTTCTGCAGTTCTAACTATCCTCTGAAGTCTGTGTCTGTCTTGTTGGGTTGCAGAAAGAAAGGGTGACATGAAAGGGTGACATTCCAGTATTTGAGGGGCTACCACAAAGAAAAGGGGGACCACCTATTCTCCAAAGCACCTGAAGGCAAGACAAGAATCCATGGATGGAAACTGATCAAGCAACCTGGAATTAAGGAGAAATTTCCTAACAGTGGGAACAATTAACCAGTGGAACAGCTTGCCTTTAAAAGTTGTGGGTTTCTAAGAAGAGACTGGACAGCCATTTGTCTAAAATGGTATAAGGCCTGGATGGCGAACCTATGGCACGCGTGCCACAGGTGGCACACCTAGCTATATCGGTGGGCATGCGAGCTCATTTTTGAGCCTTCTATGCCCCTGGAAGTCGGCAAATGGGCCGTTTCCAGCCTCCGGAGGGCCTCCAGGGGCATGGGGAAGGCCATTTTTGCTCTCCCCAGGCTCCTAGAAAGGCTCTGGAGCCTGGGGAAGAGCAAAATACAGGCCTTCTGGTCCCACTGAAAGTTGGCAAACGGGCGGTTTCTGGCCTCTGGAGGGCCTCTGGGGGGTTGGGAAAGGCTGTATTTGCCCTCCCCAAGCTCCTAGAAAGGCTCTGGAGCCTGGGGAGATAGAAAAACGGGCCTACCGGGCCCACCGGGCCATCATGTGCAGGAGCGGGAGTGGGGGAGCAGAGGGATCACACACGTGGGGGTGAGGCATATAGAATGATGGATGTGGGCATGATGTGCGTGACACCCCTGCTCTCCCTCCTCCCCCCCCCCGCTCTTGGCCCGCGATGGCAAAAAGGTTCGCCATCACTGGTATACGGTCCCCTGCTTGAGCAAGGGGTTGGACTAGAAGACCTCCAAGGTCCCTTCCAGCTTTATTCCAATTGATTGACCCCTGCTTTCTCTTGCAGCAAGAAAGATAAACAAAGCTAGCAAGGCTCGGTTTCAGTCTAGGCTGAAAACAATGCTCAAGAGCCATAGCTGAATGGCATCCATTCATCACACATTGCCAACCCATGAATTACAGTAAATCTAAAAGGGTTGCCACAAAAGACGAGGTATAAAACGCAGCAGATGGGGGAGCCCACCAACCCCTGCGCAATCTTGCAAAGCGGTTCAGGTGAGCTTTGCAGGTTAAGCTGCGGGAAGGTTGAGCTTGCCGAACGAATGGGCAGCGGTAACGGGGATGTCACCCTGAATAAATGACATATTTTCTTCCTATCGCATTGACGCCCGTCCTGTTCTGTAAAACGTTGAAAAGGATAAATGGCCGCAGCTTGGCTACTTTCCACTGGGCCGCTTCCTAAAGCTGTGCCCTTTAAAATCAGCGTATGGGTTTTATAAGGCAGCTTCCTTACACCGTCTGAAGCCCGAAAGGCTGACACAAACCATCATATTCCTTTTAGAGAATGTTTAGTCATCATCGTGATAAATTCAGCTGCTCTCCCCATCGTTTGAAGAGTGCTGAGCTGCAATCCTTTAAATGAGAGATAAACACATCCTTAACCAAATGGCATCAAACAATGGAATCATCTTAATTAGATATAGCATATAGCTCTGGTTGTTTGTGTCTTCATGTTTATGAAAAAGTATATAACTAAGTTCCTGGGGGTATGACATAAGAGAAGAGAAGAGAGGAGAGGAGAGGAGAGGAGAGGAGAGGAGAGGAGAGGAGAGGAGAGGAGAGGAGAGGAGAGGAGAGGAGAGAAGAGAAGAGAAGAGAAGAGAAGAGAAGAGAAGAGAAGAGAAGAGAAGAGAAGAGAAGAGAAGAGAAGAGAAGAGAAGAGAGAAGAGAGGAGTTGGAAGGGACCTTGGAGATCTTCTAGTCCAGCCCTCTGATCAAGCAGGAGACCCTCTACCATTTCAGACAGGTGGCTGTCCAGTCTCTTCTTAAAAACCTCCAGTGGTGAAGCACCCACAACTTCTGAAGGCAACTTCTGTTCCACTGGTTAATTGTCCTCACTGTCAGGAAGTTTCTCCTTAATTCCAGGTTGCTTCTCTCCATGCTTAGTTTCCAACCATTGTTTCTTGTCCTGCCTTCAGGCGCTTTGGAGAATAGGTTGACCCCCTCCTCTTTTTGGCAGCCCCTCAAACACTGGAATACTGCTTTCATGTCACCCCTAGTCCTTCTTTTCTCTAGACTGGCCAAACTCAAATCCTGCAACCGTTCTTCACATGTTTTTCTCTCCAGGCCTTTGATCGTCTTAGTTGCTCTTCTCTTAACTTTTTCCAAAATCTCAACATCTTTTTTGTAGTGGGGTGACCAAAACTGGTTGCAGTATTCCATTTGCTAGAACCGAATCCACCGACAGAGCAGCGATGCGCCTCCTACCCCTTATACACAAACATTGTTTTCAGCTGAATATGCAGTTAAGTCTACATTGGTATTAGGGATGCAAAGCATCTATTTTCTCAGTGGGAGCTTGCTCTGTTTTGAATGAGCTCCGTTGAATGACTGGATGGAAGCGCAGGAGAAACAAACAAACAAACCAGAATCAGCTCCGACTGTGAGTGTCCTTCCCCCACCACAAAGGCAAGGAAGGTAGCTTCTAAAAAGGTTACTCATGCGAGTAACTTCATCAGTCAAAATGAGCATTTTGGTGGAGGGTCAGTGGCTTCGTGGCTTGGCTCTGCAGTTGGTTTGAATTCTTTTTTTCTTTTCTTTTCTTTTCTTTTTTTAAATTTTTACTGACATAACACAAAACATAAATATACATACATACAAACAAACATACTATACATAAACTAAACATTAAAATCAAGTATAATACCTGAACTTTGATAGTAGAGTTATCACGGTAATTACATATTTGTATATCTAAATATGTATATCTTTCATTATATAACGATATTTATTTGACAATATGCAATTCCATTTCCTCATTTTTATGTTCTTGGGTGGTATTCCCTTATTTTATCTTCTTTTTCTTCTTTTTTGCAGTTGGTTTGAATTCTAAGGGGTTCCTAGCAGTAGTGGAATTCAATTTTTTTTTACTACTGGTTCTGTGAGCATGGCTTGGTGGGCGTGGTAGGAGAGAGACACTGCAAAATCCCCATTCCCTCCCCACTCCAGGGAAAGGTTACTGCAAAATCCCCATTTCCTCCTGATCAGCTGAGACTCGCGAGGCAGAGAATAGATGGGGGTGGGGCCAGTCAGAGGTTATATTTACCGGTTCTCTGAACTACTCAAAATTTCTGCTACCGGTTTTTCAGAACTGGTCAGAACCTGCTGAAACCCACCTCTGTTTCCTAGGCTGGTTGTAGGTCGATGGATTGATGGAGTTGTTTGTGGAATGCCACAGCCCGTCACAAGACCCTCACCTGACGTGATTCCCCCATCATAAGACCTACTGACCACACAAAGTCCTTACGAGCAGAAGAATACCAACACTGATATCCCCTAAACTCCACTGAAGATGCTACCTAACCTGGTAACGAAACGTTCAAAATCCAACCCCCCAAACTTGGAGAACGAACTCCACCCTCATCGTACACCTGAGCTATAGATATTCATCATCATCGCAAACTTTGTTTCTTGTTAATTCCAGTTCTTCAAACCCACCTCCTGCATCCAACCATCCATTACCAGCTTACCCGTTAGTACAGAGGTCTTCAAACTTGACAGCTTTAAGACTGGTGGACTTCAACTCCCAGAATTCTCCAGCTGGCTGGAGAATTCTGGGAGTTGAAGTCCACCAGTCTTAAAGCTGTCAAGTTTGAAGACCTCTGTGTTAGTACATTTGCCTAGGTCTTCAACTTGCCGTGTGGATTCCTCCTAGAACGTTGAATTTCTACATTCCCACAATTAACGGAGGCATAAATGAAAACGCCATTAAAATAAGATAAATACAATACATTAAACTCCAACCTTGCTACTTGCTTAGTCACCGCGAACCAGACTAATTAAAATACGACCATTACTTCTTGTTAATGGCTTTAGCAAAAATATGTACAGTCATGAAGTGTTGCCACAATAGCTCTTATTTTAGGACTAGTAAAATGCTTAATGGTTCAAAATTGGGAAAGGAGTCCGGCAAGGCTTGTATACCATCACCCTACCTATTTAACTTATATGCAGAGCACATCGTGAGAAAGGCAGGGCTAGATGAATCAAAAATTGAAATTAAGATTGCTGGGAGAAATATTAACAACCTCAGAGATGGAGATGATACCACTCTAAGGGCAGAAAGGGAATTAAAGAGCCTCTTGATGCAGGTGAAGAAGGAGAAAACTCAACATTAAGAAAACTAAGATCATGGCATCTGGCCTTCTCAATTCCTGGCAAATAGACAGGGAAGAAATGGAGGTAGTGACAGATTTTATTTTCCTGGGCTCCAAGATCACTGCAGATGGGGACCGCAGCCAAGAAATTAAAAGACGCTTGATCCTGGGGAGGAAAGCTATGGCAAAGATAGACAGCATACTAAAAAGCAGAGACATCACCCTGCCAACAAAAGTGCGTATCATCAAGGTTTTCCAAGTTGCAACGGATGGCTGTGAAAGTTGGACCACAAGGAAGGCTGAGAAGGCCAAAGAATTGAGTCCTTTGAACGATGGTGCTGGAGAAGACTCCTGCGAGTCCCTTGGACTGCAAGGTCATCCAACCAATCAGTCCTAGAGGAGATCAACCCTGACTGTTCTTTAGAAGGCCAGATCCTGAAGAGGAAACTCAAATCCTTTGGCCACCTAAGGAGAAGGAAGGACTTCCTGGAGAAGAGCCGAATGCTGGGAACGATGGAGGGCAAAAGAAGAAGGGGACGGCAGAGAATGAGGTGGCTGGATGGAGTCACTGAAGCAGTGGGCAGGAGCTTCAATGGACTCCAGAGGATGGTAGAGGAAGGAAGGCTTGGAGGGACGTCGTCCATGGGGTCGCGATGGGTCGGACATGACTAACAACAACAAAAATGCTTAAACTGATGAGGAAATGGAAGAAATGCCACGTTCGCATATTCTCCCCTTCCCAGAATAAGCCCTACCCTAGGGAGAAGTGAAGAAGGCATTTCAGAAGAAAAAGACATTGGGCACCATGTTTCTTGACATTCCCTGAATGTCAGGTACCCCAAGTCCAGTTGCCTTTTGAAAAAGCACCTTTGAGATAACCATGGCTTGGATGACGGAGAATCAGTAAAACAGGAGGGAAACAAGTTTATTTTCTGTTCAAATTTACTGATTAAGTCTGTTGTTGGGTTCATGTTAAGACATCAGTTATGTCATATTTCCAAACTTTCATAGAATTGAGGCTGATGCTGAATCTCAAATGAACCATTTTTTAATTAGTCTGCAATTCCTTGGATGATATTTCCCTTCCAGTCGCCCAGAAGTGATGGAAAGCAAAGGTTTAAGAGGGTTTGGACAATTTATATTAGGAAAGTGTTTTTTTTTCTTTGCAATAAACAATACCTGCAGTAATTTTTTGTTTTCTTTTTAGAGTCCCAGAATCTTTCGCTTGTTTTTTTTTTTAAGCTTCGTTTCCTAAAGCGTTAAAAATTAGCTTCGAAGTATGATTGAAATGCAGGGCAATTTTGGACTTTTGTCATCAAGATATAATAATAATAATTTGGAGTATAATAACAATTCTAATTATTTATTATTATTTATGTCCTATTCTAATAGAGAATAATTCTACAGTGCAAATAAGGATATACACGGTATGACTTTTCTTTTATTCTGCTGTGGCAAAGAAAAGAAAGATTGATCAGAAACATTTGAAAATGAGATTTTACAGTATGTGAACTAAGCAGAGATTTTATCATTTTTTTTTTTTATGAGAAGTCTTAGTGACATTTGAAAAGCAGAGCCTCGTTCCTTGGTCTTAAGGTTGACTGACATTTAAGGGCAATATAAGTCTTGGTTTCTCCCCACTCCTTTTAAATTGAAGTTTTCATAAATCAAGTGGAAGGGGAGAAAACTGGTTACATCTTATAAAATGTGACTCTCTGGATAGGAATATGAAAAAAGTCACCTCTGACATTTTAAACACGTTCCTCATTCTTGATTCGTCTTACGTATCGTGCCAAGCCGAAAGAGGGGGGATAAAAAGGAACAAAACTGAAAAATTGTACCATTTCTTGTCTTTATCTTGAAAAGGTGGGCATTTGCCTCCGTTCTTTTCTTTAAATTGAAATGGGGCACCTTGAGTGCAGTTGGTTAGCCAGTTATAAATCCATCTGGTAGTGAGGCTGCCTAACCCACGTTTTTCTGCCTTAGCAAGAAGTAGGGTACAGTCTATTTTGTCAAACGCCTTACTTAAATACCTTTTGATATACTTGAGAATGGAAAGAGGCCGGCCTTAATCATGAGAAGATCATAAGCCACAAAATTAATCATGGGTGTTGATTAATCCAGGATTCATAATACCCAGCTGGATTTAAGATTATAACTTTCATGTTATCGTAGTCACATGAGCAGGGTTGACATCTGAAGCAAAAACTTCAATAGATACTTTTATTTTTGTTCGATCTTTCCACTATGGTGTCCTAGCTCCATCTCTCTCCATCTGGTGGGTGGTCTTCGGAGTGGGCATGTGTAATTATAATTATAATTATAGATTAAACTGTTATCTCTGCTGAGAATGAATTCACTTATTAGCTATTTAAAAAATCATGGTGACTGTTAAACAAAAAGCAGAATTTGTGGACTTCTGTTTACAAGCCACACTCCTTCTCTCTCTCTTTCCCTTCCTAAGTAAATTTTACTTCGCTTGGCAAATGCTGTGTTTCCCAGATGAAATGATGCATTTTTGCATTTTACGAGTATTATTTTAACGTGCTTTCTTTGACCTTGAAGGACCTTCCTTTCCTTAAAATTCAACGCAGGAACGATATCACTTCATGTCCCCTGCTTACCTTTGGTGCAAATATTAAAAAATATTTGGTGCAAATATTAAAAAAAAAATAAGAATGCTCGTTCGGATGGATGGATAGATGGATGGATGGATGGATGGACAATGGACCATGATGAGTCAGTGCAACCCTGGATGAAATATGCCTCTTCCTTGTTTCTGTCTTATCTTCTGCCATCAGATAGTTTCGGCATTTGTCTTTCTGCTCCCTTCTTCTCTCATCAGATCCAGAGTTTGCTAAAGCCGTCAAGCATTAAAATTTAAAATCTGGAGCTTTGGAGCTCTTGAGTTATAGCATTCCAAGTGTTGTGCTTTGTTTTGTCGTTTTTTCCCTTTCCTTGTTCGACAGATTTTCCCCCCTCCGTTTTGGGGTCGCTATCTCAACGCCGATCAAGGATGTTAAAAAAAAAAAGAGAGAGATTGTTTCCTTCACTGAAAACCTTCCTTTTTTAAAAAAGATAATTAATTCTTGGCACCGGAGTCACATTTAACCACCAGAACTGTGGAAAGATTGACAGAAACTCCATACTTGACGTTTATTTATTACTTTTAAAAAATGCCAACAGATTTAATCGTTCGTCGTGTACTTTTTCTCAGGCTGAAGGTGATTTATGGCCCTTAATCTTGGGAAGGAAGTATGGCACATCATGGGTAGGTTTGTGGCTGTATATTATGGCAAGGCTGGCCAGCATCTTTAAAAGGGGGAGGGGGGAAATCTCTCCTTCTTATGGCTTGATTTGCGGCCAAATCTTTTGCTCGCACAACGGGACGGCTGCTGCATCTTTGGCTGGGGTCTGCAGGAAATTCGGTCCATCCATGTAAACAGAATATGGCAATGAAATAGGCCCCAGACTTGATAGCAAGAAATGAATATTTGGCCCCTAAGAAGTTATTTTCATCTGGCATCACGAGATCCTTCTATAGAAATTCTCAAAATCTCTTAAAACTTGCCCCCAGACAATAAATTTACTTTTTTAAAATAAGTAATATTAATTTATTATTTAATAAATAATTAAAAACATATGAAGAACGGTTGTAGGAACTGGGTATGGCCAAGTCTAGAGAAAAGAAAGACTAGGGGTGACATGATAGCAGTCTTCCAGTATTTGAGGGGCTGCCACAAAGAAGAGGGGGTCCATTTATTTTCCAAAGGTCCAGAAGGCAAGACGAGAAAAAAATGCCTGGAAGCTAATCAAGGAGAGAAGCAATCTGGAACTAAGGAGAACCTTCCCAACAGTGAGGACAATCAGCCAGTGGGACAGAAGTTGCCTTCAGAAGTTGTGGCTGCTCCATCACTGGAGGTTTTAAAGAAGAGATTGCACAGCCATTTTTCTGAAATAGTGTAGGGTTTTCTGCCTGAGCAGGAAGTTGGACTAGAAGACCTCCAAAGTCCCTTCCAGTTCTATTATGATTTATTGATTTTATTTCTTTATTTTTAAAATTGGTTTGCTGCCCATCTCACTGTGG
Source organism: Arizona elegans (assembly GCA_022577455.1). NCBI lineage: Eukaryota > Metazoa > Chordata > Lepidosauria > Squamata > Colubridae > Arizona > Arizona elegans. Next base: position 7,600,439 of record JAKOOJ010000028.1, read on the forward strand.
ACTATTCGTTGTCCTAAAACATTGTATGTATGTATCTCTTTACTTGTTTGCTCAACTATTACTTCCTCTAATGATTAAGACACCAGGCTAGAAAGCAGGAAAAAGTGAGTTGCACTAGGCTTGCAAGCTGCCTGGGTGCCTTTCGGTCAGTCACCAGGAGAGGGAGTGAGTTCGAGTCCAACTTTAGGCATGAAAGCCGGCTGGGTGACTTTCAGCCAGTCCCTCCCTCTCGGCCCACCCCACCACACAAGGTGGTTGTTGTTGGGAAAATAGGAGGAGGAAGGTGTGTTAGATAGGTGTATTTGGGGCCTTCAGTTACTTATAAAATAGCAATAGCACTTAGACTTATATACCGCTTCATAGTGCTTCTACAGCCCTCTCTAAGTGGTTTAGAGTCAGCATATTCTCCCCAACAATCTGGGTCCTCATTTTACTGACCTCAGAAGGAAGGACGGAAGGATGAGTCAACCATGAGTCAGTCAGGATCGAACCTCTGGTGGTGGGCAGAGTTAGCCTGCAATACTGCATTCTAATTACTGGGAAGGAAGGAAGGAAGGAAGGAAGGAAGGAAGGAAGGAAGGAAGGAAGGAAGGAAGGAAGGAAGACAGAGAGAGGGAGGAATGGATTGAAGGAAGGAAGGAAGAAGGAAGGACAGTGAGAGGGAGGAATGGAAAGAAGGAAGGAAGGAAGGAAGGAAGGAAGGAAGGAGAGAGGAAAGATGGAGAGAGGAAGGAAGGAAGGAAGGAGTAGCAATAGACATATACTGCTTCACTGCAAAGGAAGGAAGGAAGGAAGGAAGGAAGGAAGGAAGGAAGGAAGGAAGGAAGGAAGGAGGAAGGACAGAGAGAGGGAGGAATGGATTGAAGGAAGGAAGGAAGGAGAGAGGAAAGATGGAGAGAGGAAGGAAGGAAGGAAGGAGTAGCAATAGACATATATACTGCTTCACAGTGCTTTGCAGCCCTCTCTAAGCCCTTTACAGAGTCAGCCTCTTGTCCCCAACAATCTGGGTCCTCATTTTACCCACCTCGGAAGGATGGAAGGCTGAGTCAACTTGGAGCCGGTGAGAGTCGAACTGCCGAACTGCAGCTAGCATTTAGCTGAAGCAGCCTGCAGTGCTACAGTCTAACCACTGCACCACCTCAGCTCTTGTTTAAGAGCCTTATACTGTATTAAAATAAGGGCCTTATTATATTAAAAATGATGAACGCTGGATATAAATCAAGCAAACCAACCAACCCATGAATAAGGTTTTTTTCTGATCCTGAGAATAATTTTGCTGCAAAGTCAGCAGTGTTATTGGTATTTGGTTCTTCGAGCTATTTTAGGTTTCGGTGGAAAATATGATGAAGCAAAAGCCGAGCACTGTTACTCGTCTGACTATTCCTGTTGTGATCCAGTTGTGGTTGAAAAGGTGTGAAGCCCTTGCAGGGGAAAGAGTTAGATGTCTCCAGGAATGGTTTATGCACACAAAACAACACACCTCAGTCCGCATAGTCCAGACACACGTTTTTAAGTAGAGGACTTAAAACTTAAGTAGAGAGCTGTTGCTCCACTTCTCTACTTAAAAACATGTGTCTGGGCCAGTGATGGGTTTCAAATTTTTTTACTACTGGTTCTGTGGGCGTGGCTTGGTGGGCATGGCATGGATTGGTGGGCATGGCATGGATTGGTGGGCATGGCTTGGTGGGCGTGGCAGGGGAAGGATACTGTAAAATCTCCATTCCCTCCCCATTCCAGGGGAAGGTTACTGCAAATCCCCATTTCCTCCCGATTAGGTGGGACTTGAGAGTCAGAGAATAAATGGGGGCAGAGCAAGTCAAAATTTTTACTACCAGTTCTCCGAACTACTCAAAATTTCCACTACCGGTTCTCCAGAACTGGTCAGAACCTGCTGAAACCTTCCTCTGGTCTTGGCTATGTGGACTGAGATGGCCAATATGGCCAGAGTTCAGTGGCACAAATTGTTGCCTTGGTGTCCTTGTGTCATGAAAGACAAGTGGGAATGGAGCAGGTCCCTATTGAGACTCAAGAATGGTTCAATTTCCCAGATACATTACCATATTTTTCGGAGTATAAGACGCTCTGGACTATAAGACGCACCTACCTTTTTTGGGGAAGAAAACAAGAAAAAAAAAATCTGACTCTGCCTCCCAGCAATTTGCCTCCTTGCAGCAAACAGCAAACAGCCTGTTTCAGTTTCAGTTTCAGCACAGCCTGATTAGCACAAGAAAAAAAAAATCTGCCCCTGCCTCCCAGCAATTTGCCTCTTTGCAGCAAACAGCCCGTTTCAATTTTAGCTTCAGTGCAGCCTGATTTGCCCAAGCAGCTGATTCTCTGTTGGATCGGCCTCCTGAAGATCAGCTGTTTCAGGCTGCAGGGATTGCCATAGCCTATTGCCGCCTCCACGCGGCCCATTTTCTGGGGTTGGGGTGGCGGGTGGCGGGGCTACATTTGGTGTATAAGACGCACCCAAATTTTCACCCTCTTTTATGGGGGAAAAAGTGTGTCTTATACTCTGAAAAATATGGTAATTTGTGGAAATGTGTGGCTTTAAAGAGGACACCAAAGGAAGAAGACGCATTAAAATCTAAACTGAGAGTTTATCTATTTTTCATACAATGGCCAACCTTGCTAAGATAAATGGAGTTCCCCAAAGTTCACTTCCTAGAAGATATTTCAAAACTACTTGTGGGAACATTAACAAGCGTGGTCCTTCTGCCTACCCTTGACCAAAAGATGTCCTTCAAGCCTACGTACATTGTCCTAGACTGGAAATTTGTGTAGGACAAAGTGATTTCATGCGAGTGAAAATCTATCTAAATGACAAATAGTTAGACTTGGTCATAAGAAAAATCGGTGCATCTTTTCTCAGCAGCAAGCCAATTCCGTATTGATTTATTTTGATCCGGATGCAATTTGGCTTCCCTTCAGATGACATTTCTAGACTTTAATTGTCAGGCTGCCGTCAAAGTTCTTCTCATAATCTTCTGCACTTGCAGAAATGCACACAGAGGCTCACAAATATTTATACGAATGGGCATATCCTGGTTTAGTGCTTCCTCATATTTGCTTTCTTGAAAAAAATAAAACCAGACGAACAAGCAAATCAATCAAATCTTTATTATGATCACATACCAGCTTAAGCCCTTCTGATGGCATCTCCTAAATGCAGGATTCCCTGCTCTTGTCTTTCTTTTTTAACATTTTTTTTAAAAAATGAAATATTTCTAATTATTTTTACTTACTTATGAAATATCTTAAGAATCAACTGGATTTTGTTTCGGGTGTTTCCTTCGTTCCTCCCCCAACTCTTTCCTTTTTTACTTTGACAGAAAATATTTCATTGGGGAATATAGATGTTGGTATAATAACTGATAGGAGAACTGAATGTGAAGGGCTCTTTGTTATTAAGTAAAATAGCATTTTCTAAGAACGAAAGATGGAGGGAGAATAAAGAAGAGTAACTCCAAAAATGAGCCAAATATATAAGCTAGCGGAAAAGGACTTGTGTGTTTTTATCCTTACTCAGAAAGGTCAGGATTGTTCCACAGCAGCGGTAGAATAAGGACAACTTCGGTTAACAAACAATTGCAAAATCTGAAGAGGCTGTGCATAAATTGCAATCTTTGTCCAGTGATTAAAAGCTGCCAGTCAAAACCCAGATCTTTTGTTATTCCTGAAGGATAACTACTCTTGAACACCAGCGGTGGCAAGATAGGAACTGCCTTTAACCCCACACTTAAAATCCCCATACTACATTTGAAATGGCAGTCCAACTGTTAGTATACTAGATGAGAGAGGCTGACTAAAATTTAACCTTGGAAACAGGAACAAGACTGGAGGCTCAGAGGATTAATAGCACTGGAGATGTCTCTGCTCCGGCGGTTCGAGTCCCAACACTGCATGTAGGGGTGAGCTCCCGTCACTCACCTCAGCTTCTGTCCACCTAACAGTTTGAAAGCATGTTACATGCGAGTAGATAAATAGGTACCACTTCGGTGAGGAGACGAGCTGGTGCTCTGTGCAGGCAGTCAGATTCCTGCTGGCTCTGAACCTTCCCGGCGCCTGTTTGCAAGGCGGATCCGGGGAAGGGGAGATTGGATGCTGCTGCACTTGTCTTTCTTGTCTGGTGTGAAGCCAGCTTGCCTTCCTGTGACATATTGAGAAGGGCACAAGCTTTTCCTACAACAAAGCTGATACCTTGGCAGACAAACCCTAACCCTAACCCTGCAATGGCATTGTGGTCTCCAGGCTAATATAGCAATAATGTGCAACAACAACAGCAACAACAACAACAACAACAATAATAATAATAACAGCAAGATTTGGCTGTGTGATTTCCATGCTTAAATGTTTTCTGGCATTAGTGACCTACTCAAAGTATGTCTCATTAGAATGATGATTAGAGTTAGTAATTCTAATAAATAGCGGTAGGTGGTTTAGTGTTTAGTTTTAGTATCGAGAGAAAATTCTAGTATTTTCCCCCTAAAGTGGTATTTCTCTCCATTGGCCACTTTGTGTGGACTTCAGTTCCCAGAATTCCTCAGTCAGAAGGGTGACTAGGTGTTGTGGCCCGTCAGCAGCCTGTGCGGATTGTAGCTGATTCTGACAGTGAGGAGGCTGGAGAAGATGTGGTGCCAGAGGCGGGGATTCAGCCAGGGCCTTCAGAACCTCCAGAAGCTCCTTTAAGTGAAGAGGATGAAGAGGAGGAGCCTCTTCTCGATGCATGGGGGCGCAGAGCTGCCAAAAGGCAGGAGTGGCTCCTCAGGAGGAGGTCTCTTCGAGAGTAAGGCTTGGGGCTAATTGGCCACTCCCTTAGCCTATTTAAGGAGGAACGCTGACTGGAGCAATTTGCAGGGAACAACTTCATTCACATACCTTCGTGTCTTGTCTTGCTTATCTTATTAGCCTCCTGCAAATTGCTTCTGGGCATTTTGCCAACCATAGTAAGTTTTCAGTTATTATTCTTTGAATTCTTGGCAGCTGTTAATGCAATTAATTAACAGTCGTTGTTGTAAAAGACTGATTTATTTAGTAAACCAAGGTTTGAATGGACTTTGTGTGTGCTGCGTTCTTTGGGGAACGTACCTGGGGCAGAACACTAGGGAATTCTGGAACTTGAAGTCCACACAGCCTAACGTGGCCTTAAAGCAGGAGCCTCCAAACTTGGCAACTTTAAAGATTGGTGGACTTCAATTCCCAGAAATTCCCCAGCCAGAAGTTTGAAGAACTGAAGAAGCTTCTTGGATGAGAAGCGAAACATCTTCAAGGAAGAACGAAATACAGTTGCCTCCTGAAAAAGCACCTTTGCTTTGGGACAGCCATGACCTGGATGATGGAGAAGCTCCATAGATTGTAGAGGAACATACATACGGTCTTGAAGAAGGAAGTCATCCAGTCAATCTCCACTGAACTCTGAAGCTGTGGAGGGCCTGAGGAAGAAACTCAAGAGGGCCTCGTCTTGACTCTCCTTGGTACAAGAGCAGGACGAAAGACAATCGGTTAGGTTTTTAAGATTTTATTGTTATACTCTACAGTAAGAAAGTTGGGTTCCGCTGGTCCTTATGAAGTCTGCTTCCTAACCTCGCCTATCTCGAAGGGTTATAAGTGACTCAGGCTCAGCCAGTGTCCTTGGTGACAAGTCCAAGGATGTCACCAGGTCCGCCATCTGGAGCTACCGTCAAAAGGCCTCAGTGCAATTAACACTAGTGTTCTCCAATACACAAGAGCATAGATGGTGGGGATAAGTGTCACAGCAGACTGCAAAGTTTGTTGCCTTTGCAAAGATGCTGAAAGCAAAATCCGACACTTTCTCCGTATCTTCTCAATTCCAACAGCAGGGAGAGGCTGTGGCCAAGGAACTGTATAGCTGGCGCTTCACTATGGTCCTCCTTAATCCCCGGTCTCTATAAGTCTGAGATCAAGTTTACCATTAAGAAATTAGGGACGGCTAATGTTGGCTTGGTTCATTGGATTTTTTTCTTTTTTTGGGGTTTGGTTTTGTTTTCAGCAGAAAGTTGCAATTTCAAAGAGAAAGAAGGAGAAGGCTGGTGTTAATTGCACTGAGGCCCCTCTATGGCAGCTCCAGATGGCAGGCCTGGTGACATCTAATTTCTGCTGGATGAAGAAATGTTTCACAGCAGAAAGGACAAGGTGAAGAAAATGCCCAGCCAGTGATATCCATTCACTTTGCTTCCTTCTACTAGTAGTTCCTTCCTAACTAGTTCATTTGTTAATTGTTTCAATAATTTTCGAATTGTTGAAAAAAAAAATCAACATTTTTTAAAAATTCTACACTACTTTGTAGACGACCCTCATTCTGTCAAAGACCTTGGAGTACTCATTTCTAAAGATCTAAGTGCCCGAGCCCACTGTAACAACATTGCCAAAAAGGCATTAAGAGTTGTTAACCTAATCTTGCGAAGCTTCTTCTCCGGTAATATTGTACGGCAAACTAGGGCATACAAAACCTTTGCTAGACCAATTCTCGAATACAGCTAGTCTGTCTGGAACCCACACTGCATATCGGATATTAATACAATTGAGAGAGTCCAGAGATATTTTACGAGAAGAATCCTCCACTCTTCTAACCGCAATAAAATAACTTTTGCCACCAGACTTCAAATTTTGGGTTAGACAACTTAGAACTACGCCGACTTCAGTCTGACCTAAGCGTAGTACATAAAATTATCTGCCACAATGTCCTTCCTGTCAATGACTACTTCAGCTTCAACCACAACAATACATGAGCAAATAATAGATACAAACTCAAGGTAAACTGTTCCAAACTCGATGGCAGAAAATCTGACTTCAGCAACAGAGTGGTCAATGCCTGGAACGCACTACCTGACTCAGTGGTTTCTTCCCCAAACCCCCAAAACTTTAACTTTAGACTGTCTACTGTGGACCTCACCCCATTCCTAAGAGGTCTGTAAGGGGCGTGCATAAGTGCACCAGCGTGCCTTCCGTCCCTGTCCTAATGTCCCCCGTTTATTTGTATCCATTTCATGTATTAATAACCATGTTTATACCTATATCTGTTATCTAATACGTGCTTGACAAATACAATAAAATAAAATCAACAACTGTTTTCTTGATTCTCTCATTCTGTACCCAGACTTAGTTTCTTGATTGTTGAGTTTCCCGTACCCTTGGGTTTCTAGATTTTTTTATCTGTGCTGAAATTGTGACAAACATGAAACCTCTGAGGCAGGAGACTAAGGCATAAGCTCACCATCTCTGGCAGGACTAGAAGTAACAGATGGAATTGGGTTCAGTATCTTCAACATTTCTCAGAGGTCACAACTTGCTCTTAAGAAAACTAGAAGTTACAGAACGCAGAATACAGAATTGCAAGAGTTGGAAGGGGCCTTGGAGGTCTTCTAGTCCAACCCCCTGATTAGGCAGGAAACCCAACACCACTTCAGACAAATGGTTATCCAACATCATCTTAAAAACCTCCAGTGTTGGAGCATTTACAACTTCTGGAGGCAAGTTGTTCCCCTAATTAATTGTTCTAACTGTCAGGAATTTTCTCCTGAGTTCCAGGTTGCTTCTCTCCTTGATTAGTTTCTATTGTTTCTTGTCCTGCCTTCTGGTGCTTTGGAGAATAGGTTGACAACTCTTCAAATGTTGGAAGACTGCTATCTTATCATCCCATTCCTTACCTTTATTAGACTAGCCATGCCCAGTTCCTGCAACCGTTCTTCATATGTTTGAGCCTCCAGTCCCCTCATCATCTTCGTTGCTCTTCTCGGCACTCTTTCCGGAGTCTCAACATCTTTTTTGAGTTGGGGTGTCCAGAACTGTGGATTCAGGACTTTTCATTCTTGATTTAACATATTTCTGTCGTGGTTTCACGCCCGGAATGGCCACCGTTGGAGAAGCACTATGGATCAGGAGGTTCTTGGCTTTTCAGCTGTGAATGGACTGAAGGAATATCCGAAGGTCCCAAATGGAGTTTGTGATGATTAGCCGTTTGGTGGGAAATGATTCCTTAAGGGGAAGATTCCCGAGAGGGTTCCTCTATCTCTGCATTGTGGAAGCAGGACAAGGGGGAAGTTTTGGGGAGAAATTTTAACAGTGATTTTTTTTTTAAAAGAAGTCCCTCCTTTGGCACCCAAAAACGGAGCTCGGGAGCCCGTTTTCACTGGCAGAGCGCTCGGGCCACCAGAGGTGCCCCTGACATGAGTGACGTCAAACTGGCAACATCCATCCTGGCCATGCCCACCCCGGGCCCCCAAGGTCAAACACAACCCCGATGTGGCCCTCAATGAAATCTAGTTTGACATCCCTGATTTAGAAGGATATATGAGGCTGGCTTTCCATTTTTTAAGCTCCTATATGGATTCAACACGGAACAAGTTCCTCCAGAACTTGTGGATGCTCCAACACTGGGGGATTTTAAGGAAGAAATTGGACAACGATTTGTCTGAAATGGTGTAGGGTCTCCTGCTTAAGCAGGGGGCTGGACTAGAAGACCTCCAAGGTCCCTTCCGACTCTGTTGTTCTGTTATTCTATTATTCTGCAACGTTACAAGGTACAAGGTCACATGATTTCCACCCCTGTCTTAGTCTTTGTGTGCAAGCCTGTGTTAGAATAAATAGAATAACACAGCTGGAAGGGACCTTGTAGGTCATCTAGTCTAACCCCCTGCCCAAGCTGGAGACCCTCCAACATTTCTGACAGATGGCAGTCCAGCCTCTTCTTGAAGGCCTCCAGGGATGAAGCTCCCACCACTTCCGAAGGCAACTTCTGTTCCATGGGTTAATGGTTCTCACCGTCGGAAAAATTTGTGTGTGCTTGTAAGTGCGTGCAATTTGCTTTTATATTATGTATAATCCTGTGCGTTGCTAATGTTGGCCACCAGGAGTCAGTACGTCACTGGCTTTGTCCTATTTGGGAGCCAGACGAAGACATGGATTTTTCCCCCTTGTATTGGAAATTCCCAATGACCTAGGAGTTCATTCCCAGGGGGCAGTTGGAATCCCATAGACTCCCATCTACCTGGCTGCATTAGACCTTGAATCTCAAATAGGACAAACTCACCCATATACTGCCTCCTGTTGGTCAATGCAGGTGATCCTCACTTCATCTCACTTAATGCCCATTCATAGTTAGGACCGTAATGAAAAAGTCAAGTTTGTGACCATCCTTGTATTTATGACCTTTTGCTGGTCTGTAAAGCAATGGAAAGCCGAAATAAGAAGACAAACCCGGTTGTAGGTTCACTCAGTGACTGCCTCACTTAACGACTGAGTTGTTGGTCCCCATTGCGGTTGCTAAAAAAGGACTGGCTATATTTGAGAAAGAATAAAACTCCTTTCCCTTTCTGGTGAAACATCACTGACTAGGTGGCTCAGTGGCTAAGACACTGAGCTTGTTGATCAGTAAGGTCGGCAGTTCAGCGGTTCGAATCCCTAGTACAGGTCTCCTGAATTATTTCAAGCCACTATGGAAAAGTAGCAGAATGATTTGCATTAGAATAGAATAGAATTCTTAATTGGCCAAGTGTGATTGGACACACAAGGAATTTGTCTTTGGTGCATACGCTCTTCGGAGTAGATAAAAGGAAAGATACATTCGTCAAGAATCATAAGGTACAACACTTAATGATAGTCATAGGGAAACAGTCAATATAAATCTTAAGGGTACCAGCAAGTATACCATTAGTCCATCTTCTGAAGAAGACTTCGCCAAGAGTGTTTCACTTTTCTTCTTTATCCTGTAACTGCTATTCTAATAGCAAATCCTTCATAAAAGTTATTACATTTTTGATTAAATTATCTTTCCATTGATATATAATTTTATGGCACTACTCCCCCCCAAAAAAACAAACAAAAAAAAAAAAAAAACCCAAAAAATTGTGTTATTAGCAAGTTTTAGAAAATACACTTTTCCCAAAAGGTTTCCACAATTTTGATCACTACTGTATACCTGAAAGGCTCAAAAGGTAGATGCTTGCTGATCGTTTTAAACGAAATCCTTTTTTTTTAAAAAAAAAAAAATTATTTACTTGCAAAAAGAAGAAAATCAATTACAATAAGTTGATTGTCCATCCCATCCTGTTTTGTTAAACTCCAATAATTTCAGAGGTTTGTGGCAGGGGTGAAATCCAGCAGGTTCTAACAGGTTCTGGAGAACCAGTAGTGGACATTTTGAGTAGGTCGGAGAACTGGCAAATACCACCTCTGGCTAGCCCCAGAGTGGGGTGGGAATGGAGATTTTGCATTATCCTTCCCTCCGGAGTGGGGAAGGAATAGGGATTTTGCAGTATCCTTCCCCTGGAGTTGGGAAGGAATGGGGATTTTGCAATATCCTTCCCCCAGGAGTGAGGAGGGAATGGGGATTTTGCAGTATCCTTCCCCTGGAGTGGGGTGGGAATGGGGATTTTGCAGTATCCATCCCCTGGAGTGGGGTGGGAATGGGGATTTTGCAATATCCTTCCCCCTGGAGTGAGGAGGGAATGGGGATTTTGCAGTATCCTTCCCCTGGAGTGGGGTGGGAATGGGGATTTTGCAGTATCCTTCCCCTGGAGTGGGGTGGGAATGGGGATTTTGCAGTATCCTTCCCCTGGAGTGGGATGGGAATGGGGATTTTGCAGTATCCTTCCCCTGGAGTGGGGTGGGAATGGGGATTTTGCAATATCCTTCCCCCAGGAGTGAGGAGGGAATGGGGATTTTGCAGTATCCTTCCCCTGGAGTGAGGAGGGAATGGGGATTTTGCAGTATCCTTCCCCTGGAGTGGGGTGGGAATGGGGATTTTGCAGTATCCTTCCCCTGGAGTGGGGTGGGAATGGGGATTTTGCAATATCCTTCCCCCAGGAGTGAGGAGGGAATGGGGATTTTGCAGTATCCTTCCCCTGGAGTGGGGTGGGAATGGGGATTTTGCAGTATCCTTCCCCTGGAGTGGGGTGGGAATGGGGATTTTGCAGTATCCTTCCCCTGGAGTGGGGTGGGAATGGGGATTTTGCAGTATCCTTCCCCTGGAGTGGGGTGGGAATGGGGATTTTGCAGTATCCTTCCCCTGGAGTGGGGTGGGAATGGGGATTTTGCAGTATCCTTCCCCTGGAGTGGGGTGGGAATGGGGATTTTGCAGTATCCTTCCCCTGGAGTGGGATGGGAATGGGGATTTTGCAATATCCTTCCCCTGCCACGCCCACTAAGCCACGCCCACAGAACTGGTAGGGAAAAAAAATTGGATTTCACTCCTGGCTTGTAGCCTTTCTTCCTATTGCCAACTCTAAGCAGTTGGAACGGTTGTCTGAATGTACTTCTCTGTCACAGTTTCCTCCCCCGACTTACGTCTTGGAGCACAATACAGAGTTAAACCCTATTGAAAAGGGTACAGTAAGAACAAACATTGCATTACATTTCTCCGTAAGCCGCTTCCTTGCCAATCATTTTGTTTCCGGAAGGCCTGTGTAAATAAATAACAATAATAATAATAAAAAATAGATCTTCGTTAGTCTATAAATAATTGCAACCTGAGCTGGGCTGACAAATTGCTTTTGGCAGAGGATCCCACGAACAGGAAGGCACCGAGCAGAGAGATCTGGTGACCACTTGCAAACAAAACACGCTGGAGATGGGATCTTTCCAGAAAACAGGGAGGAAAAATTGGGACGGGTGTTCCGTTTTTATTTCTCTCTATCCCGCCTTTTTTTATTTTTTACAAATAAACTCAAGGAGGTGAACATAGCCCACACAGCTTCCTCCTCCTATTTTCCCCACAACAACAATACTGCGAGGTAGGTTGGGTTGAGAGGGAGGGACTGGCTCAAAGTCATTGAGCCAAACCCTTAGCCATCATGGCTAAGGCGGGACTAGAACTCACCATCTCCTGGTGATTGGCTAAAGGTCCCCCGGCTGCCTTTCATGGCTAAGACGGGACTAGAACTCCCAATCTCCTGGTGATTGGCCCAAAGTCACCCAGCTGGCTTTCGTGGCTAAAACGGGACTAGAACTCCCAATCTCCTGGTGATTGGCCCAAAGTCACCCAGCTGGCTTTCGTGGCTAAGGCAGGACTAGAACTCCCAGTCTCCTGGTGATTGGCCTGAAGCCTTACCTACTAGCCCAAACCTGCTGTCTAGTTCCATCGTCTTGCTAGGATCTGGCTGATAACTGTCGTTCTCTTCCAAGAACTTTCAGAAGTTACTTCAAGACCCCTGAAAAACTTCACGAGTGGGTAACAACTTAGTCCAAACCTCCCAGTTTCCACCCAGTGATCTTCCTTCCACACAGCCCATTAGTCCTGTTTCTTTCTGCAAAAAAAAAAAAAAAACTTCTTTTGCTAATTATTTTTAAAGACTCACACACAAGTTCTCCCTTCTTTCTATATTGAACAGAATAGACCACTGGATGTTTGACACGATGTTTTACAGTCTCAGAATAAACAGCTGGGAAGTTGGGGCTTTTTTATTCTTTTCTTTTTTTGGGAAAAAAAAGTGTTTCAAAATTGTTTTTAAAATTGAATCACAAGAAATGCTAAAATACCAGAAGGGTTCCATTTAGGCTTTGATTGGTCGTTTCCAGCTGATTTATGGCTTTCCCTGGACAAATTTGGCAAGTTGAGTTCTGTACCTCCAGGTACTTTAGGGCTTCCCTCTAGTGCTGTAGCCATCTTTCCAGATATTAACTGTATCTCTCTCCCTTATGAACCCTTTACCATTCTCTCGCTTCACTCAAAAGGTTTATGTCTCTTTCTCTCGCTCTCCAAGAAAATGCTTCTGGTTCAGGACGGAATCTCTTTGTAGGAGAGAGTCCCGCTTTGCAGATTCATTCTCTCTCTCCCTCCCTCCCTCCCTCCCTCCCTCTCTCCTCTCTTTCTCTCCCCTTTCTTTCTCTCTCTCTCCCTCTCCTCTCTTCCTCCTCTCTCTTCTCTTTCTCTCTCTCCCCTCTTCTTGCTCTCTCCTTTCTCTCACTCTCTCTTCTCTCTTACTCTCTGCTCTCTTTCCTCTCTCACTCTCTCCTCTCCCTTTCTCTCTCCCTCCTCTCTCTTTCTCTTTCTTCTCTCTCTCCCACTTCTCCTTCTCTCGCCACTCTCAACTCTCTTTTCTCTCCCTTCTCTCCTTGCTCTCGTTTCTCTCTTTCCCTCCTCTCTCTCTTTCTCTATCCTCTCTCCATCTCTCCTCTTTCTCTCTTCTCTCTCTCTCCTCTTCTCCCTTTGCTCTTGTTTTTCTCTTTCTCTCCTCTTTCTTCCTCTCTCCTCTCTCTCCCCTTCTCTCTTTGCTCTCCTCTCTCTCTTTCTGTCCTCTCTCTCCCTTCTCTCCTTGCTCTCGTTTCTCTCTCTCCCTCTTCTCTCTTTCTCTCTTTCTCTTCTCTCTCCCTTCTCTCCTTGCTCTCGTTTCTCTCTTTCCCTCCTCTCTCTCTTTCTCTATCCTCTCTCCACCTCTCCTCTTTCTCTCTTTCTCCTCTCTCTCCCCCTTCTCTTTGCTCTCCCATCTCTCCTCTCTCTCTCCCCTTCTCCCTTTGCTCTTGTTTCTCTCTGTCTCTCCTCTCTCCTCTCATTCTCTCTCCCACCCACCCTCTCTCTCTCCCTGCCCCTTTCTTTCTCTCTCCTCTCTCTCTCCTTGCTCTCGCCCTTCTCTCTCCTTTCTCTCTCCTCTCACTCTCACCTCTCTCCCTCCCTCTCTCTCCCCCTTTCTCTCTCTCTCCTCTCTTGCTCCCTCCCCCTCTCCCTCCCTCCCTCTCTCTCCCTGCCCCTTTCTTTCTCTCTCCTCTCTCTCTCCTTGCTCTCGCCCCTCTCTCTCCCCCTTTCTCTCTCTCTCCTCTCTCCCTCCCTCCCTCCCCCTCTCTCTCTCCCCCTTCCTCTCTCGCTGTCTCTCTTCGACTAATCAATGTATTTTATCGTTGTCCCTCTTGAATGGGTCAGCCCACTGCTCCCTAATTAAGGAAGGGCATCCAGTTCTTGTGGTATGCCTTCTTCCTAAGGATTGTAGGGTGGTGTGATGTGGCATCAGCTCCATCTGAAGACAGGCGGACCCTACGGCAGTTCACGGTTCTGAAGATTACCCTAATTACAAGTGATCAACATCCAGAGATTTCATGTCCTTCATATTCACCCAGACTCCCTCCCCACGGTCCCCGGCAAGCCGCAGAGAGGAAATTCACAGATAGGGAAGACTGCACCAGTAGTTTAGCGCAGTAAGATTTATGACTAGCCTTTCCAAATATGTTGATCTCTTTAATTATAATAGTTTGGGCCTGCTGTTAGCTTTTCATTACAATAAGGAAACTGAAATAGAATCGGAGAAGCATTTCACCTAGGGTGGGCTTAGCAACTAGGCTGTCTGAAACTGGACTTGCCACATTTGTTATATTTATTTAATCTATTAAGAGAATTGATATGCCCCACTCAACTCACAGTGATGCTGGGCTCCTGCCCTCCACGGTCTTCTAGAGTTCGTCCAAATTCATTGTGTCGATGACAACATCCAACCACCTCATCCTCTGTCGTCCCCTTCTCCTTTGGTCTTCCATCTTTCCCAACATCAAGGTCTTCTCCAAGGAGCCCTCACTTCTCATTGGGTGGCCAAACGTATTTGAGCTTCAGCTTCAAGATCTGTCCTTCTAAAGGACACTCAAGGTTGATTTCCATTAGGATCGACTGATTGGATCTCCAAGGGACCTTCAAGAATTTTGTCCAAAACCTCCAATGCAAGCCCCAATAACTTTTGCTCCCAGTGACAAGCTTCAACCAAGTCCTTGATGGACTCCATCACTCTTATATGGAAAGAATTCTGCCAAATTTGGAAGGGTAATGACTTGTTGCTCTTGATATTACACAATTCAAATTCAAATTAATAGGATAAGATAGGATAGGATAGGATAGGATAGGATTAGAGTAGGATAGGAGTAGAATAGAGTAGAGTAGAGTAGGAATAGAGTAGAGTAGAGTAGAATAGAAGTAAAGTAGAGTAGAGTAGAAGTAGAGTAGGGTAGAAGTAAAAGTAGAAGTAGAAGTAGAATAGAATAGAATAGAATAGAATAGAATAGAATAGAATAGAATAGAATTCTTTATTGGCCAATTGTGATGGGACACACAAGGAATTTGTCTTGGGGCATACGCTCTCGGTGTACATAAAAGAAAAGATACATTTGTCAAGAATCATAAGGTAAAACACTTAATGATAGTCATAGGGTACAAATAAGCAATCAGGAAACAATATCAATATAAATCGTAAGGGTACAAGCAACAAAGTGACAGTCATACAGTCATAAGTGGGAGGAGATGGGTGGTGGGAACGATGAGAAGATTAATAGTAGTGCAGAGTTAATAAATAGTTTGAGAGTGTTGAGGGAATTATTTGTTTAGCAGAGTGATGGCGTTCAGGGAAAAAACTGTCCTTGTGTCTCGTTGTTCTGGTGTGCAGTGCTCTATAGCGTCGTTTTGAGGGTAGGAGTTGAAACAGTTTATGTCCAGGATGCGAGGGGTCTGCAGATATTTTCCCGGCCCTCTTTTTGACTCGTGCAGGATACAGGTCCTCCATGGAAGGCAGGTTGGTAGCCAGGGTTTTCTCTGCCGTTCTAATTGTCCTCTGAAGTCTGTGTCTGTCTTGTGGTGTTGTTTCTAGTACAGGACCATTTTAGGTTGCTATTCACCTGTTAAGAGGTTCAAATTTTTGGAAGCTCTTTCTGTAATTCATATCCTTGTTCTTACACCTACCTGGTCACAGGCAGTATTAAAATATTGTGTAGTGATTACAGCGTTGGCAGCCCTAAAAATAAGCTCTGAGAGGGGGAGAGAGAGAGAAAAAGGAGATGGATTTTCTATTTGTAAATTCTTCCTATCTTCCTTCCTACTTGAAATTACTATAATTTCAGCTTTGAACAGAAATTTGCCCAAAACACTCCTCAAAAAAGAGATGTAGGGGGGGATTGAAAGAGAAGTAGCATCGGAGAATTATGGAGCTTGTGATAGGCCACGTACCGTATTTTTCAGAGTATAAGACGCAATATCAACGTAGAAAGTCTGCTAAGCAATTGTCCATATAAAACCCATAATCAATGAAAAGGGACATAGGGTATCAATAAATTCAGAGGGCTATTAACTTGCCAACTGAATTGAGCAGGCTTGATGATCATTAAATAAGAGAAAATATTTCAGATTACCACGATTTGATTTTATAGCAAAGGAGTTTGGGGGAAAAAAAGGAAATAGACGATATTATTTTAGCCGCTGGCCTTCTGCTCTGCCACATTTTAGTTGAGAACAGGGGTTAAAAAGCAAGCTGTGATAATTTCTTTATCTACAAATTAATAGCATACTTCTAAAAATAAAGATAAAGGTAAAGGTTCTCCTTGCACATATGTGCTAGTCGTTCCTGACTCTAGGGGGCAGTGCTCATCTCCGTTTCAAAGCCAGAGAGCCAGCGCTGTCTGAAGACGTCTCCGTGGTCATGTGGCCGGCATGACTCAACGCCAAAGGCGCTTGGAACGCTGTTCCCTTCCCACCAAAGGTGGTCCCTATTTTTCTACTTGCATTTTTGACCTGATTTCGAACTGCTAGGTTGGCAAAAGCTGGGACAAGTCACGGGAGCTCACCCCGTTACGTGGCACTCGGGATTCAAACCGCTGAACTGCAGACCTTTCTGATCGACAAGCTCAGCGTCTTTAGCCACTGAGCCACTGCGTCCCATAGAAAGCCTTTAAAACACCAACTCCTGGTTTTCTGAGTCACGTTTATCAAATGCCGGGGGTATCAAAGTTTTGCTATTTATTGTGTTTCTTTAACCAATTGTACGGCCTTTGTTCATTCAACATAAAAGCCCAGATATTGTCTTTTTTCATTCCTTTAAAAAAAAGGGGGGCGGGGGGAATACCCAAGGTAAAAGGAATACTAAATTAGATGGGAATGTTTTATGTCAACGGTAACCTTTCTGCTGGGCTCTTCAGATAAAACTGTGAATATTGGGAGGGGGAAAAAAAACGCAAGGCATAGAGAAAAGAAAAAGATAACTCCCTCTCTTATTCATCTTAGTCTAAAATCTATTTTACCGCTGCGGTTTGTTGGCATTGTTTGATGATACGGCACCCGAGCAGAGTATTAGATTATAAGCAAAAAGGAGATTCCCAATTTAATAGTTACTTGTAGAAATCGAAGTATTCTTTTCTTCCCCCTTTAATATCTCAGCATCTTCCCCCAAAGTACCTGCCACATTTCGAATTGTGCTCTCCTCCTCATTTATCATCACATTACGCTTACACGTAGCGGTGCAGACCTCGGGAAGGCCTCTCCTATAAGAAGGAGGGGTGGAGGGAGAAAGACAGAAAATCCGGTTAGTGAATGGTTCGCATTCTTTCCTACCGTGATTTATTTCCGTCACAAGACTTAAATGTTATATCGCAAGGCAGATGCCTTGTCTGTATCAAGTCACGGCTATCCTTCCGTGCCTTTTCTTTTCTTTATTTATTTTAACTCGGAGCACATGATGCTATTTTCAGATACGTTTTGGAAGGGCTTTCGTTCTGCGCGTGCCTGCGTGTTGGCAACTCACGGCGAGTTGCGCTGGTGTTGGGTCACACGTGTCATTTTTTTTAACCCAGTTTTTTTTCCCTCCTGATTCTCGACCCCCGTTTAAGGAGATCTGCAACAAAAGGCACAATATTAAATTAAACAGGCCTCTCTGAAATGGAGGGACACTTGCAAAGGCGGATTTCGGCAGGTTCTGACCAGTTCTGGAGAACCGGTAGCGGACATTTTGAGTAGTTCGGAGAACCGGCAAGTACCACCTCTAACTGGCCCCACCCCTATCTATTCTCTGCCTCCTGAGTCCCAGTTGATCGGGAGGAAATGGGGATTTTGCAGTATCCTTCCCCTGCCACGCCCACCAAGCCACGCTCGCCAAGCCATGCCACGTCTACCAAGCCACACCCATACAACCAGTAGTAAAAAATTTTGAAACCTACCACTGGACACTTGGATTCCCACGAGGGACGAAGGGCTGCAGAAGTTAAACCAGGCTTAATAGCAGTAACTGTGAGCGGGATCTTGGAGTCCTAGTGGACAATTGCAATGCTCTCTACATGGGGCTCCCCTTGAGGAGCACCTGGAGGCTCCAACTGGCGCAGAGTGCGGCCGCGCGGGTGGTAATGGGAGCGACATGGCGCTCCCATGTAACACCTCTCCTGCGCGAGCTGCACTGGCTCCCGGTGGTTTTCCGGGTGTGCTTCAAGGTTTTGGTTACCACCTTTAAAGCGCTCCATGGCTTAGGACCTGGTTATCTACGGGACCGCCTACTACCACCAATAGCCTCCCACCGGCCAGTACACTCCCATAGAGAGGGGCTCCTCAGGGTGCCGTTGGCCAAACAGTGTCGGCTGGCGACCCCTAGGGGGAGAGCCTTCTCTGTGGAGGCACCTACCGTCTGGAATGAGCTCCCCCCAGAGATACGGAGGATCCCGGATCTGCGCACCTTCCGCCGCGCTGTGAAGACCTTTTTATTCCATCAGGCGGGCTTGGCCTAATCTCTTCCCTTTTTAAATATGTAAATTTTAATCTGTTTTTAAATTATTGGGGTGTTTTAATCTGTCTGGGCCAAAATGATTTAATTTGATTTTATCTGGTTTTTTAAATTTTTTGTATCTATGTTATTTTATTGTTTGGCTGTTCACCGCCCTGAGTCCTTCGGGAGTAGGGCGGTATACAAATCAAATAAACTAAACTATAAACTAAACTAAACTAAACAATCAGTTAAATATGAGCCAGCCTTGTGCTGCACCAGCCCAAAAAACCAATGCAATCCTAAATTGCATTAACAGAGGGATGCAATCAAGATCAAGGGAGGTACTAATACCACTCTATAAAGCCTTAGTAAGACCACACCTAGAGTACTGCATCCAGTTTTGGTCACTGCACTATAAAAAGATGTTGAGACTCTAGAAAAAGTGCAGAGAAGAGCAACCAAGATGATGAGGGGACTGGAGGCTAAAACATATGATGAAAGTTGCAGGAATTGGGCCTGGCTAGTCTAGTGAAGAGAAGGACCAGGGGAGACAGGAGAGCATCTTCCAATATTTGAGGGGCTGCCATCAAGAGGAGGGGGCCAAGCTATTTCCAAAGAACCTGAGGGCCAGACAAGGAATAATGGATGGAAACTGATCAAGGAGAGATTCAACCTGGAAATAAGGAGACATTTTCTGACAGGGAGAGCAATCCACCAATGGAACAGAAGTTGGTGGCTCAGCAGACTAAAAGCATTGTGATTAACACCAGCTGCCTGCAATTACTGTAAATTCAAATCTCACCAGGCTCAAGGTTGACTCAGCCTTCCATCCTTTCTAAGGGAGGTAAATTGAGGACCCAGTTTGTGGGGGCAATAAGCTGACTTTGTATAAAATATACAAAAGTATGAAGGCTATTGCTTAACGCATTGTAAGCCGCCCTGAGTCTCCGGAGAAGGGCGGCATATAAATCAAATTAAAAAAAAAAAGAAGAAGAAGTTGCCTTCAGAGGTTGTGGGAGCTTCATCCCTGGAGGCTCCCAAGAAGAGACCGGACTGTCATCTGTCAGAAATGGTGTAGGGTCTACTGCTTCGGCGGGGGGTTGGACTAGATGGCCTACTAGGTCCCTTCCAACCCTGTTAGTCTGTAAATCTGTAAAGAATACATGGACAGATTTAACTGAGTTGATGGAGTTAGCATGACTGTTTTGATTAAAGAAAAGAAAAAAAAACATAATGACTTTTATTTCTACTTGGAAACCTTTTCTGGACTTTGTGCTTGAGATGGAGGGAAAATGAAACTTTGATTTTGGGTTTACCGATGAGATAGGTTTGTTGTTATAGAAATGGCTAGCTTGTGCTATTGTGTAAAAGTAAAAAGTAAGAGTTTTGATGTTATTATTTTACTGCACCAAAGGGAGTCAGAAGACAATGCCTTTTCTTGCAATTTTCCCTTCCCTTTTCCCTCCCCTATCTTTCCTACTATTTTCTTTTGCATTTTTCCATCTTATAGTATTAATAAATATCACCACCAAGCATGTCAAACAGAACACAGGGAGGCCAAAATTTCTGTTGTTAAGTGAGACATTTGTTAAGTGAGCTTTGTCCCATTTTACCATCCTTCTTGCCACCGTTGTTAAGTGAATATTGCAGTTGATAAGTAATCTGGTTATTCAGTCAATCTGGCTTTTTCCTTGGCTTTGCTTGCCAGAAGGGGTTCACGCAACCTTGGGACACGGTCGTAAGTATGAACCAGTTGCCAAGCGTCTGAATTTTAATCATGTGACCATGCAAGGGTCGTAAGTGTGAAAGCCGGCCATAAGTCCCTTTTTTCAGCGTCACTGTAACTTTGGACAGTCACAATACAAACCGTTAATAAGATCTTGGTGACATAAGTGTGAAATAGAATTCATTGAGTGATGGTATTCAGCCAGTTCGGGTGGGTTCGGGCAAATTGGTAGCAGCGACTATGTAATACCGTCCTATTTAACTACATTTTTGAGGCCGGGCGCATGCACGAAAGGTACGTGCGTGAGCAGAGCACATGTGCAGAAGGCTGGGTACATGCACAGAAGGCTCATTCGCGTGGCGAACCAGTGGTAAGAACATGTGAAACCCAGCTCTGAATTTGTTGCTGTAATTTAAGGTGCATTAAAAGAAAAATAAAATCCCAGCCCGCTTAAGGAGGTTCTTTAAGGCCGTCTTCTCCTCCGAACAGTTTTTTTGCCCCCCTTTTTTCACCCAACGTTGTATTTTCCAAATATATTGTCATTAGGGGGACCCAGCTCCGTCTGCCTGTTGGGCACCAACCGCAAATATC
The DNA here is from genome assembly GCA_022577455.1 of Arizona elegans. NCBI lineage: Eukaryota > Metazoa > Chordata > Lepidosauria > Squamata > Colubridae > Arizona > Arizona elegans. The sequence continues at coordinate 7,621,202 of JAKOOJ010000028.1, forward strand.
AGGAGAGGAAAAAGCCGCCTCCTTCCCTTCTCCTTCGGAAGCCAAAAGTCAAAAGGAGAAAATGTCACCTGGCCCAGCATTTCAATCACCTCCGATTCCATGAGGTTTCCGTTCTGACGTTCCGCCTGGAGGCATCTGTTGACGGTTGCTGTTGAGAAGGGAAGGGACTCCTGAAAAGTCTTGTTTTCTCTCAGCTGCTGTTTTCACTCCCGTCATCTTTTCTAGCTGGTCTGGTCCTCTGATTTCATTTATGATTCTACTGACCACCTCCCCCACACTCCCCCCCCTCCTCCTTCTCCTTCTGTTCCTCTCTCCTTCTTCTTCTGTTCTTCTTTTCTGTTCTGTTCTTCTGTTCTGTTCTTCTCTTCTCTTTTGTTGTTGTTCTTCTCTTCTCTTTTCTTCTGTTCTTCTGTTCCTTTCTCTTCTTCTGTTGTTCTTCTCTTTTCTTCTTCTTCTGTTCTTCTCTTCTTCTGTTGTCTTCTTCTGTTCTTCTGTTCTGTTCTTCTCATCTGTTCTTCTTCTTCTTCTTCTTCTTCTTCTTCTTCTTCTTCTTCTTCTTCTTCTTCTTCTTCTTCTCCTCCTCCTTCTCTTCCTTCTCCTCCTCCTCCTCCTCCTCCTCCTCCTCCTCCTCCTCCTCCTCCTCCTCCTCCCCCCCCCAGTCACCCACATGTTCAGACTGGATTTGGCCTTTTTGTCTACCTATCCACTCCTTCCCAAATCCCTGGAGGATAGGCAGATGTGGATGTTTGACGGCATTACAGATATCATCGCAGGATGGAAGCAGTTCCAAGGAAAGCTGCCTTCTGCAATTGACCGATGGCAAATTTGTCAACGCCGACGATGGTGTTCAGGTGGTGCTCCGGTTGTTTTGGGATGGCACCCAAGGCGCCAATTCCTATCGGTACCACCCTTGCTTGCCTTTGCCATCGTCGTTCCCTTTCTATTTGCAAGCCTTTGTATTGATATCATCCTTCTTATTATTATTTTCAGCCTGGAGGTCTGTAGCAGATTCTCTTCCCCGGGGTTCCCGTTTGGCACCGATGCCATCAGCCAGTTAATTGACAGGAAAGGAGACGGAGTTAATGATGGTTTTCCAAACAGCTGTTGCACCAATTCAGCTCTGCAACCTGAGTTAATTAATCAGCACCTCGCTGGCACTTTAGCGCTTTAATATCAAATATGTTCGGCAACATCTAACGTGGTGATCCCTTCCCCAGAAGAGGTTAGCTCCTGCCAAAGTCATAAAGGGAAGGAGACTTTGATCGCCTTCTGCGGACAGCAAAGCTTCGTGAACTAAATATGAGGTTCTTGTTTTTTTTTTAATGCCCATTCCCCAGGGGTGAAATCCAGCAAGTTCTGACAGGTTCTGGAGAACCGGTAGCGGAAATTTTGAGCAGTTCGGAGAACCGGCAAATACCACCTCTGGCTGGCCCCAGAGTGGGGTGGGAATGGAGATTTTGCAATATCCTTCCCCCAGGAGTGGGGAGGGAATAGAGATTTTGCAGTATCCTTCTCCTGCCATGCCCACCAAGCCACGCCCACAGAACCGGTGGTAAAAAAATTTGGATTTCACCACTGATCATCAGTACTAGTTGGAAGTGCGGTTTGCTGTTCGTTTCTATTTAAAAAATTGCCAAAGAAGCCAAATGATAGATAAATTCCTTTTTTTTACTTTTAAAAGCATTTTTTTACAACCTCTTCTGATGAAAAAATGCTTTTAAAAGTAAAGAAAAAAAAAAAAAGCCTCTGATGATCCCGTGGCTCAGCTGGGATCATCAGAGGCTTTTCCAAGCATTTTTTTCTGCAACCTCTTGGCCGAAGAGGTGGTTAAAAAAATGCTTTGAAAAAGTCTCTGACGATCCCAGCTGAGTTGCCTGATCGTCAGAGAGGCTTTTTAAAAAATGCCTCTCTGATGATCCCAGCTGAGTTGCCTGATCGTCAGAGAGGCTTTTTAAAAAATGCCTCTCTGATGATCCCAGCTGAGTTGCCTGATCAGCGGAGGCTTTTCAAAGCATTAAAAAAAATGTTTTGAAAAGTTAAAAAAAAAAGTTGGCCACGCCCATCCAGTCTCATTAACCCACCCCACCAAGCCACGCCCACAGAACCGGTAGTAACAAATTTTATATTTCACCCCTGCGCCGAAGGTATGTTGTAGTTGTTTCAGGAGGATGATAATTTAGGAAACCACCCCATTCAGTCTCACGAGTGTGGAAATGATGTAAGTTTGGTTTCTTACACCAGACTGCGGCCATCTGTCAAAAGAGTTTTTGTTTTGTTTTTACTTTAAAGCTGTTTGTCCATCTTTGGTTTTGAAGAGAAGATGTTTTGAGTTCTGCCTAGTGGGTCAATAATGCATGAATGCTTTATGAGGGATAATGCAAAGAAACCTTAAACCAGTGAGACGACATCTGGGTATTATTATTATTTTTTTTTTGGTAGACTTTGTGCATTTTGGATTCGGTTCGGAAATGAATGCTGGGAGGGCAGGGGTTTTTTTGGTTCTCTGTTTTCTACGTGCCTGTCTGATTATAACACCTAATTTCAAAGCTGCTTCATCCTCCTCCCACGCGACTGATAAATCGGAATCGGAATTAATTTTCGATTCGGAATAGAGCTGGAAGAGACCCTAGAGGTCTTCAACCTCCTGCTCAACAGGAGACCCTACACCAGTGTTTCTCAACCTTGGAAGCTTGAAGATGGATGGACTTCAACTCCCAGAATCCCCCAGCCAGCGTTGCTGGCTGGGGGATTCTGAGAGTTGAAGTCCACCCATCTTCAAGCTTCCAAGGTTGAGAAACACTGCCCTACACCATTTCAGACAAATGGTTGTCCAATTTCTCCTTGAAAACCTCCAGTAATGGAGCAGCCACAACTTCTGGAGGCAACTTCCATTCCACTGTTTGATTGTCCTCACTGTCGGTACTCCTTAGTTCCAGGTGGCTTCTCTTCTTGGCTAGTGTCCATCCGTTGCTTCTTGTCCTGCCTTCGGATGATTCGGAGAATAGCTTGACTCCCTCTTCTTTGGGGCAACCTCTCAAATACTGGACTACTGACATCATGTCATCCCTGGTCGTTTTTAGGTTTATTTCTCATGTAAACCAACGTTATACAACCCTACCTCTTTACATATTTGCCTTAAAAATATGCCTTGAGAACGCATTCCATTTATTTACATGATGAGTAAAGGAGAATATTTGCAGCTCAGGGTTGAAATGAGGGGTCCCTGGTGCTCTCTCAGCTTTCTTGCAGATGTTTCATAGGTAACATCGTCAGCAGGGGTGAAATCCAGCAGGTTCTGACAGGTTCTGGAGAACCGGTAGGGGAAATTTTGAGTAGTTCGGAGAACCGGCAAATGCCACCTCTGGCTGGCCCCAGAGTGGGGTGGGAATGGAGGTTTTGCAATATCCTTCCCCCAGGAGCGGGGAGGGAATGGAGATTTTGCAATATCCTTCCCCCAGGAGCGGGGAGGGAATGGAGATTTTGCAGTATCCTTCTCCTGCCACGTCCACCAAGCCACGCCCACAGAACCGATAGTAAAAAAAAATGGATTTCACCACTGATCATCAGTAGTAGTTGGAAGTGCGGTTTGCCGTTCATTTCTATTCAAGAAGCTGCCAAAGAATCCAATTGATAGGTAAACTGATAGCAAACCTCACTCCTTACAAGTACTAGCACTGATGAGGTTACCTAGTTTGGTGATGAAATGTCTATAAGAAAACAAGCCAGCTCAGAGAGCATCAAGCATCCCATAGTCCTCCCTCCTCTTCTTCCCCTCCCCACTCCTCCTCCTCCTCCGCTTCCTTTCTGCAAACTCCACTCCCTTCTATCACTGATCATGTTACCTAGTTTGGTAATGAAACGTCTCTAAGAAAACAAGCCAGCTCAGAGAGCACCGAGGACCTCCTCATTTGCATTATTCCTTCTGGGGTGTGGGGGGGAATTGTTTGGTACTCATTGCTTTTGGTTACTCCTCTTGCCTCCACGAGCCCCCACTGTAAATGCTGTAGGCTGATTTTTGTTTGCTTCCTCTCATATAAAAAAACCCACAAAAACAGCAATTGCCTTGGGTACGGCAAAGAAAAACACTCTAGTTAATGTGCATTATAAGAGAGACATTCTCATTCATTTATGACCCCCAAGCTACTAAACTGAAAAAATAAATACATCGCAGGGAACCTTCCAAATTATAATTTCCAATCTGACGAAGGATCCCAAAGTGTCCTCCAGCAAATAGAGAGATAATTATTATTTCATAGTTTTATTTTTATTTATTTTATTTTTTGCTTCGCACGGTATACCCCTGACTCCTGAAGTCCCTTGGCTCTTTAGCAAAATAATAAAAGACAGTTTCAACTAAATGGCATTTTGAAAAGTTAGCTGTTAAAATGACCCATTCAGTCCTAGCCAGAGAGGCGTCTCTCCAGGACCTTCTAAAACTAACAGGGATGTCCTGGTACTCACACATTTCCCACCCCCCGCCCTTTGGGATGGAAAGTTCGCGATCCTTTTGGGAATTGCTGCGATGTGGGTGTTTTTTGTTGTATTTCCTGGAATTGAGAAAGGGAAATGTACGAATGCATTGATGGAGAATCCACAGGTAGTCCTTGAGTAACGTAGCCCAAAATTTCCTTTCTTTTCCTTTCCTTTCCTTTCCTTTCCTTTCCTTTCCTTTCCTTTCCTTTCCTTTCCTTTCCTTTCCTTCTTTCCTTTCCTTTCCTTCTTCATCCATTTACTTCCTTCCCTTCCCTTCCCTTCCCTTCCCTTCCCTTTCCTTTCCTTCTTCATCCATTTACTCCCTTCCCTTCCCTTCCCTTCCCTTTTCTTCTTCATCCATTAACTTCCTTCCCTTCCCTTCCCTTCCCCTCAACTTCCTTTCCTTTCCTTTCCTTTCCTTCTTCATCCATTTACTCCCTTCCCTTCCCATTAACTTCCTTCCCTTCCCTTCCCTTCCCCTCAACTTCCTTTCCTTCCCCTCCCCTCCTTCCCATTAACTTCCTTGCCTTCCCTTCCCCTCCCTTCCCATTAACTTCCTTTCCCTTCCCTTTTTCATCCATTTACTTCCTTCTCTTCCCTTCTCTTCCCTTCCCTTCCCTTCCCTTCCCTTCCCATTAACTTCCTTTCCCTTCCCTTCTTCATCCATTTACTCCCTTCCCTTCCCTTCATCCCTCTTTCTTTCTTTCTTTCTTTCTTTCTTTCTTTCTTTCTTTTCTTTTCTTTTCTTTTCTTTTCTTTTCTTTCTTTCTTCTGTCTTAAATTTTCCAGTTGCATTCAGAACTTTTATTTGTGGGTCAGCTTCAATACGTTTTCAGAGGATGGAGAATGGATGTTTTAGCACTATGGAAGTGCCTGTATGCTAAAATATTATAGGTAGACATCTAAGTCCATGATTAGTCTAGGATGAAACTTTTCTCCACAATTGTTCCAGGTTCATTTCAGTGAGATAGTTTGGTTGGTGCAAGAATCTTTTAGATGTGGAATTGGGTAGAAAGTCTCCCTTTAACTGAAATAAATCAGCCAGCAAATGACCAGATCTACCTTCTCTTCCTCTTTGTAATGTTTTCCTGACATCTAATTAAATCAGATTTTAATTAAATGATTAAAATTAAGTGATAACTGAATTAAGTGATAACTGTCATAACTCTTCCATGCCTTCTTCGCTTCTGGTTCCTTGAAAGGCCTGGTCCATAAATTATCCGCTTAAAGGTTCCAGCTGAAAAATAAATCGTGACAGAGCAGAATATCGGGCGATGTAATGCTAAACCAGCTTTTCAAAAGGATTGAACCCCTTAATGGAGGTCATGGGGAACAGTGGCTCTTGATGGCAATGGGATTGTCGAAGGACATCTGCTGGTGGACTTCCTTGGCCAATTGGTTGGCCAAGGTGAGAATGGACCGCTGGATCAACATCAGGGCACTGTTTATGTCCGTATCCTTTTAATTCTGCTGTAAAATGATACTCCGTTCTGTTTTCAGTTAGCAGGAAATGGAAGATTGGAGAGTGGTGTGGTGACCTAGACGTGAAGCTCTCGCCTCTAACATGAGAGGTGAAAGGGTGGGGGGAAAGCAAAAGGGGATCGCTGGAAAAACTTCAGTGGCGCAATGAGTTCGATCCTAGGTAGAGGCAGATATTTCTCTCTCTGGGCACAATGAGAATATATCTGCTGAACAAAACTCCACATTGGAAACAGGAAAGGCATCCAGCCAGTAAACATTCAGCTCCATTCAGTTGCCCAGACTCCCCCCCACAAGGGCTTATGGGGATGCTAAAACAAGAAGAAGAAGAAAAAAAGGAAATGGAAGATTGGACTGTCAAGATCATCTTAGATTGTTGATGTCCATAAAATTAGATTCACATTTCAAAGGAACAATTAGGCTAGGCTTGCAATGACATTAATTAATGTACGAAACGAATTCCCTAAACAACTTTCGTTCCAGAGGTCAGCCTGCGGGGGTCACGTTCAGCAATTAGATTGCTCCTAAACGCATTAATAAGTGCAGAGCAGACACCCAGCCATCTCTACTGCTAAAGCACTTGTAAAAGATTATTTTGACACTCGCAAGAGGTGGAAACAACACTGGAGAGAACACGTGCCCCTCACAATCTTGACGCTTTCCCTACATCGTGGAAAAAAACACCTGGATTTGACCAGCCTTGTATCACCCGGACCAGAAGTGTCAAACTGGATTTCTTTGAGGACCAGATCAGCATTTGTAGTTCTCCTCCGCGGGCCGGATGTGGCGGAGGAGAGACAGATGGGACGGGTGCCACCTGTAGTACCCTGCTTGCCAAAATGAGGCATGGGGGCCCCACCAGGTGCAGTCCCCACCCGAACCCCATTTTGGCTGTCAGAGGCACCATGGGCTGCTCCTTGGCTATTTCCAGGTCGGTCCTGTGGGCCAGATTTAAGCACCTCCGTAGGCTGGATCTGGCCCTTGGGCCTTACGTTTGACACCCCTGATCCAGATGATACGGACAATCGAACTCTCATATTGTCGTGATAGAGGCACAGTTGTCCTCTCTATAAGTGGGCCAACATAACGTCCCCGAATTGTGAGTGGGGTGGGGCCAAAAAAAAACAACAACTATATAACTCACAGTGACAGAGCCTACAATGGAGGTTTTGCTGAATTCCCGTCCGCAGAAAATGAAGTAAGCTTAGATATACATTTGCAATCTTCCTGTTAAGATTTTTGGATTCCGTGGTTTGAATTGCACCCCGTGTTCCTTTTTTTCTTCTTTTACTGGAGCATGATTTCAACACGCCATGCAATAAATACATACATACATAGATAAATAATTAACACAGTGCAGTCATAAGCCGTGTTCAGATTAACTATTGAAGGAAAGTAAAGCCGAGGCAAGTGGGAAGCAGTGGCTCAGTGGCTAAGACGCTGAGCTTGTCGGTCGAAAGGTTGGCAGTTCAGCAGTTCGAATCCCTAGTGCTGCGTAACGGGGTGAGCTCCCGTGACTTGTCCCAGCTTCTGCCAACCTAGCAGTTCAAAAGCACATAAAAAATGCAAGTGGAAAAATAGGGACCACCTTTGGTGGGAAGGGAACAGCTTTCCTTGCGCCTTTGGCATTGAGTCATGCCAGCCACAGGACTACGGAGACGTCTTCGGACAGTGCTGGCTCTTCGGCTTTGAAGCGGAGATGAGCACCGCCCCCTAGAGTCGGGAACGACTAGCACACATGTGCGAGGGGAACCTTTACCTTTATCTAAAGCCATAATGTCCATGTTAAATTTAAAAGTTTATAACATTTGGGTTCCAAGTGTTTATATATCCAGCAAAGGAGATTATCTGGAATAGCATTCCTATTTTTTGAGAGGGATGGAATTATTTTCCAATATAAGGGTGTATGTCAGTGTGTCTGCACATGTCCAACAGTCACCATGTGTCTCTGTGTATGTAATTAAATCTTAATATATAAAAAAAACTGGCTTAAGCTTGCTCTCTGTAGTTGTTCATGCTACAGTAAAAGCAGGATGCTTTCTTAATCCCTCCTGAGCTGCTGGCTGCTGTGTGTGTGTGTCTTTAAACACCGCAGATAAAACGGGGCTTCTCCTCCTAATCCAGCATTTCAACTATGGCTTATTTTCAAATTTGCACTATATAAATACGTCTCTTCACTCGGCTCCTCCGAGAAGTGTGTTGTGTTGAAAAGAAAGAACAGATTTATTCCCTCTTTGCCGAAAAGGATCCTTGTAACTCAGAAAGAGGAGGAGGAGGAGGAGGAGGAGGAGGAGGAGGAGGAGGAGGAGGAGGAGGAGGAGGAGGAAGAAGAAGAAGAAGAAGAAGAAGAAGAAGAAGAAGAAGAAGAAGAAGAAGAAGAAGAAGAAGAAGAAGAAGAAGAAGACCCTTTGCAAGGGGAACGATCCGCTGTGCTACACGTTTATTTACCTTTATTTCAGAAATGTGTTTGTGTGTAGGAGGTATGGAATGCCCACCGTTGTTAAATAGCGGACATACCAGCGTCTGCTTTCAGGGAGTTTAGTTATGCGATTGCTATATTTCTCTTGCTCTAGAACAGAATAGATACAGATGAACAGAGTTGGAAGGGGTCTTGTAGGTCATCTAGTCCAACCCCCTGCTCAAGCAGGAGACCCTACACCATTTCTAACACATGGCAGTCCAGTCTCTTCTTGAAAGCTTCCAGGGATGAAGCTCCCACAACTTCTGAAGGCAAGGTTTTAGCCTCCAGTCCCCTCATCATCCTGGTTGCTCTTCTTTGCACTCTTTCTAGAGTCTCAACATTTTTTTGATAGTGTGGTGACCAAAACTGGATACCGTATTCTAGGTGTGGTTTTACTAAGTCTTTAAAGAGTGGTATTAGTACTTCCCTTGATCTTGATTGTATCCCTCTGTTCATACAAATCACAGCTGGCTCATATCTAACTGGTTGCCCACTAAGACTTCCAGATCTGGAAGTGCTGAGGTTGGGACAAGGAAGGGTTGCAGACAAGGAGGGATTTCAACTTCCACCGTTTCCCCATTATTATTATTATTTTTTGGAAAATAATCGCTGGGAGACCTAATTTGCTTAACTCTATTTGTGTTTGCAGACTTTATCCTTTGATATGTGGATTAGGTCTGGATAATTTACTTGGGGGTTTGAGGAAGTTTGAGTAAAAGATTTTTCTCCTGTTTGGTCTTTTTACTTGATTTAGTTTCAGCTTATCTAGTGGAGATGCTGCTTCTCAGACTGTTGTGGGTTCTTGTTAGTGTTTTAAAGGAAGGTGGAAACAGTATAAAGACTAAAATGTATGTTGATATAAAGCTTCTGACAGGGGATAGGAGGAGAACTTGAACAAACAATTGTAGAGTTGAAATTATTTCCCCTGAAGAATTGCATTTTGCAGTTGACTAAGAGAGAAATAAAAGAAGTACAGCAGTTGCTTGTAAAGCAAGATTGATCAGACATTTCTTGCCTACGGTTCTTATGGAAATCTGTCTCAAGTTATCTATCATTATATTTTATTTTATTCCAAAGGAGTCGCATTTTAAGGGAAAGATGTCGTATAAGCATCAGGGCAGTGAACTTCCAGGGTTCGCTACAATTTTTGTATAAGACAGGCCGGCTGCCAAGGGTTAGCAGTAATAATAACAACAGTATTAACTATAATACTGTCACTTCAAACCGGAGCATATAAATTGAATTATCAACTAGTCAATAAATAAACAAACAAACCACAATAATTATGGCTATTGAATCCAAACGCATGAGCTTTTGTTGCTGTGAAAGAATCATTTTGTTTTCTTTCTAAAATATAAGCAGTTAAGCCCATGAATTTCAAGAAGCAAAAAAAATAAACAACAATTACAAAATTCGTCTGTATTTGCACACTTGATACAAATCCATCTCCGGGTTTGATTAATAGCCCAGAGTAGAAGTTACTTTTGAAAGCAAGAGTATATAGTTTTTTCCCCTTAAAGTAAATGGTAGCCTCTGGAGAATGGGGATTAAAGGAAAAGATTAAATTGTTAATTTTAGTTAAACACCGAAGCCAAAAATAACATGTTGAAATTTAAAAAGCATATTCTCAAATAAATGGTAATATTAACAATGAAAAGTCTTCTTATGGCTGTTTGAAATGCCAAAGGGTAAGAGGTGAAATGAGACTCCAATTCCATCATCTGGGGCAACCTAGAGAAGGACCCTCTTATTGTACAGGAGAATGATCGGCTGTTGGAGGTGTCCAGGAAGAGCCCAAGGGAGGAAGCATCAAGCATGTCATTGGTCTTGAGTCCCTTCATGTCTATGAGAAATTTAAGTCCAGCCCACCCTGAATTCCATTGACTCTTATCTACCCCCAATTTGCTTTGACTATTAGTAGGTCAGATTCTTGTCAAGAGCTCAAGATTCATCTGAAGTTGGTTTCATCTTCAGGAGAAATCCAGGGCTCCCATTGCAGACAGAAGACTGCTGCCAGCAGTTTTCTTGCTACCAGTTCGCTGGTAGCAACTGGTACCACATTTTCTTGCTACAAGTTCTCTGCACACGCACCTTCCATGCATATGCCTGGCCTTCCACGCATGCGCCCGGCCTCAAAACTGTGCCTGAATAGGATGGCAAAGAGCCAGGGCGGGGGTGTGTGCCCACCTGCGATTTAAGTCACCGGTGGAATATTTGGCTGGAATATTTTTTGAAATTTTCTAAATTGATGATGTTCATCCATCGTGTTCGAAGAGGACCTTGACATCTAACGGGTTGTGGGCTGTCCACGATGTGTCCATAGGTGACTGGTAAGGCCTATATGGACACAAAATGTTTTGCCACATGTGTGGGCACCATTGTTGCAGCATTTCATTTAATCAATCAACTGATTAATTAATTTTCTGATTAATTAATCAGTGGAAGAACTCGCCTCCAGAGGTTGCGGATCAGGGGTGGGTTCTACTTACGTTTACTACCGGTTCGCAACAGGATCGTGCATGTGTGCTCGCTTCACTTGCGCACGCACCTTGCTTCTGCACTTGCGCAGATCTCTTCTCATGATGTCAGGGTCAGTGGGCGGAGCCTCCCACCGGTTTTACTACCAGTTCTATAGAACCGGTCCGAACCCACCACTGTTGTGGATGCTCCAACACTGGAAGAGATTGGACAGCCATTTGTCTGAAATGGTACAGAGTCTCCTGCGTGAGCAGAGGGTTGGACTAGAAGGCCTCCAAGATCCCTTCCAACTCTTCTGTTATTCTGAAGACATAATTCCCTATTGTCCACAAAGGTGCTTTTTTCAAGAGGCAACTGGACTTCATTGAGAAGTGGGAGCCGTGCTTTCTGCAGGATGTTTTCTGCCTTTAGTCCATTTGTCTCTTGGAAAAGCACCTTTGGGACAACCGTGACCTGGATCAGAGGTGGTATTCAGCCGGTTCGTACCGGTTCTCGTGAACCGGTAGCGGAGATCACGGGTGGCCTGCCCCCCCTCCCACCGCCCCGGCTCTATGACATCCTATTTAGCCACGTTTTCGAGGCTGGGCGCATGCATGGAAGGCACGTGAGCAAGCAAAGCGTATGCGCAAAAGGCCAGGCGCATACGTGGAAGGTGTGCGGAGGTCAAACCGGTAGTAAGAATATTGGAAACTCACAGCTGACCTGGATCACTGAGAATCTCCATAGACACATGATTCCCTATTAAGCTGTGGTTGGGGCTAATTGACCATTGGATAGCAGGAGATAAATGCTAACTAGGTTGATGCCATCTAGCAATCCTTCTTATTTTTGTGGCCCTGGTGCAGCAACCAAGTTATGACAATCCACCACACTATTTCTTTTTCTTCTGAGTTTCAGATCTATAGAGCAAAAGAACGTTGGCTTTGGATATTGTTTGAGGATCCCATGAGAAGCACATCAACGTAGCTGCCCGTGTCCCATTCTTCTATTTCTTTCTTTCTTTCTTTCCGTGTTTTTCTTCTTTTCTATGATAAGAAGCAGATTTAGATAGCTGGGTGGGTGAGGAAAAAAATCTGTAGTTGGCAAACTCTACAATGTCACAACTCGGGGCAAATTATTAGAAGCAATTCACGAATTAATTGAAATTAAATTTGCTGGTCTTTCTTGCATAGTTCTTATTACGGTTTTGTAGCAATGGAAGCTGGTTTATTTTTTATTTTTTAAAAAATTATTATTATTTTGAGTTTTGCCAGGAGAGAAAATGGTCAGAAATGTACTTGGCTAAACTTCTGCAAGAGAAGAAAGCTTTGCACTCTTGCCTGCGAGGCAGCTCACAGATGGTGTCCTGACCTCTCTTGCTTTTCTTGGGAGAATCCCCTGCATCTGGATAGTTGGATCCCTCTTGCCAACGCGACTTTTCTTAAATAAGGGCAGCCATGCCATTTATGCCAAGTTGTGCTGAACCAACGTCTTTGTTTAAGAGATCCTGGATTCCAAGGTTTTGGAATCGAGCTTGGAGTTGAAGGCAATGTAGGTCAGGGATAAGCAAGGCAACAATTCTGCCCTACTTGGTATATTTTGGGGAGGAAAACAAGAAAAAGAAATCTGCCTCCCAGCAATTTTGCCTCGTTGCAGCAAACACCCTGCTTTACTTTCATTTTCGTTTTCAGCATAGCTTGATTAGCACAAGAAAAAAAAAAATCTGCTCCAGCAATTTACCTCCTTGCAGCAAGCAGCAAAACAGCTGAGAGCAAAACAGCTGAGAGTCGGGAGGCTGATCCAATCAACTTGTACTAATTAGGCTGTGCTGAAGCTGAAAAGAGCTGTTTCTTCTTGCTGTTTGCTGCAAGAAGGTAAATTGCTGAGAGGCAGAGGCCAAAGGGTGGGGGCCACTGGGTGGGTGGGGCTACATTCGGTGTATAAGACACACCTAAATTTTCACCCCCTTTTAGGAAGAAAAAAGGTGCATCTTATACTCTGAAAAGGAGTATAAAAAGAGGAGCCCTGGTGGCGTGGCAGACTAAAGCACTGTTATTAACATCAGCTGCCTGCAATTATTGCAAGTTCAAATCTCACCAGGCTCAAGGTTGACTCAGCCTTCCATCCTTTCTAAGGTAGGTAAAATGAGGACCCAGATTGTGGGGGCAATAGGCTGACTTTGTATAAAATATACAAAAGTATGAAGGCTATTGCTTAACGCATTGTAAGCTGTCCTGAGTCTCCGGAGAAGGGTGGCATATAAATCAAATTAAAAACAAAACAAAACAATATATTTAATGTTTTAATCAGTTGAATAAACAGAAAGATGAAATACATCAGCATCATATTTATTTGCGGCAATGCCTTTGGCCCCACAATCACCCCACTGTTGTGGTAGAGAGAATCCTGTACACCTATTTTTATTTACTCATAAATAACAACTTTCTCTGAACAGGCAGTCTCCATGGTTGGTGTTTGTGATGGAAACCATCACGCCCTCCTAAAATTCAAAAACTTGGTCCCCAAACGTCCTTGTTGTAGCTCAATGAAATATATCTTCTTCTTAATTCTTCCCTATGGTTTCCTTTATCCTTTTAATCAGAGTAAGCGCCTGGATTCCATAGTAAAATGTGGGTGACTCTTTAAGCGATTGTTCACTAGGACTCCAAGTTTTAAAAATCCAGTTTTAGAGTTCGTTCCTGGTGCATGGGCTATGCTTTGTTTGTTTGTTTGTTTATTATTATGAAAATTTATACGACTACCCAGCTCACTCACACCATGTGGTTTACAAAGACACAACTCCAGTACAAAACCCAAAATCCATAATCCCCTACAACAATCTCAGCATCCACTTAATAAATAGAATATAGAATAGAATACTTTATTGGCCAAGTGTGATTGGACACACAAGGAATTTGTCTTGGTGCCTACGCTCTCTGAGTACATAAAAAAATACATTCATCAAGAATCATAAGGTACAACACTTAGTGATAGTCATAGGGTACAAATAAGCAATCAAATCATATTAGGAAACAGTCAATATAAATCGTAAGGATACCAGCAACAAGGTTACAGTCATACAGTCATAAGTGGAAGGGTGGTGGGAATGATGAGAAGATTAATAGTAATAGTAATGCAGACTTAGTGAATAGTTTGACAGTGTTGAGGGAATTATTTGTTGAGCAGAGTGATGGTGTTTGGGAAAAAACTGTCCTTGTGTCTAGTTGTTCTGGTGTGCAGTGCTCTATAGCATCATTTTGAGGGTAGGAGTTGAAAGAGTTTATGTCCAGGATGTGAGGGGTCTATAGATATTTTCCCAGCCCTCTTTTTGACTCGTGCAGGATACAAGTCCTCCATAGAAGGCAGGTTGGTAGCCATTGTTTTTTTCTGCCGTTCTAATAATCCTCTGAAGTCTCTTGTCTGTCTTGTGGGGTTGCAACAAGACAGAACAAAAATAAGCCGTCTTATTTTACCAACAAGCGTTCAAAATCTACACATCCTTCTGATCATCCGTGTCGTCTTGAGTTTGAGATCAGCGGCCTGCAGCTGTTGGTCGGTCTTCAGCGTTGTTCGTAATCAGAGATTCTCTTCGCAGGGAAATTGGTATTAAATTATGAGAAATTGCAGGGCTGCCTCATAACCGTGGTCTGCGTCGAGGAGTCCCATGTGAAACGCTCACCAAGTTTATTATTCCCTCCCAGTGTCCGCAGCCGATTCTCTATGTCTGTATCACTTTCATCTCCAAGAGCTCAGAAAGACCAGGACTCTAATATAAATCACCAGTGTCCGTGAAATGGATATTTCTCAGCAGGGATTGAGTCTTTTAAGAGGCATGGGCTTCAAACCACAAATAGAGGCTATTATTTATATTTCTTAAAGGGCAGATGGCAGTTTCTTATCATTAACACAGTATTGTAGTAATTACTTCAGCAACACAATCTAACTTAATGTGTATTAGTTTTTGCTTTCTATAATCTAATATGCATTAATACTGCAACAGGCTTTGCTTACTAATGACTGCATTAAAACATACTATGTGCATATTATAGTACGTAGCTTTTATTTATATTGCATAATTTTCTCTAATGTGCTTTGGGTTGACACTCAAAATCCATAATAAATTACCAAGTGAAGTGGCCTGCCTAGGGAGCACCTTGTCTCTTTGGCTGCTCCTCATAAACTGTCCAAAATTGCCGATTGAAATTATTAATGTCATTTAAAGATTATCACCAGGCATTTTTGGTGGTTGTTGGTTTGGGGTTTTTTTTTTTGTGTGTGTGTGTTTGTTTTTTGAACCATAAAAATTAATGCTTGTATTTCAAGTGTGAAGTCGTTAAAGAAGTGAGATCACAGCTGGCTCCTTATTTGTGACGGGGTGACTCCTAAAATAGACAGACAGTGGAACTTAATGAAGAAAATATGACTTTGTTCTGCTCTGCATTATGTAATTCAATCAGAATAGAGCAGGAAGGGACCTTGGAGGTCTTCTAGTCCAACCCTTTGCTCAAGCAGGAAACCCTATATCAATTCAGACAAGTGGCTGTCCATCCCCTTCTTAAAAACTCCAGTGATGAAGCACCCAAAACTTCTGGAGGCAACTTCTGTTCCACTGGTTAATTGTCCTCACTGTTAGGAAGTTTCTCCTTAATTCCAGGTTGCTTCTCTCCTTGGTTAGTTTCCATCCATTGATTCTCGTCTTGCCTTCTGGTGCTTTGGAGAATAAGTGGACCCCCTCCTCTTTGTGGCAACCCCTGAGATATTGGAAGACTGCTATCATGTCTCCCTTAGTCCTTCTTTTCTCTAGACTTAGCCAAACCCAATTCCTGCAAACATTCTTCATATGCTTTCGTCTCCAGGTTTGTAATTTTTTTTTTAAATTTGATTTATATGCCGCCCTTCTCCAGAGATTCAGGGTGGCTTATGATGCATTAAACAATAGCCTTCATCCTTTTGTATATTTATACAAAGTCAGCTTATTGCCCCCACAAACTGGGTCCTCAATTTACCTACCTTAGAAAGGATGGAAGGCTGAGTCAACCTTGAGCCTGGTGAGATTCGAACCTGCAGTAATTGCAGGCAGCTGTGTTAATAACAGGGTGCTTTAAACACTGTACTACCAAGGCTCCTATATCATCTCCAGTTGCTCTTCTCTGCACTTTTCCCAAAGTCTCAACCTCTTTTTTGTAATGTGGTGACCAAAACTGGATGCGGTATTCCTTACGAAGGATTTATAAAGCGATACTAACACTTCACGTGATTTTGATTCTGTGCCTCCATTTATACAGCCAAGGATTGAATTGGCTTTTTTGGCTAGGTTTTCGTGGGAAAAAAACTCCCCTCCAATTTCCCTTAAAGTAAGATTGTGGGATGCTTGCTTAACAAAACATCCATGGAATGTTGATGGAAGTGCAAATTGAGGCCTCTGGAATTTTCACACGTTGGGTTAAGCGATAGACGTTTTATCTAAAATATGCAGCTGCCACTGAATATTGTTGCTGAATGCTTCACGATGACTCATGCAGTTATGTAGGGGAAGGGGCACAGTAGGACCCCAAGTTATCTTCTAAAGTCATCTGTGGTGACTCTAGATAAGGGTCATTTTTTATAAGAGAGATGGTGGAAAGAGAAAAAAAAAATCTCAAGAGAGAAAGTCTTACATCTGAATTTACAGCCTGCAGGCAAATGACTCCGTGAATTGCTCTACCTCTCCTAAAACATATACGCCTTTAAACGTGTGTGCAACTACTCAATGTTTAGAAGCGAAACAAGGTCTCCCTTCCTGTTTGATTGCAAGAAGGGTTTCTGTAAAGAAGCACGATGGAAAAGTTCAAAGAGGAGAAGTTCTATTATTATTTACACTGTTCTTGCTCCAGGTGTTTGAACCTCAGTGTTCAGGTGGAAGTGGGTGAGGTTTGGAAAAATTCAAACCCAAGAAGAACTTCCATCCAGCCTATAAGCTTCTGATCCATCCATCCATCCGTCTACCCATCCATTGATCCATTGACCGACCCACCCATCCTTCCATCCATCCATCTACCCATCGATCCATCTGCCCATTCCTCCATCCATCCCTCCATCCATCCCTCCATTGATCCATCCCTCCATCCATCCCTCCATCCATCCGTCTACCCATCCATTGATCCATTGACCGACTCACCCACCCACCCATCCATCCATCCTTCCATCCATCCTTCCATCCATCCATCTATCCATCTATCCACCTATCCATCTATCCATCCATATCTGGAAAACCACCAAGCTCAGAGAGCACCAAGGACCCCACAGTCCTACCTCCTCCTCCTCCTCCTTCTCCTCCTCCTCCTCCTCTTCCCTGCCAACCCCCTGCCTTCTAGCACTGATGATGTTCCCTAGTTGGGTCATGAAACATCTACAAGAAAACAAGCAAGCTCAGAGAGCACCAAGGACCCCACAGTCCTCCTCCTCCTTTTCCTCCTCCTCCTCCTCCTCCTCCTCCTCTCTACAAACCTCCTTCCTTTCTACCACTAATGATGTTACCTAGTTGGGTCATGAAACATCTGCTAGAAAACAAGCAAGCTCAGAAATCACCAAGGACCCCACAGTTCTCCTCCTCCTTTTCCTCCTCCTCCTCCTCTTCTTCTTCCTCCTCCTCCTCCTCCTTTCTACAAACCTCCTTCCTTTCTATCACTGATGATGTTACCTAGTTTGGGTCATGAAACTTCTGCAAAAAAAAACAAGCAAGCTCAGAGAGCACCTCAAGGACTTCACAGTTGAACCTTAAACCTACACAAATCCCCTCCTTTTGGAGCTTCCTCTACTCTCCGTTAGTTCAGAGGACTTTTCTGTTAGTAAGAAAAGGTTCTGTAACATCCTAAAATTAAAGGAACGGATGAATCTAGACAGTGGCTCTTCTTGTATCACCTTGACATACTGCTTAATTCACTTAAGCCTGGGAACATTTATGGATGGATAGATAGATAAATAAATAAATAAGGGATATTTTGAGATAGCAGAAGTTGCATAGTCTTGAATAATAATAAAAAACGTGTTCTCTAGGCAGGGAGATCTTTAAAAAGTATTTGAAAAGCCATATTTTATCTCAACCTCTTGCTGCTCACAGCCATTTTGGCACAGTGGGCCTGCTCTATTAAAATCCCTTCCATCATGCCTGTTCACGATTTAGCAACTCATAAAAAAAGGAGCAGATCAGAAGGAAGCATATCCATCCATTATAATTATTGCACTTTCCTGATCTCACCTTTAAAAAAAATATTTAAAATTTTTTCCCCCTTATCTGCCTCCGTAGTGCTTATTTTAAAGCGCAAAGACTGATGAGATCAGCTTAAAAACAATTAAAATGCAAAATGCATAGTCCCAAAAGAACATCATTTTGCATGATTTACTGTTCGGCGCTTTTTTTTTTTGTTTTTGCTAAACCCTCCCCGATCCCCATCCCAACATTTGGTAAATAACTAAATTGAAGAGTTTTGTCCTGTTTTTGCAAGCCAAAATAACATGTTTGCAAGCCAAAATAACATAACTCTCTGCATGGCTATATGGGGGGGGGGGGGATTCAATAGCATGAGAAGCAGCAAACTGTTTTTTTTACCAGTTTCAAAATCATTTTTCTGTAAATATTTAACATTAAAAACTTCTCCAAGGTACTGAATATTTAAAGAGGAGTGAAACTGCTTAAATACATGGAGAAAAAAAAACTCCAATTGTCTCTTTTAGGCAAAATTGCTACCATTAAAATGAATATTCTGCCAAGAGTGTTATATTTATTTAGGGTAATACTAGTAAACCCAGGAAGAACATATTTTAAAGATTTAGACAGAATGATATTAAAATTTATTTGGCAGGGAAAAAAAGCAAGAATCAAATTAAAACATCTACAAGACAAAAGAGAGAGAGGGGGAATGGGACTCCCTGATTGGCAGAGTTATTACAAAACCTCAGCGTTAATATGGATAAAAGATTGGATCGAACTCAAAAACATAAGAACATTAATATTGGAACGTTTTGACTTAACAAGAGGTTGGCATGCATATCTTTGGGGAGAGAAAATTACAAAACAAGAACAATTTCGCAAACATATTGTAAGAGATAATTTGCTTAAAATATGGAATGAAATCAGAAAATATCACTATGATAGGATTCCTAGGTGGACTTCCATAATGGAAGCACATATTTATCCAAATACAATAGATACAAATAAATTAAAAACATATAAGGACATCTTAAATGAAGAAGGAAAACTAAAAACAAGAGAAGAATTGAGAATGCAAAATGTGGAAATAGAGTGGTGGTCATATTTGCAATTAAAATCCAGATATAAATCTGATATGGAAAAAACTGGAATTCAAATGGAACCGAATCAGTTGGATAAAATTTTATTAGGCCCCAATGAGAAATTAATAACCAAAATTTATAATTTTCTATTGGAATATAAACTAGCAGAGGAAGTAGTTAAAGAGAATATGATCACATGGGCGACAAATTTTGGGTATGCAATAGAATTAAATAAGTGGGAAAATTTGTGGAAAAATATTAATAAATTAACATTATCTGTACCATACAAAGAAAATGCTTATAAATTGTTCTATAGGTGGCATCTACCACCGGCACGAATTTCTAAAATGTTTAATTTCTAAAATGTTTCCCGGCACATCTCCACTCTGTTGGAAATGTAAAGCGCATAAAGGGACATAATATCATATATGGTGGTCATGTCCCAAAGCTAAAAAATTCTGGAACAATATAAAAATGCAACTGGAACAAATAATAACTCAAAAGGTGCCCTTAAAGCCAGAAACTTATTTATTAGGAATACCTACAAGCAAATATGAAAAAGAAATAATATATTTAATAACATACATTTTGACTGCAGCAAGAATTATATACGCACAAAATTGGAAACAAGAAGAGGTCCCGACTCAAGAGAAATTAATATCCAAAATTATGGAATGCGCTGAGATGGATAAACTTACCAAGGAGATCCAAGGAAAAGAAGAATCTGAATATTATCTGGTCTGGCAAAAATGGTATAAATGGTTAGAGGGAAGTGGGAAAAAAAAAGAGAAGAAGAAAGAAAGAAAAATTAAATAAAAGAAAAGGTATCAATAGAGTAAAATAAATTTTTACATCAAATGAAATTTAAGAGATACGAGATATCAATAAAATAATATCATTATATAGGGTGAGAGAAATATTGAAGAATATAGGATATTGATATTGTAACAATTTAGATATTATAGGTAGATGTTATAAAGATGATGTTTGTTGTAAATTGTTTTATTTGCATTTATAAATGTATTATGTGGTTTCTAAAATTAATAAAAAATTTAAAAATTAAAAAAGAAAAGAAAAGAAAAGAAATACGGGGAGTTAAATAGAGTTGGAGGCAGCTTAAACAGGGCCAAATAATGTTGACCTAGCTTTTCACTTATACTAATTTCTACAAAACTCTAACTCAAATAAAATAATAAGACAAATATTTTCTTCTTACCTATTTTGATGTGATTATTGAAAGCCTGGCTTACTTCTGTTTGAATGTGCGTGGACTTCAAAGTTAGCCATGGGGTTTTCACGAAAGCCATTCAGACGGATGGACCTCAATGATGGGCCCATTTCTTCTTAATTTTTTTTTTAAAAAAATCTAAATCTTTTTGTGATTATATTCAGGAGTCTGTGTCACTTTTTGAAGACCCTAGAAGTAGCTATTTGTCCTGAAATAAGAATTCAAATAATAAGCGCACCAACCACAGATCTCTAAAACATAAACCTCAAGGCACAGTCAAGATCAAGGGAGGTACTACTACCACTCTATAAAGCCTTAGTAAAACCACACCTAGAATGCTGAATCCAGTTTTGTTCACCACACTATAAAAAAAGATGTTGAGACTCTAGAAAAAGTGCAGAGAAGAGCAACCAGGATGATGAGGGGATTGGAGGCTAAAACATATGATGAACGGTTGCAGGAACTGGGCATGGCTGGTCTAGTGAAGAGAAGGACCAGGGGAGACATGAGAGTATCTTCCAATATTTGAGGGGCTGCCACAGAGAGGAGGAAGGGGGTCAAGCTATTCTCCAAGGCACCCAAAGGCCAGGTAAGAAATGATGGATGGAAACTGACCAAGGAGAGATTCAACCTGGAAATAATGAGAAATTTCCTGACGGTGAGAACCATCAACCGATGGAACAGAAGTTGCCTTCAGATGTTGTGGGACCTTCTTCCCTGGAAGCTTTCAAGAAGAGACCAGACTGACTTCTGTCAGAAATGGTGTAGGGTCTCCTGCTTGTGCAGAGGGGGGTTGGACTAGATGACCTATAACTCTCCAACTCTGTTAATCTGTATCTAATCTATAATATCTCTTAAAAGAAATAGTTGGTATATTTCTCATGGATTCACATTGACTAAAGGTCTTCTAACCCTATGAGAAGATTAAGGATAGGAGAGGATAGGATAGGATAAGATAGGATAGGATAGGATAGGATAGGATAGGATAGGATAGGATAGGATAGGATAGGATAGGACAGAATAGGACAGAATAGGACAGAATAGAATAGGAATTCTTTATTGGCCAAATGTGATTGGACACACAAGGAATTTGTCTTTGATGCTTAAACTCTCAGTGTGCATAAAAGAAAAGATACATTTGTCAAGAATCATAAGGTACAACACTTAATGATAGTCATACGGAACAAATAAGCAATCAAATCATATTAGGAAACAGTCAATATAAATCGTAAGGATACCAGCAACAAGATTACAGTCATGCAGTCATAAGTGGGAGGAGATGGGAGATAGGAAGGATGAGAATGGGGCAAACTCTTTGTCATGTTAAATTTGTCAGGTTAAATTTCCGCCTTTTGTCATACTAGGATTCCTTTATGTTTTCAAAATGTGGATTTGCTTATTGTTAAGCGTTGAGACAGAGAAAGTTTATTTGAATGGGTCATGGTGGTGTTGCTTGCAGTTCACAGGCTATTTAAGATTTTTACCTGTATAAATCAAGGCACAGAAATATGATGGCTTGTTGCAACATACCATTCATTCGTAAACTGAACAGGCCAACAAGGATAACGAAACCTCATAGAAAATGTTAAACGAGATAATTGAAAGGAAGAAAAGGGAAATACTTTATCAAAACGTAACAGAAAATGTAAACAAACAAGAGTTACTTACTGAAGAATGGGGTTGGAAATCTGTAAAGAATAAAGGCCTGTTTTAAAGCAGCAGTTATAAATTTTGGAAAGACAAATAAAAATAACAAAGGTTAGGCTAAAAGAAAAGGAACCAGCTCCACTTTTTCGTAATATATGGATTTAAAAAAAAGAAAGAAAAATATAAGCTTTGAGGCATTGGCGGATAATATTAGCATATTAGGAGTAATTGCAATGAATATGGAAAAGGTTAAAACAGGGGGAGATTACATTTTATTTTATGGTAATGGCGTACCCAAAAAGAAAAAGAAAAAAGATCAAAAGGAAACTTCCCCATTAAAACTTTTGAGGTGAGATGGTTAAAATGTGAACAAACAAGAATTGGGGTAGGAAACCTGCAAGGGAAAATACATATATATATATTACCCTTCATTAGATAAATTTGGATTCTTCGTTTATTTTCCTATTCTTATTCATTTATATATATATATATATATATATATATATATATATATATATATATATATATATATATATATATATATATATATATATATATATATATATATATATATATAATTAAATGAATAAGAATAGGAAAATAAACGAAGAATCCAAATTTATCTAATGAAGGATAATGTAAAAGAGCAAGCAAGGAGAGAAATGAGATACAGAAGAAATGAGAAGCGGAGGGAACAATTAATCTAATAATAGGAAAGAAAAGCAATTTAAAAGAAAGTAGGACAAATACATTTCTATGTATGGTGCACGACAGAGTCTCTCTTTCTATAGGCCTTTTTATAGGGTGTCATGCACCATACATAGAATGGTGTTTTGGCACAGCCCCAAATCCAAATGGAGTAGAGTGGAGTGGAGTGGAGTGGAGTGGAGTGGAGTGGAGTGGAGTGGAGTAGAGTAGAGTAGAGTAGAGTAGAGTAGAGTAGAGTAGAGTAGAGTAGAGTAGAGTAGAGTAGAATAGAATAGAATAGAATAGAATAGAATAGAATAGAATAGAATAGAATAGAATAACAGAGTTGGAATGGACCTTGGAGGTCTTCTAGTCCAACCCCCTGCTTAGGCAGGAAACCCTACACCACTTCAGACAAACGGTTATCCATCTTGTAAGCAAGCCTTTGTGGCAGAAGATACGTCTCTCTCTAACTAACCCTTACTCAGGGTTAGTCTTCCTAAATCCATAGTGTTAGAAAGAAAGGAGCCATGAAGTAGAATGATTAAACCCAACAAACCAACCAATGGGGAAAAACAAAATCGATTTAAGCCAACAAACAAACCCTACATTTTCATATCAACTAATGTGTGATGGTAAAATTTCTGGTCGGAGACAGGAAAGTAATGAATTCAGTGACAGAAAGGTTAGCCCTGAAATCAAAGTGAGTTTTGATATTGGCCTATTAGTAGCTATTTACCCATGATAGGTTGGATTTAGTCCACTTGTGACGACGTAGAGATTCTAGGCCAGTGATGGCTAACCGTTTTGCTGTCGTGTGCCAAAAGCGTGGGGAGCGTGGGGGGGGTCACGCATGTGTGTGTCCACACTGATAATTCAATGTGCCCCGCCCCCCCGCGCATGCATGTGTGACCCCCCCGCATCCCCCCGCTTTTGACACGCAATGGCACAGTGGGCCCGGTAGGCTCATTTTTCACCAGAGGCTTTCTTGGATGCTGGGGAGGGTGAAAACAGCCTTCCCCACCTTCCCGGAGGCCCTCTGGAGGCTAGAAATAGTCTGTTTGCCAACTTCCGGTGGGCCCGGAAGGCCTGAAAATCAGCTGGCCGGTGCACGCATGCATGCTGGAGGTGAGCTAGGGCAGGGCTCGCGTGTCCACAAATATGACTCCGCGTGCCGCCTGTGGCACGCGTGGCATAGGTTCGCCATCCGAGCTCTAGGCTGATCCCTCTTTTAACTCCACCCTAGGTTCTGCCACTTCTTTTCCTACAATAATCTACTCAGAATATACATTTTAAGATTGCCCTTGTGACTGCTGAGAGCTTACCACGTTATCGTCAATAGTGCAGGAAACGATTATGGATTTTGTAACAGAAATTACGCCAAATATCATATAGGATCTGAATTTTAGGGCAGTGCTCCTTTCAAAACTGATTGGAGAAGTGTGTTTCTGACTTTTCACTTGAAACAACCTAACTTTTTCCAGGCGTTCACACATGTCTGAAAAAAACCCCAAAAGATGTCATCCCTTTTCAGTAGGTTAAACGTCTGTAAAGATGTTAGATTTGTTGAACTTAGTAGATAACTGTAATTTTTATGATCCGTTTTATTTTTAGTAACCATCGCATAATACCTTTTTCTAGATTGACGTGTTTTTCTGTTCGCCCGGTCTTCTTAAATCGGATCTAAAAGTAGCAAAAAAAAAAAAAAAAAGTCAGAAACCTTTCAGAAAGTACAAAATTCTTTGGGGAAGTTTCTTTAAATGAATTCAAAGGGAATGTAATCTTCAAAAATAGCCAAT
Organism: Arizona elegans; assembly: GCA_022577455.1. Taxonomy (NCBI): domain Eukaryota; kingdom Metazoa; phylum Chordata; class Lepidosauria; order Squamata; family Colubridae; genus Arizona; species Arizona elegans. The sequence continues at coordinate 7,645,704 of JAKOOJ010000028.1, forward strand.
ATCCATCTTTGGGAAAGATAAATATTTTGTTTTTTTTTTAAAAAAAAACCTTCAACTTTATTTTGATGAGAATGATGTGGAAGAGCCAAGATTAACTTGGATGATCCACAATGAGATCGAAGATTAATAATTCTTCAATTAGAAATCAAATAAGACTCTGAACTTGTTGATCGAAAGGTCGGCAGTTCAGCGGTTCGAATCCCGAGTGCCATGGAACGGGGTGAGCTCCCGTGACTTGTTCCAGCTTCTGCCAACCTAGCAGTTCGAAAGCACATAAAAAAAAAATGCAAGTAGAAAAATAGGGACCACCTTTGGTGGGAAGGGAACAGTGTTGCGTGCGCCTTTGGCATTGAATCATGCTGGCCACATGACCACAGAGACGTCTTCGGACAGTGCTGGCTCTTCGGCTTTGAAACAGAGATGAGCACTGCCCCCTAGAGTCGGGAACGACTAGCACGGATGTGCGAGGGGAACTTTTACCTTTTACCTTAAGCATCGGTTAATGTGTTAATGTATAACACTGAACTTGGAGGACTTGAAAACAAATATGGGAGTGGGTGGGTAAGGATTAAATGGAGAAGTCAGCGGTTGGAATGGAGACCTTTATAAACAAGGAGACATTTTTATGACTCTCTTCACATTCAAGATTTATTCATCTTGGATGATACCACTCCTACCACAAGCAAAAATCCCTTCTGATTTTGGTGGAAACGCAGTATTGCTTGACTGCAGGATCAAGCAATGAATATTTGTTGAGGGCTGTAAAATACTTCTGAAATTTTCCCAAAGGCACTTTTTCAAGAGGCATCTGGACTTCCTTGTTTTTTCTTTTGAAGACGTTTCGCTTCTCATCTAAGAAGCTTCTTCAGCTCTGACTGGATGGTGGGGAACGGAAGGATCTGTATTCCTTGCAGACAGATGGTCATTGGCATCCTTTTAGAGGGTCCTTTTAGAGGGTCCTTGAGGCCACTCGGAGGTTTATCTGTGTCCTCAGGATCCAAGTGGCCTCAGCAACTCTTTAAAAATAATGCATATAAGAGTCAGCAATGACTTAGCAACTGAACAACAACCATTTCCTCCAAGGTACAAACACATGAACAGTAAGAAAGACAACCAAATAAGTTTCTGATCTAGATCAAATTAGGATCAACTTCCAAGGAAACCATCTTACTCGATAACAGTATATCACTGAATATTTTTTATATCCCAATGCCCCGTATTATTTTATTTTATATGGTTATTAAACTAATCAGTGAACTAAACTAGTCTGAAAGAATGAAGATTTCTAAATTTTCATATAGGCAGATGCAAGGTGTCACTCCCAGACTTCTATCCTTCCCTTTGCTATTTCAAAAGCATAAATTTAAGTATATGGAACAGAACAGAACAGAATAGAACAGAACTGAAAGAACAGAACAGAATAGAAGGAGAGAGTAAAGTAGAGTAGAGTAGAGTAGAGGTAGGGTAAGGTAGGGTAGGGTAGGGGAGAGGAGAGGAGAGGAGAGGAGAGGAGAGGAGAGGAGAGAAGAGAAGAGAAGAGAAGAGAAGAGAAGAGAAGAGAAGAGAAGAGAAGAGAAGAGAAGAGAAGAGAAGAGAAGAGAATCCTTTATTGGCCAAGTGTGAATGGACACACAAGGAATTTGTCTTGGTGCATATGCTCTCAGTGTACATAAAAGAAAAGATACGTTCGTCAAGAATCATAAGGTATACTTTATACATATACTACATAAAGTATATGTATAAACTATATAAATCAACTATATAAATCAGAGCACAGCCAACCCCCCATCCAATCAGAGCACAGCCAAACTCTCAACCAATCAGAACACACCTCCACCCAATCAGAACACAGCCAAGCTCCCAGCCAATCAGTTCACGCCCCCACTGGCAGTTAAAAGGAAGAAACAGCTGCGATCACACACATTGCTCCTAGAAGCACGAAGCCGAGAACACCAGCCTGAAGATGACGAATGAGACTTCGTCAAAACGTTGCCAAGACACCTCCAATTTTACGCGGGAGAAAACCCGAATAACCAAAGACCTACACACACACACACACACACACACACACACACACACACACATTTTAAAATGAGCCCAATTCAAGAGATGAAAAAAACCTATTTGATTCATTTTTTAAAAAAACAAATACGGGACTTTTTAGTATTTATATAATGAATACATGATTACTTAGTATTATATATTGTAGCATATAATGATGAGTACAATTTGATCCCATTTCTGATTATTGTCATTAAGAGGATATGAAGTAAAAAAAAAGGGGGGGTGGAATAATTCTGTCTTCTGTACTCTGACAGAACACTTTGCTATAAAACAAGAAATGTTAGTTTTTGTTGTCAGTTAACTTGACATGCATATTGTTTAATGAATAACAGACTTCCATTCCTTTTAAATGATATTTTCAAGTCAATCTTGGCTCCTAGCAACTTCCTGGATTAGGCCCTGGATTTTTCCTGGCAAGGTTTTAAAAGTGGCTTGCCATTGCCTCTTTCCTAGGGCTGAGAGAAAGCGACTGGCCAAAAGCCACCCAGCTGGATTTTCTGCCTAAAGTAGAATTAGAACTCATAGCCTCCCGTTTCCAGGCTGATGTGTTAACTGGAGGGAGCCCTCGACTTACGACAGTTCATTTAGTGGCCATTCGAAGTTAAAACGGCCCTGAAAAAAGCAATTTAGGATGGTTTTTCACAGTTACGACCATTGCGGCATTCCCCAATGGTCACGTGATCAAAATTCAGAGGCTTGGCAACTGGTTCATACTTATGACCGCTGACGTGATCCCCCTTTTCTGACCGTCTGACAAGCAGAGTCAATGGGGGAGCCCGATTCACTTAACCACCCTGACACTAGCTTAACAACTGCAGTGACTCACTTAACAACAGTGGCTGGAAAGGTCGTAAAATGGGGAAAATTCACTGAAGAATCGTTTCACTTAGCAACAGAAATGTTGGGCTCAATTGTGGCCATAATTCGAGGACTACCTGTATTACATCAAACTGGTTCTCTGTCAGGAAATGAGTATTACCTTCCTTGTTGGGTTGGCAATATATAAACCCTCAATATAGCTTTAAGACTACTGTATTGCATCATACTATGTCCTGATTGGTTAGCTCTGTAGCCAATCTCTTGCTCTCCGATATCTCTGTATGCTACTGTTTGCAAATACAGAAGAACTGTTTATTGTGAATGACTATGATGACTGGTAAGAAGACTTTGTTATTGGATTATCCCTGGACTGTCGTTTTGACTATCTCCTGCTTTATATGTGTATGGCCTGGACTGTTTATTGGACTGTGCCATTACTATTTCCTGAAAGTAAACACAACTCAGTGTATCTGTGTGTTGGCTGTGTTTATTCATAACTACTCTCAATCGCTTTCATGTACACACCCTTGCTATTCAAGGGTTACTCTGCGAATTCCTTAACATTCTCCTTCCAGGCTAGTAGCCCTTATGTTCTCTTCTAGTCCTTGCAATAGATCTTTAAATCAAACCAACCCCAACCCCAATCTCTCTCTCTCTTTTCATATCCATCCTTTAAATAGTTTTTAAATTTTTACTGATATCTGGAATACTTTTTTAAAAAAAATACATAAGCAGTGCTCTCTGGTTTTCTATTTGCTGGAGCTGATGAATCTTGGAATCCATCTTTGATCATAGTTAACACCTTGGACCGGAAACAGGGAGGCTGGGAGCTCTAGTTCTACCTTAGGCACAAAGTCAACTGGGTGACCTTTGGCCAGTCACTTTCTCTCAGCCCTAGGAAAACAGGAACGGAAATGAAAATAATGATGTAATTCAGCAGTGAGTAGGAATGCGGCATTTTCATGGTTCCTTCTGTACAACATTGGAATAGAATAGAATAGCAATAACAATAGGAATAGGAATAGGAATAGGAATAGAAATAGAAATAGAAATAGAAATAGAAATAGAAATAGAAATAGAAATAGAAATAGAAATAGAATAGAATAATAGAATAGAATAGAATAGAATAGAATAGAATAGAATAGAATAGAATAGAATAGAATAGAATAGAATAGAATAGAATAGAATAGAATAGAATAGAATAGGAATGAATAGACTAGACTAGACTAGAATATTAGAATGGAATGGAATGGAATATTGGAAGGGAAGGGAAGGGAAGGGAGGGGAGAGGAGAGGAGAGGAGAGGATAGCATAGGACAGGACAGGACACAATAGGACAGGACAGGACAGAACAACAAAGTTGGAAGGGACCTTGGAGGTCTTCTAGTCCAACCTCCTGCTTAGGCAGGAAACCCTACACCACTTCAGACAAATGGTTGTCCAATCTCTTCTTAAAAACTCCCAGTGTTGGAGCATTCACAACTTCTGGTGGCAAGTTGTTCCACGGATTAATTGTTCTCACTGTCAGGAAATTCCTCCTTAGTTCTAGGTTGCTTCTCTCCTTGATTAGTTTCCACCCATTGCTTCTTGTCCTGCCTTCAGGTGCTTTGGAGAAGAGCTTGACTCCCTCTTCTTTGGGGCAGCCCCTGAGATATTGGAAGACTGCTCTCATGTCTCCCCTAGTCCTTCTTTTCATTAAACTAGATATTCTTGCAACCGTTCTTCATATGTTTTAGCCTCCCGTCTCCTATAAACCACAGGCCGGAAAAAAATATGGAGTCCCCTCAGGAAAGACACATGGCAAAGCTGGAATTAGCAGTGGTGAATGTGAGCGATAAGGACAAAGATTTTATCTAACAGCTTTGAAGCCTTTCCTGCAAACAGCATCCTGCCATCCAACTTGGATGACTAATTCTCCGCATTTATATTCAGGCGTCTGACAGAGTTTAATCCCAAATACATCATGGTATAAACCCGTAGCCTTTTTCCTTTTTTTGATTTTGGAAGACAAAATGGAGAGAAGAATAAACGAGAGACTGCTAAATACAGATTTTTTCTTTTAGCCCTTTGCTGACATTCCTAGGCCTTTTTTCTAATTCACGCTTTTATCACCCTGAGGTTCCTTATCTGCAAACGTGGGATCTAGTGCGCCTAATGTTTCTAATTCTTTCCCAATTTTTTTTTTTACTTTTTATTCGAGAGGCCCACAACTCTTATTCCATTGTAATATTTGATATCCAAGCTACGCAAGGGTGGGCTTCAAAAATTTTAGCAAAGGGTTCTCTGCCTGGTTTTTGGGTGGGCGTGCCCTAGTCGGTCTCCTGCACCATGGCGGGGGTGGGGAATGCGTTTTTGCCCTCCCCGGGCTCCGGGGGCTTTTTTCGAGGCTCTGGGAGGGCAAAAACGGCCTCTCCAGGCTCCGGAGGCCCTCTGGAAGCCAGAAACGAGCCTGTTTCTTGCCTTTCTGAACTTCTGGTAGGCCCGTTTTTCTCCCTCCCTGAGCCTCCGCGTGCACCCTGCACTTCCCTGCAAAATGGGCCATGTGGGGACTCCTGGGAGGGGAGGGGTGGGATGGGCGGGGCCAGGCAGGAGTGGGATTTGGGGGTTCTCCGAACTGCACAGAATCTTAGCTAGCGGTTCTCCCGAACCCCCGAATCCACCCCTGAAGCTACGTATTTTGGATGGTTTTTGCCTTCAGTTTCAGAACCTTATTTTTCTTTTTTTTAAAAAAAAAAAATAAAAGTTCGTAGAAGCCTTCTGTGTTAAAACTTTGAGTCAAAAAGTCATCAGCTAATTGTTGTAGATAATTGGGAAGACTTTTGCCCCCCCCTCCTCCTTATTTACATTGTATTATCTCATTTAAATGTTTCAAAAGTAGGCAAAAATTGCCTTAGGCTTTTCAATTAGAACTCAGATCCTGTTTGATGACTTCTCCTTTGATTATTTACTTGGAATCCTCCGGTCCTCGGCGATAAAGAAGAGATCAATCAGGAGGAAGGGGCCAACGTGAAAAAGTGAGCAAAACCCCCTTGATTCTCTCTTGAGAGATTTTACCCTTTTTCACACTTTATTTAACATAGCTAGGATCCCTTCCAGGAAATGCACGGCTAACGGAGAGATAATACCGCCTTGCTGAAGCTTAACAGGTTCCCCCACAAGAATATTATCCTGTCTATACTTTGCTTGTGGTTATTCCGAGACTGAAATCTATATTTTAATGACATGATGGTGCTCAGCAGTTTGCTAAGACTAAAATATTTCACTTGTTTTGTTTTTCGAAGATGGTACAGATCTGAAATATTCATGAGGATGCATTGGGTGTTTAAAAGCTGGAGGAGCATAGTTATTTTCTCAAGCTTTGCTATTTTACTTTAAGGGTCCTTCTCTGAAGCAAATTTCTCCTGTCCCAGAATTACTAACTTTAGGAATAAACATTGTTTTCCAACCGTTAATCATTGCTCTTCTGCTGATGAAAAAAACAAAAAGAGTTGGAAGAACAATTGTTATCCCAAATGCTGGACTTTCTTTTGTTTTTTCTTGAAGACGTTTCACTTCTCATCCAAGAAGCTTCTTCAGTTCTGACTGGACTTTCATGTTTTCCTTAATGACCTTTTGCTTCTCATACAAGAAGCTTCTTCAGTTCTGAACTGTTCCCAAGGGTTTGGGAAGTTGGACCTGTGAAGGGGTCATGCCTCACCATTGTAATGTCAAAGTTCAAGTCCAAGGAAGTCTGTGGGAACTTGGGACCTAACGTTTTTTAAGAAAAACTGTTGTAATAGGGAAGATTAAATGAACTCTTCACACTTTATAAGGCATGCAGCTTGAGACATACCATATTTTTTGGAATATAAGATGCACCTTAGTTTTTGGGGAGGAAAATAAGAAAAAAAAATCCTACCTCTGCCTACCAGCATCCATCGGTATTCATCTGACTAGCGTCTTGTCAATGTGTGAGAGAGCTGAGGGCTGTTTGGAAACTGAAACAGTATTTGCTGTGTGAGCTACAAGGAAGGAGACAGCAAGGAGCCTGGGCGTGGCTTAGCTCTGCTTCTCTGACTCTGTGCTGAACTAGTCTAAAACTTGTCTGCTGCTCAAAACTGAAACTGAAACTCCTCTCCTCTGCTTGTGTTTTGCTGGTATTTACTACCGGGTTGGAAAACCTGCTTTTGGTATTGTATATTTACTTCATGTGTTATATTATATATAAAGAGAAGTTTTGAATCTTGATGAATCAGTTACTTGTGTATGCTTTCTGGATGTGATTGCTGCTGCAAACTCTGACACGTCCTTGCAGCAAATAGCAAACAGGCAGGTCAGCTTCAGCACATTATTGCACCAGCAGCTGACTGGCGGGTGGATCGGCCTCCCGGAATACCTCCAATCAGCTGTTCCAGGCTGCAGGGATTGCCACAGACCATTGCCTCCTCCGTGCATCGCATTTTTTGCTACATTCGGTGTATAAGATGCACTCAAATTTTCACCCTCTTTTAGGGGGGTGGGGGAAAGTGCGACTTATACTCCGAAAAATACGGTACTACTTTAACATCCCCTTTCCTTGCCTTTCATTCAAAATGGGTGAAAATTGTAAGCATCTCACCAGCTTATTTTAAACGGAAGGCTTTCTTTTAAAAAAATTACAGAATGAAATTATCACTAGGACCCCTTTAATGTCGTTTGAAGGACCTCTGAGTCAAACACCCCGAAGTGAATATTTCAGTTGGAAAGGAATCATTTCAGGTCTTCTTGAAGTCACATGAAGTCTGACAAAAAAATAATAATTCTGAGGTCTTCGGAGCTAATTGAATTGGATCAGAAGAAATGCTAGGCTATTTTAACATTTCAAGGAAAAAAAAAACGAACCAGAATTCTAATGGTGCTATTTTAGAGAACTTTGAAGTTTCAAGAGCGTCCAAATTATTCCCGCTGTTATTGTTATTGTATCATTTGTATACTTGGCAGGTTATAATTTAATCAATGGATTTCTGTCACTAGAAGTTTATGATCTAAAAGCTGATGGGTAGAAAACAGAAATTAAAAAAAAGAGGCAGTAGGTATCATACAGTCTATCAGCCGTCAACAGTTTTGTCCCCAAGGAGCGTACAGTGATGGAGTCAATTCTATAAAAACTGTAGTAAAAAATAAAAATAGCATATTATTGATAATATTCTTTAAGTACTATAAATAGAATATAATTTATCGTATTATAAATAGAATATTATTAAAGGTGCCATCAGAAGTTGTGGGTATTTCATCCTTGGAGTTTCACTCTAACTACACAAAATCTTACAAAACTGTCTGTGGCATTTTGTGTGGAAAAAGTGTGAAACTTGGTTTTTGAGCTTTTTGGGGCCTCTGTGAGGTTCCTGCTTGTTGCAGGGGCCAATTTGGGTCAAGTGCAACTGCTTTTACATTGTGTGTGAGTCAGTTGTGTTGTGTTGTGTGTGTGTAAAGTGTCAAAGTTGGTCTTTGATACCTCTTATTGTTTTGTGTACTTTGTATATTATGTTTATTATTTATTATTATTGGCCATGCCCACCCGGTCACCTGACCACCAAGTCACGCCCACCGTGTCACCTGACCACCAAGCCACACCCACCAATTAAGCCACGCCCACAAAACCAGTAGGGAAAATTTTTAGACTTCACCCCTGGTACATACTGGCAGCGAAGAGGTGGCTATTCAACTCCGGATGACCGAAAATATTAGGGACAATTTTTAAAAAAAAATAGAAGCAGAATTAAGGCGCTGCATATTTTGAAGTGCAAGAATAAGCAGAGGGGCACCAAAATGGAAAGGCATTCAGTTTGATCTGATTGCCAAAATGAAATAACATTTTAAAGCAATGAGTTGTCACACGAGCTGGCAGCAGAAATCACTGCCCGAGGCAAGATTCAACGACAACATTTCTGGAGAGATCTTATTATTAAGAAAAATACAACTACCGTGTTTCCCCAAAAATAAGACCAGGTTTTATATTAATTTTTGCTCCAAAAGACGCATTAAGTCTTATTTTCTGGTTAGGTCTTATTTTGGGGAAAAGACGGTACTAAATGCACCCATCTGGCTGACAATCTTAACTGGGGCTTATTTTGGGGGTAGGGCTTATATTACGAACATCCTGAAAAATCATGCTAGGACTTATTTTCTGGTTGGGTCTTATTTTCGGGGAAACAGTATTACTGAGAGAGAAGACTTCTACTAAGGAGTCAAGGTGAACCTGCAATCACACAGTATTGGAAGGAATTCTTACCTACACACCATGCAAAAGAGACAACCAGCAAGCCAAAAAGACCTAAATCCCTCCCCACCAGCAATTAATAACCAGATCAGCATAGATTAACTCCAAGATTAACATCAGACCAACAATCAAATCAACAATACCTCAATGAAGTAACTGCCAAGCATGTCAACAGTAATCAGGCCAAGAGGTGGGTTCTACTTACCTTTACTACCAGTTTGCAACGGGGCCGCGCATGTGCAGAAGCTTCCTAATGATGTCGGGGTTGGTGAGCAGAGCCTCCTGCCGGTTTTACTACCGGTTCTATAGAACCGGGGGCAACCCACCACTGAAACAGGCCAACCAAAGACCAACACTGATAGGACAAGCCATTAGAGTATAAACTGAGAGCAAATGCCACTCCTTCCTAGCACTGATGATATTACCTAGCTGGGTAATGAAATGTCTATGAGAAAACCACCAAGCTCAGAGAGCACCAAGGACCACTCATTCCAACCCTGAGCTACAAATATTCTCTTACTCAGAGGAAGTGTGTTGTTTTACTGAGAGCACTGGTGTTTTTTAGTAGCCAGATTTGTTAATGCTTTTCATCTGGGCCTTTAAAAAAAAACAGATATTTAACAGATTAACAGAGTTGGAAGGGACTTTATAGATCTGTGATGGCGAACCTATGGCACGGGTGCCAGAGGTGGCACGCAGCACTCTCTCTGATGGCACACAAGCCGTCACCCTAGTTCAGCTCCATTGCGTATATGTGCAGGCCTTCTGTCGGTCAGCTGGTCTTCAGGTCTCTGCCGTGCATACGCGGGGTGCATGCACTGGGCACATGCACTGGGCACATGCGCTACATGCTCAAGGGGGCGGGAATCGTGCGCAGCATTGGAACCCTCATTTTGGGGGTTCTGGTGCAAATGCATTCGCTCGCACATGCACTTTGGGGAGGGGCATAACCCGCACATGCACTTTGGGGAGGGGAGGGGAGGGGATGAATAGAGTCTTTGACTCTAATAAACATTGACTTGACTTGACTTGACTTGACTTGACTGGGAGGGGAGGGGATGAATAGAGTCTTTGACTCTAATAAACATTGACTTGACTTGACTTGACTTGACTTGACTTGACTTGACTTGACTTGACTTGACTTGACTTGACTTGACTTGACTTGACTTGACTTGACTGGGAGGGGAGGGGATGAATAGAGTCTTTGACTCTAATAAACATTGACTTGACTTGACTTGACTTGACTTGACTTGACTTGACTGGGAGGGGAGGGGATGAATAGAGTCTTTGACTCTAATAAACATTGACTTGACTTGACTTGACTTGACTTGACTGGGAGGGGAGGGGATGAATAGAGTCTTTGACTCTAATAAACATTGACTTGACTTGACTTGACTTGACTTGACTTGACTTGACTTGACTTGACTTGACTTGAATTGACTTGGAGGGGAGGGGAGGGGAGGGGAGGGGATGAATAGAGTCTTTGACTCTAATAAACATTGACTTGACTTGACTTGACTTGACTTGACTTGCCATTGCCTTGAATGGGAGGGGATGAATAGAGAGTACCATCCATTTCTGCTTCTAAAAATGGTGGCTGGATCATTTTCTGGTTGGACATCTGGGCAGCATAGAGAAGTTCTTTTTTTTTTTCTGTCCTAGTAACAAGGAAATTTTTTAAAATGAGCAGTTTCCTGTATATACTACTTTGAATTTCTAGGATATGGATTAAAAAAAAAAACCCTCATAAAGAAGCCCAGTGAAATAACTTGCATTTATCTAAAGGACTATTGTTTACACGTATGTTCTTTTTTTCATGGAAGAGTCACTTTCTGGAAGCAGAGAAATAACACTGTGTGCATAAAGAATGGTGTGCACTTAGAACAATTAAATTTGTAGCAGGAATTTTTTAAAAAATGCAATATTCTGGATTTAAATTCACATTGGTGTTCCAGGGTCAGGTTTATCAATATCCTTGGGATGGTACAAGGCAATAGAATGAAATTTGCAACTGCCAAAATTAAAATTAATTTTGTTAATCAAATGCTGTTCTTTTCTTTGATTTCTTACTTTCTAACTTTCCCAAGAGGAGACTTTTGAAGCTACTTGGTAGAAAATGATGCTTACAACCTGTATAGATTTACCTTGTGTTTTAAAATCCAATAGAAGTCTTCTGGGGCCAGGATCGGTATACATTAAAAAAAAAAAGGGGGGGGGGGAATCAGGTTAGCAGTGATAGTTTGAAGAGTTAATTGCTAAACCACCTAAAGTATATAAAGAATGTCATTTTATGCAGCGTAATCCATCACATTTCAGAGAGATGGGTGATGGATTAATAAACACTGTAAATCTTACACGCAAACAAAATATTTATAATAAATGGAGTGAAAGCTAAACAGCCCTTGTGTTAAATTAATATAACCAGGCATCCAGGATGAAGAGGCAGAAGGACGACCAAATCATGATAGCATGGACCTTACTGTCCAGGAAGTCGCCGTAATTTCCCTATTTGAAAATACCTAACCTTTATTGTGGGTGATCTTCCTTGGATTATAATTCCCATCTCACAAGCCAAAGAAAATGTAGCTTCAATCTCTCCAAAGCAGCTACATGATCTGAAGAAACAGAAGGGTTGTTCTTGTTCCTCTTTTCTTCCTAAAGGGAAACTAGTTAGGAGAAAAATCCATGAAACATTTACAAAATGATGGTTGTGTAGGTGTATCTTATGGGAGAAAGAAAGGGAGGGAGGGAGGGAGGGAGGAAGGAAGGAAGGAAGGAAGAAGACAGGGAGAGAGGAGGAAGGAGTGATGGAGGAAGGAAGGAAGGAGAGGAAGGAAGGAACAAAGAGGCAGGGAGGAGAGAAGGAAGGAAAGGAAGGAGAAAAGGAAGGGAAGAGAAAAGGAAGGAGGGAGGGAAGGAGAAAGGAAAGAAGGAAGGGAGCAGAACAGAAAATATGGGATGGGATGGGATGAAATAGAGTAGAGTAGAACAGAACAAAACAGAGAATGGAATGAAAATAGAAGGGAAGGGAAGAGAAGAGAAAAGAGGAGAAGAGAAGAGAAGAGAAGAGAAGAGAAGAGAAGAGAAGAGAAGAGAAGAGAAGAGAAGAGTCAATTCTAGCTATAGCTCGTCATCCTGATTTGTTATTTTCTCCATGGAAGGTCATTTTACACTCTGTTGCAATACAGTCTGCCTCTCTATTTGGTTAAGGTAGTGAGATCAGTGCCACTGAAACAAAAAAAATGAACAGTAAAGGGATTAATTCAGGAGTTCAGAATTAAACACTCCAGAACTGTGTATTTGAACAGAATATACCAAAGCTGTCCCTCTGTTTTTGCAGATGTCCAAAAGCTATATATATATATATTTCAACTGTCTAGCAGTCTCGAATGTTATATTTGGGACATCTGTCTGCGAAAAAACCCAGATATATGATATTTGCGAAGAGAATGCACATTACTATTGGACATTTGTGTGTTTAGTGTCTGCCATAGACTTACTTACACATAATATTCTTCATTCGGAGACAGAGCAGTATCATTCAGATCAGGATGGTTATTGTGGGTCCCACTTGAGCAGTTAAGTCTCTGCTTTGCCGATGGATCCAGTAGAAATATTTGCAAGCTGCTTCGTTGCGAGAATATTTGCAGATATACACGCTTCCAGGAATGGAAAACCAGGAACATTTATAGTAAGCAGCCTTACGTCTGAGAATAGTTCTTTCTTTAGCAACTGACTTAATTTGCCTTCCATGTCCTTGTTGAATTTGCAACAGAACAGGTTGATTCGGGAAAAAAATTGTCAGTGAAATCCAGCAGGTTCTGGAGAACCGGTAGCGGAAATTTTGAGCAGTTCGGAGAACTGGCAAATACCACCTCTGGTTGGCCCCAAAGCGGGGAGGGAATGGAGATTTTGAAATATCCTTCTCCCAGGAGTGGGGAGGGAATGTGGATTTTGCAGTATTCTTCCCCTGCCATGCCCACCAAGCCACGCCCACTAAACCAAACCAAATCACACCCACCAAGCCACACCCACAGAACTGGTAGTAAAAAAAAAATTGGCATTTCACCACTGGTTCCATCCTTAGTATTGGGGGAAAATCCTACTCCAATTTAATAGTTCCAAATTCACAGCGGAATGCGTCTTCCCCCAAGTGCAAACTTCGGTACAATCAGTGGTTTGGGAAGGATTTTGACAAGAACCTTTATCAATGTCATTGATAAAGTTCTTGTCACGAGATGAACAGAAGCATTGATTAGCTAGAAAGGGTTGAAGGAAGCCAGCTAAGAATATGCTCTCTGGTTTTTCGATAAAAGTCTCAGCATCCAAAAGGTTTGAAGCTCTCTTGCACTCATTCAGACCTAATATTACCCACCCTAAATATTTGTGTGACCTATTCCTTGAAGCATCAAAGATTTCAATAAAAATGGACACAATCCGAATGATGGTTTGGAGAATCTTTAATCCGGCACTGCTATCTGCTACAAATATTTGGGATGTGTAGGAGAAGAAAAGGCAGAGCCTGAGGGTGGAGTCAAGAGAGGACGTAGCCTAGAATCGTTGTGTGTCCAGAAAGGCTCCAAACCTAATCCTCCTTGAACTCATTGACTGTTATCTAGCGCCAATTTAGTCCTGACTATTACCCTGTTTCCCCCCAAATAAAACATCCCCTGATAATAAGCCCAATTGGGTTTTTGAACGCACAGCAATAAGGCCAAGGGCTTATTTCAGGGTTCAAAAAAATACAAGACAGTGTCTTATTTTCGGGGAAACACGGTAGTTAGCACTAAATTATATAGATTCTTGTGTAGAGGCATGAGCAATATATCAGTTTAACTCAGTGGTGAAATCCGAACCGGTTTGCTACCGGTTTGCTGGCCGCGCACTGCGCGCCAAAAGGAGCTTAGGAAGGTAAGTAGAAGCGAGGAGGGATCAGCTGTGGCACGTGATTTAGCTTTGCTAGAAAGCAGGATTTCCTGCTTTCTAGCAAAGCTAAACCCCGTTGCACAGCTGATCATCAGAAATACCAGTTTGGAAGAACCAGTAGCTTTTTTTAACTACCAGTTTGCCCAAACCGGTAGATTTTTTTTTTTTACTACTGGTTTACTCGAACCGATAGTTTTTAACACAACTGGTTCTCCCGAACCGGAGCGAACCGGTAGCATTTCCCCCCTGGTTTAACTGAAATTTATGTGTAATCTTCTTAAAAACCTCCAGGGATGAAGCTCCCACAATTTCTAGAGGCAACTTCTGTTCCACTGGTTAATGGTCCTCACTGTTAGGAAGTTTCTCCTTAATTCCAGGTTGCTTCTCTCCTTGATGAGTTTCTTGACTTGCCTTCTGGTGCTTTGGAAAATAAGTTGACCCTTCCCTCTTCTTTGTGCCAGCCCCTCAATAAGTATGAAAAATGGTCATAAGTCACTTTTTGCAATGCCATTGTAACTTAGAATGGTCATTAAATGAAGTAAGTCAAGGACCAACTAACCCTAACTCTATCTTAAATATAATTACTTGTTTTCAAACAGAGCAGTATAGATTTGGCTCTGTATTATTATTATTATTATTATTATTATTATTATTATTATTATTATTATTATTATTATTATTTTGCTTGAAGTGAACACTCCTCCTCCTCCTCCTTCTTCTCCTCCTCCTCCTCCTCCTCCTCCTCCTCCTCCTCCTCCTCCTCCTCCTCCTCCTTTCTGGCCCTGATGATATTACGTAGTTGGGTAATGAAACAACTGGAAGAAAATCACCAACCTCAAAGAGCATCAGGGACTCCACAGACTTTTCCTCCTCTTCCTCTTCCCCCTCCTCCTCCTCCTCCTCCTCATAACAGGGGAGAGAAAAGAAGAAAATAAGAAGGACAGATGGTAATTCTGCAGCCATACAACATGGGTGAATGATACTTAGACTGAAGACAGCGCTGTTCTGCGGAGGGATGGCAGGAGGGAAATAAATGTCCCTGGGTCTAGTGGTTTTGGCATTCGGTGGCCTGTAATGGCATCCCGAGGGCATTTGGTGTTGAAATGCCTTGGATGTAGCTAAAGCCCATGATGCCAACTATTGGTATAGTCGAGACAAATACGTTGTGACAGATTTGCCAAACTTTGGAGCTGGTGTGTTGATGTCCAGCTGGGCTTTGGGCTTTGGGCTTTCTCTCTCCTTCTCCCTCTCTCTCTTCTCTTTCTCTCTCTCCCTCTCCCTCTATCTATCTATCTATCTATCCATCTATCTCCCCCTCTCCCTCTCCCTCTCTCTTCTTTCGCTCTCCCTCTGTCTCCCTCTCCCTCTCTCCATCTCTCTCCCTTTCCTTCTTTCTCTTTTCTCTTTCTCTCTCTCTCCCTCTCTCTCCCCCTCCCCCTCCCTCTCTCTTCTTTCGCCCTCACTCTCCCTCCCTCTCTATCTCTCTCCCTCTCCTTCTCTCTTTTCTCTCTCTCTCTCTTTCTCTCTTTCTCTTTCTCTTTCTTTCTTTCTCTTTCTCTTTCCCTCTCCCTCCCTCCCTATCTATCTATCTATCTATCTATCTATCTATCTATCTATCTCTTTCTCTCTCTTCTCTCTCTCTCTTCTCTCTCTCTTTTATCTCTCTCTCTCTCTCCCTCTTCCTCTCCCTCTCTCTTCTTTTGCCCTCCCTCTCCCTCCCTCTTTATCTCTCTCCCTCTTCTTCTCTCTTTTTTCTCTTTCTCTCTCTCTCTTTATCTTTCTCTCTTTCTCTTTCTTTCTTTCTCTTTCTCTTTCCCTCTCCCTCCCTCCCTCTCTCTCTATCTATCTATTTATCTATCTATCTATCTCTTTCTCTCTCTTCTCTCTCTCTCTTCTCTCTCTCTTTTATCTCTCTCTCTATCTCTCTCTCTCTCTCTCTCTCTCTCACACACACACACGTGGAAAACAAACCCCCAAACTGTCCATGTTCTGGATGGACAGATGGTTGTCTTGGACTCGCCAACCAGCTTGAGTAACAGACTTGTTTGCTCCGCGTAACTCTGCGTAACACCACTGGCATCTCACAGAACAAGCCATAAATAATGCACCAACATAAAAACCTCAAGAGTTTTTCAAACTGTAAAATACGAGAGCTCTGTGAAGTCCAAATGGGAAATTTGACACTATTATTATTATTTTTTAAAAAAAGAAGAAGTTGTGAAAGAAATGACTAACACTGAAAACGAATATGCAGTCTTCTACACTATCATGTTACCTTATCAATAAATGTTACAAACCAATAAATAAGCTAGGAGTCAACTTATTAACATGGGAAGCATTTTTTTCAAGTCTCAAATTAAAAAAAAATGGGGCTCAGTTGTGGTTTTAAGGCGAGGAGTACCTATATCGGTTCTTCATTCTGGATATCATCCCGTGCGCCATGATCAGACTTTGGTCCAATGAGAGATTTAATATAAAACTACAATACTTTTCAGTTTATAGCTGTTGTTGGACTATCGTGACGTAGAACGTGAAGTCCAACTGGACCATGGACGGAGCGTTTTGGTGACTTTTAGGCCAATTCTCTTAGGCTTCCTTTACATCATCTAGAACTGTGGTTCTCCATCTTTTCTTCACCCACAGACTTCCTTTCAAATACCTTTCATGGCCACAGACCACCAAACCATTGAGGCTTAAAATTTAAGTTATAACATTTATTTAAGCCTTCAGGGACCTCCTGTGACAACATGGTGGCCCTCACCATCATGTTGTTGTTAATTGTGAAGTCGTGTCCGACCCATCGCGACCCCATGGACAATGTTCCTCCGGCCTTTCTGTCCTCTACTATCCTCCGGAGTCCATTTAAGCTCACTCTGACTACTTCAGTGACTGCATCCAGCCACCTCGTTCTCTGCCGTCCCCTTCTTCTTCTTTTGCCCTCCATCATTCCCGGCTCTTCTCCAGTGAGTCCTTCCTTCTCATTAGGTGGCCAAAATATTTCAGTTTCCTCTTCAGGATCTGGCCTTCTAAAGAGCAGTCAGGGTTGATCTCCTCTAGGACTGACTGGTTGGATCGCCTTGCAGTCCAAGGGACTCGCAGGAGTCTTCTCCAGCACCAGAGTTCAAAGGCCTCCATTCTTTGGCCTTCTCAGCCTTCCTTATGGGCCAACTTTCACAGCCATCCATTGCAACTGGGAAAACCATCGCCTTGACTATACGCTCTTTTGTTGGCAGGGTGATGTCTCTGCTTCTTAGTATGCCTCACCATTTAAATCTAGAGAAAAGGCAGGAGATGAAGGTTATAAGAAATGAAATGAAAATGAAGGGCCTGGTGGCTCAGCAGTCTGATAACATTGTGATTAACACCAGCTGTCTGCAATTACTGTAAGTTCGAATCTCACCAGGTTCAAGGTTGACTCAGCCTTCCATCCTTTCTAAGGTAGGTAAATTGAGGACCCAGTTTGTGGGGGCAATAAGCTGACTTTGTATAAATGTACAAAAGCATGAAGGCTATTGCTTAACACACTGTAAGCCGCCCTGAGTCTCCAGAGAAGGGCGGCATATAAATCAAATTTAAAAAAAAAAACAAAACTCCTTCTTAACCTCATCTAAAATGTTCTTGGTCCAAGTTGTTCATTCGCAATTGTTGGGGAAAGAGCTTGGTTTGGTGGTAGAACCTTTGAACTTGGAGCCTCTTGACAGAAGACTGGGTCCAATTCCAGCATCAACCTATAGCCCGTAACTAAACGCATCTCCAACTAGGCTACTCAAAACTAAGTGTCTACTTCTACAGCCATGAGCTTTCAAAGGAGAAACTGGCTCTGCTACAAAATGAAATAAGGAGGCCCTCACAGACCTTCCAGTACACTCTCAATCAGAATCAGGAGAGAGCTGGAAGGGACCTTGGAGATCTTCTAGTCCAACCTAGTTACCTGGCTGTAACCATTTAAGACTGGTGGCTGTCCAGTCTCTTCTTAAAGATCTCCAATGATGAAGCACCTACAACAGGAGAACAAAAGGATACCAGAGTTTGAAGGAACCTTGGAGGTCATGTAGTCCAACCCTCTGCTCAAGCAGAAGACTATACACCATTTCAAATAGATGGCTGCCCAGTCTCTTCTTGAAAAGGTCCAACAATGAAGCACCTACAACTTCTGAAGGCATGTCCTTCCACTGGTTAATTGTCTTCACCATTAGGAAGTTTCTCCTTAGTTCTAGGTTGCTTCTCTCCTTGATGAGTTTCCATTCATTGATTCTTGTCCTGCCTTCTGGTGCTTTGGAGAATAAGTTGACCCTTCCCTCTTCTTTGGGGCAACCCCTCAAATACTGGAAGACTGCTCTCATATCACCCCGTAGTCTTTCTTTTCTCTTTTCTCCTTTAAATCCGTTGGTGACAGGGGCTAATGACATTAATCCGAAGACTGTTCCTTGGGTACCTCTGTTGGGTGGCCCTTCCAATATTTATTGTTGGCATGTTTTCGTTGAGGAGAGACCTGATTCAGCAAACCTAGTGCATAATGACCCCCGTTTCGTTGCGATACTGCAAGTGGGGAAAGCCAAGCGCATATGAATATGTAATGCTCTCCTCCAGCTTCATAGCCTCGTAATACATTATGCTGGGGAGCTTCAGAGGCATTTATTCCAAAGCTACTGCAGCCTCTGATTTAGAAGCGCCGATAACAATAAAGCAATTGCAATGCGAAAACATCTCAGCTGACCAAACAAATCTCTCTTAAAACTCACCTGCCATATATTTCTTTAGCACGCGTTAATTAAGTCTATATTTTAATTAATATATAATCAGCACATTGAGCCTGAGAATCAATTAAACAGGGAGAGCATCCAGAAGCACCGTGGAGCAACGGTGTTTCGGTATATTCTTGTTTAATTCCTGTCGTGATTTCGTTCGGAGCTGGAGTTCAGGATCCCAGGCTGATATTGGCAAATGCCACGGTTCGTTTTAACGGCTATTATGAACCTCCAGCCCCAGTAACTTGAAAACAATTTTTAAAAAATAAATGTGAGCTGGGTAGAGCGTTCCAACTTTATTGACGCCACAAACATTTTCATTTGTTTCTGTTACACCTACCCAGCTTTTAGCTTGCACGCCCGTCCTTACACCTCAACGCACTAATGAACATGTTAGATCCTTCGATCCGTGTGGAAACGGAGTTCCTGCGCAGTATTTACAGCTCTGCTTTATTCTCTAGTTTATATATCAAAGTGTCAATGTATCTCCCAGCCCAGGAACAGAACACAGGCAAAGAAAGAGACAGGGAAGTGAGCTTACAACATCCCAGGTAGTAAATCAGGATACTTGCTCTGCAGCCATAAGATATTGACAAGGAGGCCTAGAGAGAGAGGCCCATTTTAACTGCCAGCATAATGCGAGATAAATGGCTAGGGGAATTCTTTCCGTATTGGATACTTCAAAGACCCCCTTTGGTTGATAATTGTCCAGTCGTTACAAGACAAGAAGAATGCGTTTTTCATGCAGGCAGACTGGAGCGATAAAATAAGACACTGTACTAGGAAAAAGACCCCCGAAGGCAGGACAAGAAGCAACGGATGGAAACTAATCAAGGAGAGAAGCAACCTGAAATTAAGGAGGAATTTCCTGACAATGAGGACAATTAACCAGTGGAACAACTTGCCTCCTGAAATTGTGGATGCTCCATCACTGGAGGTTTTTGAGAAGAGATTGGACAACCACTTGTCTGGAATGGTATAGGGTTTCCTGACTGAGCAAGGGGTTGGACTAGAAGACCTCCAAGGTCCCTTCCAGCTCTATCCTGATTGAACACGAGGATGGTGGATTTTCCTTCACTGAATCTCTCAGGCCCAGAGGGATTGACCTCTAACGATCTCTGATGTTTTAATTTGGATTTCTGGACTGAGTGTGGTTCAAGATCTTCACTAACCTTTCCCAACTCTGACCTGAAGCACATGAGGCCTATTGTTATTTTTCTCCTTCTGTCTTTTGTCTTTAAAAAGAGAGGGAGGGAGGGAGGGAGGGAGAGAGATGAGAGAGAGATCATAGATAGAGGTAGATAGATGATAAATAGAGATGGAGAGAGAGATTAGATAGATAGATAGATAGATAGATAGATAGATAGATAGATAGATAGATGATAGGTAGGTAGGTAGGTAGATGATAGAGATAGATAGATAGATAGATAGATAGATAGATAGATAGATAGATAGATAGTAGAGAAAGAGCGAGATTAGCTAGATGGATGGATGGATAGATAGATGATAGAGATAGATAGATGATAGAGAGAGAGAGAGATTAGTTAGATAGATAGATAGATAGATAGATAGATAGATAGATAGATAGATAGATAGATAGTAGAGAAAGAGAGAGATTAGATAGATGGATGGATGGATGGAGAGATAGATGATAGAGAGAGAGAGAGATTAGATACATAGATGGATGGACGGACAGACAGACAGACAGACAGACTGACTGACTGACAGTCTGTCTGTCTTCCACCACCTGATTTTTGTTTCTAAAGCCAGTTAATTCATTTCTCCTGGTAACTTTCCTACTTTCAGAATAAACAAACCCTCCTTTGTTTTATCCAACCACTGTTGCCGGTTATACGGCCCTTCGAAAGCAGGCGATTGTGATCCAAGTGCATCATTTTTAACTCCCTACACCTCAACCAGCTGCCACAACAGCCCAACACACCTGTGCTCCAGGTTTCTGAAATGCCTGTCCCATTAAGGAGGGTGACGCATTCCCCTTCACCCCTTCCAGCGAAGAAAATAGATCCCTGTCCGAATAATTTGCTGCAAAAATCTTTAAAAATATTCCCTTAGAATCAAGATCACGTGAAATATTAGTACTGCTTTGTAAAGACTTAGTAAGGCCTCAACCTGGAATAACTGCATCCAGTTTTGGTCACCACATAACACAAAAGATGTTGAGATGTTGGGAAAAGTGCAGAGAAGGGCAACCAGGATAAGTGAAGGCCTGGAGACAGTGGTGGAATTCAAATTTTTTTACTAGTGGGTCTGTGGGCGTGGTGTGGTGGACGTGGTGTGGCTTAGTGGGCGTGGCAGGGGAAGGATACTGCAAAATCCCCATTCCCTCCCCACTCCTGGGGGGAAGATTACTGCAAAATCCCCATTCCCTCCCCACTCCTGGGGGAAGGATATTGCAAAATCCCCATTCCCTCCCCACTCCTGGGGGACGGATATTGCAAAATCCCCATTCCCTCCCCACTCCTGGGGGAAGGATATTGCAAAATCATTCCCAACCCCATTCTGGGGCCAGCCAGAGGTGGTATTTGCCGGTTCTCTGAATTACTCAAAATTTCTGCTACCGGTTCTCCAGAACCTGTCAGAACCTGCTGGATTTCACCCCTGCCTGTAGACAAAACATATGAAGAACGTTTGCAGGAATTCAGTATGTCTAGTCTAGAGAGAAAATGGATTGGGGACATGATAGCAGTCTTGTAGCATTTGAGGGGTTGCCCCAAAGAAGAGGGAAGGGTCAACTTATTCTCCAAAGAACCTGAAGGCAGGAGAAGAAGCAACGGATGGAAACTAATCATGAAGAGAAGCAACCTGGAATTAAGGGGAAACTTCCTAACAGGGAGGACAATTAACCAATGGAACTGAAGTTGTCTTCAGATGTTGTGGGTGCTTCATCCCTGGAGGTTTTGAAGAAGAGACTGGACAGTCAGTTGTCTGAAATGGTATAAGGTCTCCTGCTTGAGCATAGAATCAAAATCACGTGAAGTATTACTCCAGCTTTATAAAGGTGTAGTAAGGCCACACCTGCAATGCTGCATCGAGTTTTGGCCGCCCCATTGCACAAAAGTTGTTGTGACTTTGGAAAAAGTTCAGAGAAGAGCAGCTAAGATGATTAAAGGCCTGGAGACCCAAAAAAAAAAAAAAACAAACCCATATGAAGAACGGTTGCAGGAATTGGGCATGGCCAATCTAGGAAATTCTCTTTGCTGAGAAACCCTTTGTTGGAGAACATGCTTCCTATGTTACATGGGAGAACACGCTTTATAATTTACATGTTTGGGTTACAAACGGTGTATTTTTTTTTCCTCCACTCAGCCCTGCCTGATAATAACATTCCTGGGATTTTAGCAGGAGAACCCAAAACGAGTGGAAATTTCTGCAGGGAAAGCAAAGTAACCTAAATTATAGCCACAACATTTGAAAACTTTCCTTTCGTTTCTTGTTATCTCTACCCCCCCACTTTAAAAAAAAAAAGAATAGTCTGTATATTCTGTATACCTTGATAATCACCTGGAATTAAATTCATGATTCAAAAGACAATCCAATTGTTCTACTTTGTTTTTAACAGAAAATACGGATTTTTCTGGTGGAAGTTCTCTCATTAAAGCAGCAGAGACTTTTGTGTGTTTAGGGAGATCTGTGAACCCCACTTTAAAAAGGTTTTTCCATGCCTGATCAACACATATATATTTGTAAATATGTGTTGAGGCCTTCGTGGGTTCTAAAAAGTATTTTTTTTTTCTTTTTAGAGTCTGCTTGCTCAAGCAAATCATGTCTTCAGATTTCCCAGATTTTTTATATGTTTTCAAGATCAGTTGCAATAGTGCCACTGTGAAGAATAGGAATGGGATAGAATCAGTGGTGAAATCCAAATTTTTTTACTATTGGTCCTGTGGGTGTGGCTTGGTGGGCGTGGCAGGGGAAGGATATTGCAAAATCCCCATTCCCTCCCCACTCCTGGGGGAAGGATACTGCAAAATCTCCATTCCCATCCCACTCTGGGGCCAGCCAGAGGTGGTATTTGCCGGTTCTCCGAACTATTCAAAATTTCCGCTACGGGTTCTCCAGAACATGTCAGAACCTGCTGAATAGCAGCCTCTGCCGTGGTCCATCGAACCTGCTTATTTTCTTTTTAATTTGTTTATTTATCTTTAAATATTTTTTTAATTTTATCATCATCATCATTTATCTTACTTTGTTTTCATTTTATTGATGTTTTAACTTTTGTCAGATTTTAGACACCTTTTTATTCCATGTACAGTATCTGCCGTAGATTTTCTTACATCTGAGCTTGACACCGGAAGACCTCGATTTACAAAAATTCATTTAGCGACTGTTCACAGTTCCAGCAGCCTGGAAAAATTTGACTTGTGACCACTTTTCACAATCAAAGTGACTCATTTAACAACTGCAGGGAGTCACTTAATAACCGAGGCAAGAAAGATCGTAAAATGGGGGTAAAATTCACTTAACAAATTCACTTAGCAGCATAAATTGGGGGCTCAATTGTGGTTGTAAGTCGAGGACGAGCCGTAACTGCCGTTTGAAGATCTGAACTCCAGGAGTAATGCGAATGATTCGGAGAATAGCCTCTCCTTCCCTCCCACGTGCCCATTTAGAAGATTAACCTTGGCATTCTTTGATAAGAGACGAAACAAAAATCACATGGCCCGCTTTGAATAGTCAGAGCCTGACCTTGGTGTCCCCATCTGGGCACCAGTCCCCGTTTCATGATGTTGTTAATTAGCTGGCGCAAACGTTGCCAACTAGTCTTAACGTAGGAAACCGATGAAAGTCTGCTGGGAAGTTGGCATCCTGATAAGCAGCACTCGCTGTCTGGACAGAATCGAAGTCTTCGGCTTCCTTCAGTTTAGCTGAAGTCAAAAGGAAGGGAAG
Source organism: Arizona elegans (assembly GCA_022577455.1). Classification (NCBI taxonomy): domain Eukaryota; kingdom Metazoa; phylum Chordata; class Lepidosauria; order Squamata; family Colubridae; genus Arizona; species Arizona elegans. The sequence goes on from JAKOOJ010000028.1 coordinate 7,669,407, forward strand.
AGGGGATAGGGTTAGAGTTGGGGTTGGGGTTAGGGTTGGATTGTGGTTAGGGTGAAGGTGAGGGTTAGAGTTTGAGTTAGGATTTGAGTTAGGGTTTAGGTTAAGGTTTTAGTTAAGATTTGGATTAAGGGTTAGGGTTAGGGTTTCAGATGTGGTTAGGGTTTGGGTTAAGGTTTGGATGAGGGTTTGAGTTAGGGTTTGGATTAAGGGTTAGGGTTAAGGTTTGGGTTGTGGTTAGGGTTTGGGTTTGGGTTAAGATTTGGATTAAGGATTAGGGTTTGGGTTTGGGTTGTGGTTAGGGTGAAGATGAAAGTGAGGGTTAGGTTTAAGGGTTAGGATTTGAATTAGGATTTGAGTTAGGATTTGGGTTAGGGTTTGAGTTAAGGTTTGGATTAAGGGTTAGGGTTAGGGTTTCAGATGTGGTTAGGGTTAGGGTTTGGGTTAAGGTTAGGATGAGGGTTTGAATTAGGGTTTGGATTACGGGTTAGGGTTAAGATTTGGGTTGTGGTTAAGGTTTGGGTTTGGGTTAAAATTTGGATTAAGGATTAGGGTTTGGGTTTGGGTGAGGGTGAGGGTTAGGTTTGGGTTTGAGTTAGGGTTTCGGTTAGGGTTTGAATTAAGGTTTAGGGTTAGGATTTGGGTTAGGGTTTGGGTTAAGATTTGGATTAAGGGTTTGGGTGAGAGTTAGGTTACGGGTTAAGGGTTAGGGTTTGAGTTAGGATTTGAGTTAGGGTTTGGGTTAGGGGTTGGACTAAGGTTTAGGGTTAGGATTTGGGTTAGGGTTTGAGTTAAGGTTTGGATTAAAGGTTAGGATTCGGGTTAGGGTTAGGGTTAGGGATAGGGTTGTGGTTAGGATGACGGTTTGGGTTAAGGGTTAGGGAGTGAGTTAAGGTTTGGATTAAGAATTAGATTTAGGGTTAAGATTAGGGTTGTCATTAGGGTGTGGGTTTGGGTTAAGATTTGGATTTAGGGTCTGGGTTAGGGTTAGGGTGAAGGTGAGGGCTAGGTTAAGGTTAAAGGTTTGGGTTAGGGTGTCTGCTTTCCCTATAAAAATTTCCACTATACCCTTAAATCTTCCTTAATTGAAATCCCTGGAAGGTTGAAAAGTACAGATGAATTGATAATCTGGCTGAATCCAAGACAGTTTATTTTACTAACGATAAAATACCTGATTTCCTACGTCAATTATTAACCTTGCTTTATAAAAAACTTAGTTAGACCACGTCTGGAATTCTGCATCCAGTTTTGGTCACCACGATATAAAAAAGATGTTGAGACTTTGGAAAAAATGCAGAGAAGAGCAACTAAAACGATTAAAGGCCTGGAGACTAAAACATACAAAAAACGGTTGAAGGAATTGGGTATGTCTAGTCTAATGAGAAGAAGGACTAGGGGTGACATGATAGCAGTCTTCCAATATTTGAGGGGCTGCCATAAAGAAGAGGGGAGTATTTTACAACAGCCAGAAGTTCTGAGGCCCCTTGTAACTCTAAGTAGTCATAAAACAACCTGTAGTAATTCAAGTATACCTATATAAGATTGATCCCTATTTTTGTGATATATCTCTTCTTTTTTCTTTCAAACCAGTAATATCTTTGCAAGTTGTACTTTCATTCTTCACACCTGTGTGCACTTATGAGTTCCCCCTCCAAAAAGTCTCCTAATTTTATGAAAAGGACGCCTTCCCTTTCCACCCATCCTCCGCATTTGATTAACCCAAATTAATTTTTCCACTTTCATGCCAGAGGCAGTTAACGAGTCATTTGCTTGTAAGGGATTTGGATGGATTGTAGAGAAAATTATGATTGCCTTCATTGCTAAATGGGTAAAATATATAGAGAGAAACGATGGAGCAAATATACCGCCATTTATTGTACAATTAAAAACTATGCAGAATAATAACCACAGAATTACACAGATTGCAGGGTAAAATTATCGGGAATAAAGAGGAAGTAGAATTGCATCAGAAACAAAAACGAGAGCAACTCCTATTCATCCCTTTGTTGATTTGTTTTCATTCTTTCATAATTCCTTGATTCCATATCTTTACTAGATTGCTGGTAAATTTTGTTCTATATATATATATATTGTGCTAGTACAGAATCGTAATAAAAAATATCCATCCATCCATGTCACACCCTGGAAAATCAGGTGTTTTGAGCAGTTCAAATGAGCATAAAGATTTATTGAAAGCTTAGGCTCTCTACAAGAATCTGGCCAACTAACAGTCAAGGGAAATGAGCGGGAGATAAGAAAGGCATTCAAGGCAGCAAGATAACTTTATGCACAAAAATGGAAGGACGCTTTGATTCCCACAATGGACGAAAGGCTGTGGAAGTTGATGGAGATGGCTAAATTGACTGCTTTGATTAAAGACAAGAATGCAATTATTTTTGTTTCTATTTGGAAATAGCTTCTGGACTTTATGTTCGAGGTGAGGTAAAACTTTTATTTTGGGTTTTCCTGACGAGACAGGTTTGTTGTTATAGAAAGGGCTAGTTTATACTATTATGTAAAATAAAAAGTTGAAGTTTGATGTTGGCATCTTATTCTACTACACCAACGGAAGTTGGAAGTCAATGCCTTTTCTTTCCCCCTCCTCTTCACTTTTTCTTACACTTTTCCCTTCCCTTTTCCCTCCCCTAACTTTCGTATTATTTTCTTTTGCATTTTTGTATTATAATAATAAATAATAATAATAATAATAATAATAATAATAACTATTATTATTATATTATAAAAATAATAATTATACATGTTTAATGAATAATAGTAGTAGTAGTAGTAGTAGTAGTAGTAGTAGTAGTAAGGCATTCAAAGTGGGCTGGACTTAAAGTAGATCTCTTGCGGGCACACAGGAACTCATGACTTATGAAACGTTTAACCTCTCCTCCTTCAGTCTCACCTCCTACAATCCGTCCATCCACCATAATTGCGTACACCCACTTAAAAAGAAAGAGAAATTTAAATTTTAGATGAGTGTCAGTCACATAAACCAAGATTACTGAATATACCAAAATCTAAGGCTTGGCAGTCTATTGATTAGAAACCAAAATATAGGGGTTTTTTTTCCCCCTGAACAAATCTATCCATGTTTTACCTTACACCAAGTCAGACTGCTTGTATTTCAGCACGGATGATAGTTGTCAAGAGAGGCTTGGAGAGATGATATTGGGTATTTTTATTTTAAACCGAAATATTTAATTCCATTTATTGCTCTGAGAAATATCCAACAGATTTGAATAGTTTCCCCCGAACTGAACAGTTGGATGAAATTAAGACGGTTAAAAATGAATGTTTTGCTATGCCTAATTTTTTTTTTTTTTTTTTTTTTTTTTGCCATATGCAACCCTGAAATGTATTTTGGGAAATCCTCTATTCCAACTCTTCCTCCTCAAGCAGGAGAGCAGACAAATGACAGTCCAATCTCTTCTTGAAAGCTTCCAGTGATGGAGCCCCCACAACTTCTGGAGGCAAGTTGTTCTCATTGTCAGGAAATCTCTCTTTAATTCTAGACTGGATCTCTCTTTGTTAAGCTTCCACCTGTTAATTCTTGTCCTGCCCGCAGGTGTTTTTGAGAATAAGTCAACACCCCTCCTCTCTGTGACACATTCTGTGACTACGACACAAAGGAAACCCATGTTTTCGAAATGCAGCTTTAGAAACTCTCGGCCTGCATAATTATACGTTCTGAAAACGTGAGTGGAATTAGAGGAAAAAGTACAGCGAGAGATTTTGTGATATCCCAACAGAGGCATGCTGAGTGTGAGGAAGTTTTATTGCCTTCTTTTACATACATTGTCTAAGCACTGTGTACTTGTCGGCTCTTCAAAATTGCTAGCTTTGGGCTGTAATAATGAATAGAATAGAATAGAATAGAATAGAATAGAATAGAATAGAATAGAATAGAATAGAATACAGTCGAATGGAATGAAATAGAATGCAATAGAATATAGAGGAGAGGAGGAGAGAGAAGAGAAGAGAAGAGAATAGAATTCTTTATTGGCCAAGTGTGATTGGACACACAAGGAATTTGTCTTTGGTGCGTATGCTCTCAGTGTACATAAAAGAAAAGATACGTTCATCAAGAATCATAAGGTACAACACTTAATGATAGTCATAGGGTACAAATAAGCAATCAGGAAACAATATCATATAAATTGTAAGGATCCAAGCAACAAAATTACAGTCATAAAGTCATAAGTGGAAGGAGATGGGTGGTGGGAATGATGAGAAGATTAATAGTAGTGCAGACTTAGTAAATAGTTTGACAGTGTTGAAGGAATTATTTGTTTAGCAGAGTGATGACATTCGGGAAAAAACTGTCCTTGTATCTAGTTGTTCAGGTGTGCAGTGCTCTATAGCATCGTTTTGAGGGTAGGAGTTGAAACAGTTGATGTCCAGGATGTGAGGGGTCTGTAGATATTTTCACAGCCCTCTTTTTGACTCCCGCAGTATACAGGTCCTCCATGGAAGGCAGGTTGGTAGCCATGGTTTTTTCTGCAGTTCTAATTATCCTCTGAAGTCTCTGTCTGTCTTGTGGGGTTGCAGAACCAAAGTAAAAAAAAAAATCACTTATACTAGAAGATAGTATTATGTTTTATAGTTTTTAGTCCCCAATCTTACATTATTAATATATGAATTTGATATATGCTGTCTGATTATTCTCTATGTCGCTTGCTGATTTGTGTTCCTCTGTTCATGGTAGTATAAGATTTCCTGGGAAGTGTTCTCATTTGGTAAATTTGAAGAAAGAGGAAAGTACATCCAGAGACATGGTCTAGAGTCTAGACCAGTGTTTCTCAACCTTGGAAGCTTGAAGATGGGTGGACTTCAACTCCCAGAATCCCCCAGCCAGGGGGATTCTGGGAGTTGAAGTCCACCCATCTTCAAGCTACCAAGGTTGAGAAACACTGATCTAGACTCTAGCATGTAAATAGGTGGAGTAAGAAAAATGGCATTCGGGGGGATTTGCAGGATTTGGGTATGGCCAGTCTAGAGAAAAGAAGCACTAGGGGTGACATGAAAGCAGTATTCCAGTATTTGAGGGGCTGCCACAAAGAAGAGGGGGTCAACTTATTCTCCAAAGCAACAGAAGGCAGGAGAAGAAACAATGGATGGAAACTCATCAAAGAGAGAAGCAACCTGGAATTAAGGTGAAACTTCCTAACAGTGAGGACAATCAGCTAGTAGGACTTGCCTTCACAAGTTATGGGTGCTCCATCATTGGAGGTGTTTAAGAAGAGACTGGACAGTCACTTGTCTGAAATGGTCTAGATCTCCTGCTTGAGCAAGGAGTTGGACTAGAAGACCTCCAAGGTCCCTTCCGGCTCCATTCTGATTGCTTGATTGAATTTATCTGCATAGGAGCATCCAGTGAGAATTTCACTCTTCAAATAACTTCAGCAAAGGATGGGGTTTGCTCTTTACTATAACACAATTATTTTGACTTTGGTCGCTGACCAAAAATAAGGAACTTTGGAATTCAGGACTCAATTTAAGAGTTATCAATACACTCGCTTAAGATATTGACCAATACTGATTCTTGTTTGTGTAGGGATTAATGGATCATCTTCATTACTTGAACTTACTGATTGGCTCCATCAAATATAATTAGATACTCTTTCCCCCTGGTGAAGCTTGTTTTGGGTGATAATCAGAATTTAAGGAGAGCAAGGTAGCCCATTTCTTGAGTAAAGTGGCTCTCATAATATCATTATTTTGGATTAACTCAATTCAAAGAAAGCCCATTTAAAACTTTTTTTGCAGAATTAAGAGAGTGATTTACCTCCAGCTGCTTCTTTGCATTGGATTCAATTCAAGGATTTGTTGTTCGCCCGCTGATGCTTCTAAAGTTCGAAAGTAGTTACGGGTTATGAAGGAAATAACACAGGCGTCTTAAGCCTCCTTGCCTTTTTTCCAGGAAGTCAAATGAAATTAAGATCAGTTACTTAAACTATCTCTGCAAGAAGGAGTTTGAATGTTCTGTTTTGATAAACCAAAGGAGGATTATGGTAAAGAACATAATACGCCTAAAGTCTTAAAACGAGCTTCATATTTAAAAAAAGGCTTTGCTTACATTGTTGTTGTGGTTAGTTGCAAAGTTGTGTCCGACCCATCGCGACCCCATGGACAACGTTCCTCTACCATCCTCTTGCTTACATTAGATAAAGGTAATGGTTCCCCTTGCACATATGTGCTAGTCGTTCCTGACTCTAGGGGGCGGTGCTCATCTCTGTTTCAAAGCCGAAGAGCCAGCGCTGTCCGAAGACGTTTCCATGGTCATGTGGCCAGCCTGACTCAACACCAAAGGCGCACGGAACGCTGTTCCCTTCCCACCAAAGGTGGTCCCTATTTTTCTACTTGCATTTTTTACCTGTTTTCGAACTGCTAGGTTGGCAGAAGCTGGGACAAGTCACGGGAGCTCACCCCTTTATGCGGCACTCAGGATTCGAACCGCTGAACTGCCAACCTTTCGATTGACAAGCTCAACGTCTTTAGCCACTGAGCCACCGCATCCCCTGCTTATATTAGACACCTCAATTCAATCAAAAGAGTAGATGATACAACACTGAGAAGAGAGATCTCCCCCCAAATTGTTCCATTGGTAGCATTTCTTTGGTACGTTAAAAACTTTGCTGTCTTTTATTATGATTGGGACTGTTAATTTTGAAGTTCCATTGTATTGTTCACATAGTGATTCTTTTTTTCTTTTTCTTCTTCTGCCGGTCGGTTTAATATAAGGAAATTGAAAGTAAGAAGTACAAAAGTCTCAATTCCCTTTCTCTATTCAAATAAGGATTTTATCGCACTGAGTTCCAACTGCGGCATTATATAGAAATTCGGATAGGCTATACTAATTTATATGTTTAAATTTCCCAGTTGTTCCCAGTTCTTAAGTAAACTGAATTAATGAGTCAATAAATTAATTATGTCAGGAGAGTAATAGCAATAGCACTTAGACTTATATACCGCTTCATAGTGCTTTTACAGCCCTCTCTAAGCGGTTTACAGAGTCAGCCTCTTGCCCCCAGCAATCTGGGTCCTCATTTTACCCACCTCGGAAGGATGGAAGGCTGAGTCAACCTTGAGCCGGTCAGGATCGAACTCCTGGCAGTCGGCAGAGTTAGCCTGGAATACTGAATTCTAACCACTGCTCCACCAGAGAAGGAAGGAAGGAAGGAAGGAAGGAAGGAAGGAAGGAAGGAAGGAAAGAAAGAAAGGCAATGGGACTTGTATACCGCTTCACGGTGCTTTACAGCCCTCTCTAAGCGGTTTACAGAGTCAGCCTCTTGCCCCCAACAATCTGGGTCCTCATTTTACCCACCTCGGAAGGATGGAAGGCTGAGTCAACCTTGAGCCGGTCAGGATCGAACTCCTGGCAGTCGGCAGAGTTAGCCTGGAATACTGATTTCTAACCGCTGCTCCACCAGAGAAGGAAGGAAGGAAGGAAGGAAGGAAGGAAAGAAGGAAGGAAAGAAGAAAGAAAGAAAGAAAGAAAGAAAGAAAGAAAGAAAGAAAGAAAGAAAGAAAGGCAATGGGACTTGTATACTGCTTCACAGTGCTTTTCAGCCCTCTCTAAGCGGTTTACAGAGTCAGCCTCTTTCCCCCAGCAATCTGGGTCCTCATTTTACCCACCTCGGAAGGATGGAAGGCTGAGTCAACCTTGATCAAACTCCTTCCTGTCATAAAACGGGGCAAAACTCACTGAACAAACCTCTCACTCAGCAATTCAAATTTTGGGCTCAGCTGTGGCCGTGAGTGAAGACTACCTAGATACGTATTCTGCACCTGTCTTCCTTTGAAATTGACCTGTGCAAACCCACACCTTGCCCTGAGCTCAGAAAGCAATAAAGAGGCAAACCCAACAGCGCCCATTGGTTGAACCCTTAATGACGGTTGCGTAAAACGAGACCAGCCTCTGCGTTTGGCAGGCGCTGAAGACCAAGTCAAGTTTATTTCAGTCAGAGAAAAAAAAATGTGAATTCTTTTTTTTCCCCTTCCGTTCCCATCTATTTCGTCCCCTCTGCGTGTGGGTTATCTGCTCCAAATATCATTTTGAAAAGATAGCCCTTGGCTTCCACGTTAAAAGTGTTGTATTATTTCTCCCTTTTATTTTAAATCACTTCTAAATGGTGTTTTTTGTTTGTTTTTTTAGTCTGACCTGCTGGGCTCTTGTGCAGAAAATTGTACAGATTACTTGAAGTGAAAACGGTAGCGTGTGCGCAAATGTATTCGGCTTTATCACCTGTGATTTTAAAAGACTTCATCTTTAAAAGGGTTGCAGTAGCTTGGATGGAATTGCACTCTCGACATAAATTGTTTATGTAAATACTTGATGCTCCCAGTAAATCTTTGACTAAGAAAGACTCCGATTCGGACCTGAATGAAAAGACAACAGAGAGGCAGTTATGATGGAGGGTCGGCTTTTGATTTGCGCTATTATATTTGCTTAAGTCAAAGATAGGATCCAGTTTGCAAAGCAGCCATCGTCTCATTTTGCATAGCACGCGCGAGGTATTAGCATGGGCTTCTAGTGGCTGTTGTTTTTAAATTTCATTTAAAAACAACAACCACTTCATTTTGAGTCCCTCTTAGTAGCCTTTGAGTTCCAAATTAGTGGCAGTTCTCCCTAACTTCTTCTTAATTAAGTGTTATTTGGAAGGTGAGATCTACGAACGATCGTGACAGATGTGAGATAAAGATTGATAAATTCTGACACCCGAGGGCTCGGCTGGTGAAATTAAAGCGGGGCAAGCCTTCCAATAAAACGACAAATGCTTGATAATAGACCAGGGGTATCCACTTTTTTATTTTAGGGATGATTTTTTTTTTTGGTTGCTTTTTCTATTCATGCCAATGCTACAGATTTTTATATATATATATTTTGGACTTGTTTGGCTGTTGCCTTTACCCACAGTGAAGGACTTACGGCTGCGTTGAGTAAATACTGCATTGCAAATAAAAGTCTATTATTCCCCATAAATTGGTTGGTGGGAAACGCCAGGACAGATGGTTGAAGGGTCTAATTAGAGGGGAACAAACAGAGATTTTTCTGCCCTGACTAAATTGCAAAGCCTCTGCGGGTTAAGGAGGTTCTAGATTTGCTGTTTTCTATATCAAGGAGAGAAGCAACTTAGAACTAAGGAGAAACTTCCTAAGAGTGATCACAATTAGCCAGTGGAACAGCTTGCCACCAGAAGTTGTGGGTGCTTCATCACTGGAGGTTTTCAAGAAGAGATTGGGCAACCATTTGTCTGAAGTGGTTTAGAGTCTTCTGTTTGAACAGGGGGTTGGACTAGAAGACCTCCAGAGTCCCTTCCAGTTCTATTCTGATTGATTGAAATGGATGAGCTCCCTTTTTTCTTTTCGGTACTCGTCTGTGTGCATGTGGAGTATATGTGTGTGTGTGCATGCATACATGTATGAATGAATGTTTTAATTAGTGGGCCAAATTTATTTAATATATTTTTTTTAACTGTTGTTAAATTTTATATTATATTTGTTTTATTTATGGCTGTTCACCGCCCTGAGTCCTTCGGGAGTAGGGCGGTATATAAATCTAATAAAAGATAAAGATAAAAGATAAAGGGATACAAATAGTCCTTGACTTACAGCTATTCATTTTAGTGACCGCTCAAAGATACAACGGCACTGGAAAATAGTGAAGTGGTATGTAAGTCTATTGCTATTCAAGACAGGGTCTCTGTCGCATATCCAAATTGTGCAAAGCTGGCAAAAAGGATGAATTATTTCATTCTAGATATCAGATTAAGATATTTCTGACAATCCCCCCCTCCCTTTCCAATCCATCTTCTCCCTACTTTATCGGTACCCCTCCCTCCTCAGCTTCTGCACGCAAGTGGGACCCCACAAGTTTCTTCCCACCTTTTTTTGCAAGCAAAGTCAGAATTAGGATTAACCAGCGGAACGACTTGCCTCCAGAAGTTGCGAATGCTCCAACACTGGAAGTTTTTAAGATTGGGCAGTGATTTATCCGGTGTGATATAAGATTTCCTGCTTAAGCAGGGGGTTGGACTAGAAGACCTCCAAGGTCCCTTCCAACTCTGTTATTCTATTCTAAGAATCAGGGAAATCCTGATTCCCTGAACAACCGTGTCACTGACTTAACAGCTACAGGGGTTCCCTTAACGACGGTGGCAAGAAAAGTCGCAAAATGAGTCGAAACTCACTGCACAACTGTTTCGCTTAGCAACACAAATTTTGGGCCCCGTTGTGGTTGTAAGTCGAGAGCCACCTCTAGTTCCTGAGGTAGTTCCTGAGGTTCTGAGGTGGCGCAGTGGTTAGGGTGCAGTACTGCAGCTACTTCAGCTGACTGCTAGTTCAGCAGATCAGCGGATCAAATCTCACCGGCTCAAGGTTGACTCAGCCTTCCGTCCTTCCGAGGTGGGTAAAATGAGGACCCAGATTGTTGGGGGTGCAATATGCTATTTAGTATACTGTTGATTGTTGTAAGCTGCCCAGAGTCCTCGGAGAGTGGGCGGCATAGAAATATGATTAATAAATAAATATATTAATTAATGTCACTAAAATAATAAATTCTGAAAAAAAAAATACTGCAAACCCCCAAAACTGCATTCTTGGTTTTTTCCTGAGCTGGGAGTTGGTGCCCGTGTCCCAAGCATCCCTCCCTCCTCTCATAGGAGAAGCAATACACCTGGAATGTGAATTTAATTCCCTGCTAGAGCAACGGTAATGAGAATAAAGAGGACGGTAATTTCCAAGGGTTGCAGGGAAGTGGAGTTCTTAAGCACATCAGTTCTGGCTTCCCACTGACGTCTTCATCCTGTCGTGAGGGAGTCCAGCAGCAGAGATAGGCAAGGCTTACTGACAATAATCCTGCATTTTCTGGGTTACTCATCAATGCCATTTATAGCCAAGAATCTGCAGTGAGAATGTCGATGCCTGCCAACACTTACAGGAGTGTAGCTTAACTCCTGCTAAGGAGATTTGAGAACAACACAGCTTTCCTAAGCTGGAGCCTCCAAATATATTCCATGTGTCACATTAGAATAACAAGAATTGGAAGGGACCTCGGAGGTCTTCTAGACCAACCTTCTGCTCGAGCAGGAGACCCTGTCTCATTTCAGACAAACGATTGTCCAGTCTCTTCTTAAAGTCCTCCAGTGATGGAGCATCTACAACTTCTGAAGGCAACTTCTGTTCCACTGGTCAATTGTTCTCACTGTTAGGAAGTTTCTCCTTAATTCTAGGTTGCTTCCCTCCTTGGTTAGTTTCCATCCATTGTTTCTTTTTTCTGCCTATTTGTGCTTTGGAGAATAGGTTGACCCCATCTTCTTTGTGGCAACCCCTGAGATACTGCCATCATGTCACCCCTACTCCTTCTTTTCATTCAACTAGACGTACCCAATTCCTGCAACCGTTCTTCATATGTTTTAGCCTCCAGCCTCCTAGTCATTTTTGTTGCTCTTCTCTGCACTTTTTCCCCAGTCTCACCATCCTTTTTTGGATTGGGGTGACCAGTTCTGGATGCAGCATTCCAAGGGCGGACTTACTAAGGCTTTGTAAAGCGGTAGTAGATCTTCATGTGATCTTGGCTCATACTTAAATGACTGTCCCCTTGTGAGATGGATAGAGCAAATGAAATTGTCTTAAAGGGGGGGGGGCATTTTCGCTTGCTTCGCTGGTTATGCCGCAAACTTTTCAAGAGCTTCCATGGAGTTGATGCTCAACTAAACCCTCTCAAAAAAAAAAAAAAAAAAACCCTCCAAGCTGAGTTGTAGCATCTCAAGGGAAGCCCCGCCCTTTTCAATGTACCTGTGGAAATGGGCGGGGCTTCCGTTGTGATGTCACACCCACCCCTCCATCTTCCCATCAGTTAAAATAACTTTGCCTCTATATTTGGTTTGAATTGAGCCTTTATGATCTATCAGGCTCTCTTCAAATTGTCTCCATCCATCCAGAGACGGCAATCCAGTTAGATCAGCCATTATGAATCTCACCTAATCTCACTCTTATATATAATCTTTTTAAATATTTAAATATATTAAAAATGTTTTATTTTTATAGTTTTATTAATTTTCTATTATTTACATTTTGTTAGTGTTTAATAATCATCGTCTGGGTTATTTTATTTGCTTAGCGCAGTGTTTCCCAAACTTGACCCTTTGAAGATGTATGGACTTCAACTCCCAGAATTCCTCAACCAGGCATACTATTCCTCAACCAAGCATACTGGCTGGGGAATTCTGGGAGTTGAAGTCCATGCATCTTAAAATAGCCAAGTTTGGGAAACACTGGCTTAGCAGTATAGATTACGTTCTTAATCGCCGTCCCTTTTTTTCCAACCACTGGTAAAATAAATTCCATGTTTGTTAATATTCTGTGTCTTCTTTCTTTTTTAATCTTCGATGTGAGTCTGTCCGTTTCTGCACAATCCAGTATCTTCCTAATTATCTCTTCATCTTGTGGTATTTCTTCATTTTTCCAATATTGCGCGAATACAATCCTCGCTGTGGTTAACACATGCCATGTTAAATATATGCACCGTATTTCGTTTATCAATTTTTTCTGGTGGTGTGCCTAATAGAAAAAGTTCAGGTTTAAAATCTAGATGGTTTCCTATCATCTTTTCTAATCACTTAGGTATTTTTGCCCAAAATCTTTTTTGCTTTAACACAAGTCCATCACATAGGGTTGTAAGTGCCCGTTTTGTTTTATTTTTTGGTTACATTTCCAACATTTGCTAGATATAATTTGCTCTTATATATATAAAATCTATATGTGAACATTCATCCCCATATCTGCTGACGTTATTTTTCACGTTCGAAAATAAATACATAAACGGGCACTTTTTTTAAAAAAATTGATTTATATGCCGCCCTTCTCTGGAGACTCAGGGCAGCTTACAACGCGTTAAGCAATAGCCTTCATACTTTTGTATATTTATACAAAGTCAGCTTATTGCCCCCACAAACTGGGTCCTCATTTTACCTACCTTAGAAAGGATGGAAGGCTGAGTCAACCTTGAGCCTGGCGAGATTTGAACTTACAGTAATTGCAGACAGCTGGTGTTAATCACAATGCTTTTAGTCTGCTGAGCCACTTTGGTTTCAGGGAGGGAGAGAAACACATACTCAAAATTGAACTGCGGGATGATAAAAGGGTGGACGGACGAATGGAAATTTCAAATTTAAAGTACGGGAGGATTTGCATATTTAGTTCTAGTTTACGGCTCCTTTTAGCGGTGTGGGATTAATGATCTGCTAAATTATGAGCATCCGTTGGCACCCGTCCGGGATGGCTTGCTCTTTTTTCTGTCTGCAGGGCCAACTTTTCTTTTCTTTTTCTTTTTTGGAACCTTTGAACGCATCGAGAAAACTAAAACTCCAGAGGAATGGTGCGTAGCATGACAGACGTAGCTACTTGTCATTAGAAGCTGCTGAATCCAGCTCTGCCTCTCTGGATGGCAGCTACGGGCACCGAAAGTTCCTCTTGACTAATGAGATGACTCTGAAGGTTAAGGAGACTTTAAAGGCGCACGAGCAAGGAGGGGGGGGACTCTCTGAGGTTGCTCATTGCTCCCAGCCTTGTCCTGACTAATGAGCCTTTTCATAAAATCACACCGCTACGAATCAGTCTTGGAAAAGGTCTCAACCTTTATGGATGTTTGCTGCTCCAAAGAAGGCCCGGACGGCTTGATTTGGAAGGAGAAGACAGAAGACGGAGAGGAGAGGACAATTTTTGCTCCCTGCGCCGTTTGGCTAAAGGACGGGGCTTCCGTCAGGCTGGGAGTCCTCCGCTTATGACCAGAGTTGAGCTGAAAATTTGTGTTGCTGAGTGAGTCATTCCTTCAGCTAGATTCACCTTATTGTACACCCTTCTTTGCCACCGCTGTTATCCCTGCAGCTGTTCCATCAGTAAAAGCGGTTGTTAAGTGAATCGGGCTTCCCTGTTGATTTTGCTCGTCGGAAGGTCGCCATGTGACCCCGGGATGCTGCAACTAGAGGTGATATTCAGCCGGTTCGAACAGGTTTGGGCGAATCAGTAGCGGCGATCGTGAGTGGGCCCGCCCCCTGCCCATCCACCCCAGCTCTAAGTCGTGCTATTTAGGCATGTTTTTGAGGCTGGGCAATTGCATGGAAGACGCACGCACAAAGTAAGCGTGCATGCATGGGGCAAAGGTAAGTGAAACCCACCCCTGGCTGCAACCGTCATAAATATAAATCAGTCGCCAAGCTTATGAATTCAGATCTCATACAATGGGGGATGCTGCAACGGTCGTAAGTATGAAACATGGTCATGGGTCTAATTCTAATTCTGATTTTGCTTGTCGGAAGGTCGCAAAAGGGGATCACGAAACACCGGGACACTGCAACCGTCATAAATATGAGCCAGTCGCCAAGCTTATGAATTTGGATCTCGTACCACGAGGGATGCTGCGGTGATCCTAAGTGTGAGAAATGACGATGAGTTCCTTTTTTCAGAGCCGTCGTAACTTCGAACGGTCACTAAATGAACTGTTGTAAGTTTGAGGACTGCCTGTTTTTGGTCAGGCTCCTTGGCCCATTGGAGGACTCTGTGGGAATGGGGGGCTCCCCTCCCTTCCTGAGGTGCACCGTCTCAGCCTTTAATGCGCTGTTTCTTTACCTAATGATCTCGGAGGGGGTTCTTCTGAGGCTGAACGATGGAAGAGCTCTCTTTCTGCAGAGTTCTGGGGGAGATTTTGAACTCGGTGTCCAAATGTCCCCACGGAAGCCATGGGACCATAAAACTCAGCTCCTGAACTTTCCTTTTGGCCCTGCTGTGTCCCAAATGCTCGGAGGGAAGGGAAGGATATCAATCCGCCAACTGGTCTTTATCCCCCTGCAAAAAACATTGAAAACTATCTTAGTGAAGACTTTGGAAAAAGTGCAGAGAAGAGCAACTAGGATGATTAGAGGCCTGGAGACTAAAAACATACAAAGAAAGTTTGCAGGATTTGGGTTTGGCTATTCTAGAGAAAAGAAGGACTTTTCTCTACATGATCTTCCAGTATCTGAGAGGCTGCCTCAAAGAAGAGTTGGGGGTCAATTTATTTCCCAAAGCACCCGAAGGCAGGACAAGTAGCAACGGATGGAAACAAATCAAGGAGAAAAGCAACCCGGATTTAAGGAATAATTTCCTGATACTGAAACCAATTAGCCAGTGGAACAACCTGCCTCCAGAAGTTGTGGCTGCTCCATCACTGGAAGCTTTTAAGAAGAGACTGGACAGCCACTTGTCTGAAATGGTAGAAGGTCTCCTGTCTGAGCAGAGGATTGGCCTAGAATTGTGATGGCTAACTTTTTTGCCGTCGCATGCCAAAAGCGGGAGGAGTGCCGGGGGGGAGTCATGCGCGCGTGTGCCCACACCCATAATTCAATGCACCCTGCCCCCCCTGCACATGCACACACGATCCCCCCTTCTGTTCCCCCCACTTATGGCATGATGGGCCCAGTAGGCCCGTTTTTTCGCCCTCCCCAGGCCCCAGAGGGTTTCTAGGAGTCTGGGGAGGGCGAAAACTGCCTTCCCCCCACCCCAGAGGCTCTCCGGAGGCTGGAAATGGCCAGTTTCCTGGCTTCCGGTGGGCCCGAAAATCAGCTGGCCAGCACGCACATGCGTACTGAAGCTCAGCAAGGGCAGTGCTTGCGTGCCCACCGATATGGCCCCGTGTGCCATAGGTTCACCTTCACAGGCCTAGAAGACCTCCAAGGTCCCTTCCGTCTCTATTCCGATTGATCGATTGAATTTCTTTGGCTTTTGTGTAGTCCTACCAAATTCCAGTTGAGCTTCCTGGTGAAATGAAATTTAGTGGCGGTTATAAGATGTTGTTTGTTTCACACAGCCTCGAGTACAGCGTGTGTTTTCAGTGCCCGGCCTTGAAATAAGGATGGATGGAAGAAGAATATATTTCTCTCTGAAATGAGTAACTAGGAAGTGTGCTTACACATCCACGATGAGAGAAAAGAGCTTTGAGCGCTCCCATTTCTTCCTCGAAAACTTAAGTTGGCATGTAACAGATTGTTCACAGAAAGAAAGAAAAAAAGAATTTAAGCTCCAAGGTTACTCGAAGTTTCTTCCTTCTGTGCTACAACCTGAATTTAACAACATCTGTCCATCTGCAATACACAATTAACCAAGCATTAAGTTTTACACAAAGACGATAGCCCTATAGGTAAATTCATATAGCATAAAGCCATAACTATTGATTAATTTTTGTATATATATACATATACATATACATATACATATATATATATAAATATAATATGTGTGTGAGTGTGTGTGCGTGTGTGTGTGTGTGTGTGTGTGATGTGGTGGCTTAGAGGTGGAGCTCTCTCTTCACAATTAGGAGGCTGTGAGTTTGATCCTAGGTAGAGGCAGATATTTCTTTCTCTGGGCACTGTGAGAATATTATCTGCTGAAGAAAACTCCGCACTGGCAACAGGGAGGGCAACCGGCCATTAAAACACTCAGCTCCATTCAGTTGCCCAGACTCCACCCCGCAAGGAATTATGGCAGGGGTGAAATCCCGCAGGTTCTGACAGGTTCTGGAGAACCGGTAGCGGAAATTTTGAGTAGTTAGGAGAACCGGCAAATGCCACCTCTGGCTGTCCCCAGAGTGGGGTGGGAATGGAGATTTTGCAATATCCTTCTCCCAGGAGTGGGGTGGGAATGGAAATTTTGCAGTATCCTTCCCCTTCCATGCAGTCCTTTGGAATAGAAGGAATGCCCACCAAGCCACGCCCACAGAACCGATAGTAAAAAAAATTGATTTCACCACTGGATTATGGGATCGTTAAAAGAGGATGATGATGAAAATAGATGGATGGATGGCTAGATAGATAGATGGATGGATGGATGGATGGATGGATGGATGGATGGATGATATATAAATATATATGATATATATGATCGAACTCCTGGAATAATAACATGTGACTAGTGGTGAGTAGTAGTAGTACTGAGAAGTGGTATCACGATACTTTTGTGACAATCAACCAGTGGAGCAGAAGTTGCCTTCAGAAGTTGTGGGTGCTTCATCACTGGAGGTTTTTAAGAAGAGACCGGATAGCTGCTTTATCTGAAATGGTATAGATCTCCTATACCATTGAGCAGGGGGCTGGACTAGAAGACCTCTAAGGTCCCTTCCAGCTCCAACTTCCTAACAGTGAGGACAATCAACCAGTGCAAGACAAGAAACGATGGGTGGAAACTCATCAAGGAGAGAAGCAACCTGGAATTGAGGAGAAACTTCCTAACCGTGAGGACAATTAACCAGGGGAGCAACTTACCTTCAGAATTTGTAAATTGCTAAAACTCTGGAGAAGTTTTTAAGAAGAGATTGGGCAACCATTTGTCTGAAATGAGTTAGGGTCTTTTGTTTGAGCAGGGGGTTGGACTAGAAGACCTCCAAGGTCCCTTCCGATTGATTGAATCGGACCTTGTTCTAGACACGTGGGCAATGGAAGAGCCACATTTGCGTCTCAATGAAGACGGGAGTAGAGTGCCAGTTAATGAGCTGGCAGTGTTTGTGCTCTCTGGGCTAGATGCCAGGGTATTTTGTGCGAAAGCCAAACATTGGGCCTGGTTGCCAGGTTTTGGTAATTGTAAAACAGTTGCTCCCTTTACACCGAGGGTTTCAATTGAGGAGCTCATTAAAGCTAATACTGGAAGAGTTTAGCATTTCCAGATGTCTTATTTGGTGGCATCACCGCTTCGGCGTTTTTCTAGCCGTCCCAAACGCCTGGGGCTGCTGAAAGGACTGTGTTGTAGTCTGGAGAGAGACCATATAACAGAATAACAGAGTTGGAAGCGACTTTGTAGGTTATTTAGTCCAGTAGTCACCAACTGGGGGTCCGTGGACCACTGGTGGTCCATGAGAAAATTTTGGTGGTCCGCAGAAAAATTATTTGCATTTTTTATATTGCACTAAATCAGGGGTCCTCAAATTACGGGCCCTGGGCTGCATACGTGCAATGAATGTTTGTGTTGCTGCAGAGAGTCTCCCCCTTCGGAGTCTTTTTTTGTGTGGGGCAGAGGGGGGCAGAAATTCCAACTTGGGGTCTGCTTCATCGTCCTGGTGTGGGGCTTTGGGTGAAGGCTGGAGGGAAGCGTTGCTGGTGGCAAAGAGCCGGAGGGCCTCGTTCCAGTGGGGCTGCCTCATGGCCTGGAACTGACTGACCATCTCAGCCCACTGAGCCTCCAGGCGCCGGTACCTGGCCTTGCACTCCTGCAGGTCTTCCCTCTGCTTGGAAAGCCTATGCTCCTAGTCCTCAGTGAGGTGCTTCTGCTGAGCCTCCTTCTCGGTCAGATCCAATTTGAACTGAGCAGCTGTTTTGCCGACTCTTTCTCGTGGTGGCTGCTTAGCTCCAACAACTGCTTCCTGTCGGGGTCCTAAGGAGCCCGGGTGGGGAGGTGAGTGGCTAGGAGAGGAGGGGTGAGTAGAGGCTAGCGAGGCGCCCCTTGATGGGAGTGACATCAAGTTGGCCACTCCCACCCAGTCACATGACCACCTAGCCACGCCCACCCAGCCGCTCATTAGGCAGATCATATTAGTGGTCTGCGGGATTTAAAATTAAGAATTTAGTGGTCCCTGATGTCCGAAAGGTTGGTGACCCCTGATCTAGTCCAACCCACCGCCCACGTAGGAGACCCTGCACCATTTCTGACCTGACGTCGTCTCTCTTTGTATTATTCTATTTTTAATTGCTCCCAGCCAGCCAGAGTTACGTTGAAGTTGGACGGCCTATGAAATCGGTCACTCATCTCATCGGTCACTCAATCTATCTTTGGACACTGGTCTGAGATATTAATTAAAAGAATCTCAAGCTACTCATTTTCTGCTTTGCATTTTCAGCTGGGAACCCATATTCCTTTTTCTTACTGTCCTACCCATTTCTTTCCTTCTTTGGGGTTAAACTTTTTTTTTTAAAAAAAAAAACTCACTTTTTTTTTTTTTGGTTTCTCTAATTTCCTAAATATACTTTCATTGGTTCTTCCTCCCCTCCTGAACTCTAATTATTTCCAGGTGCATCGTTTAGAGAAAATGGGATAAATTATCTCTGCTACGTCTCTGTGCCATTTATTCCTTGGGATTTCTTTCCCTGCCAGCTAACCAGCTTCTGCATGATATTAAGCTATAATACGGGAGGGAAGCGTCAATCATAGCATGGAATGTTGAACCAATACTTGATGGTTTCATGTTGCAGGCAAAACTAAAAATATTTATTCCAGAAATCAACACAGGGATCTCAACAGGGTTGTATTTTAACTCAGCTACTGAGCAGAAAGCTAAAAGATTTTTATGAACTGTAGGAAAATCAAGCAGAAACATGATATTTCCGTTGCAGAAACATATGATAGCAGGTTAAGAAGAAAATTTGTCTGAAATGGTGTAGGGTTTCCTGCTGAAGTAGGGGGTTGGACTAGAAGACCTCCAAGGTCCCTTCGGACTCTATTCCAATTGATTGATTGATTGATTGATTGATTGATTGATTGATTGATTGAACTCTGTTATTCTATTCTATTCTACCAGGTGGACATGAGGCTCCTTAAGAACTCCGTTATCGGTAGTCTTTAACTTACCACCATAATTGAGCCCAATATTCCTGTTGCTAAGTGAGAAATTTGTGAATCCCTGAAGTTGTTCAATTAGTAACGGGATCGTTCAGCGAATATGGCTTCCCTGTTGACTTTGCTTTGTCAGAAGGTCACAAAAGAAGGATCACATCAACCCCCGGGGACACTGCAACTGTCATAAATACATGCTGGTTACAAATTTTGATCAGAATAACAGAGTTGAAAGGAACCCCAGAGATCATCCAGTCCAACCCCCTGCAAAAGCAGGAGAGCCTATAACATTCAGGACAAGTGTCCATCCAATCTCTTCTTGAAAACCTCCAGTGATGGAAGCACCCACAACTTCTGGTGGCAAGCTGTTCCACTGGTGAATTGTCCTTGCTGTTAGGAAGTTTCTTCTCAATTCCAGGTTGCTTCTCTCCTCAATTAATTTCCATCCGTTGCTTCTTGTCCTGCTTTCTGATGCTTTGGAGAATAAGTTGACTCTCTCTTCTTTGGGGCAGCCCCTGAGATGTTGGAAGACTGATATCGTGTCACCCCCTAGTTGTTTACTATTTCTCACCAACGAATAGTTGATGGCCTCTCCTTTTGCTGTAGTTCTCTAACTCTCCAGGTCGAACTAATTGCATCGGACAGACCAAAAGGAACTTGCTAGTGTCACTTCTCAGCTCTTTTCTGTGATCTTCGAGAAATCAAGCAGGGTGGGTCAAATGCCAGAGGATTAGAGATGGGCAAATGGGGGGTGGGGAAGAAGAAGAAGAAGAAAAGGAGACTTGGGTAACCAGAGAACGGACAGCTTGAAAGCTCTGGAAGAGATTGCAATTGCTTTGCGAGCCGTTTTGCGGCATTTGTTCTTGCATGGCAGGAACAAATGTGGGATTAACAAGAACAAGTCATGCCATGCCAACTGATCTCCATCTTTGAAAGTCACCAGTTTAGAGAGCTACAGGAATGTAGTGGACATAATGTCCTTTGACTTTTGCAAACCGTTCAACAACGTCCCTCGTAAGCTAGAGGAGACGATGAACTGTTGACTGAAGGGTGTAACCGCTAGAGATGAATGCAAAGGTGCTTGGAACATCGGGATCCCTCGAACGGAGGTCACGCTCAATTAAAAAATAAAATAAAATTTGAGCGAATAGATAGAGTGCAGGTCCTGTGCTGCTCAACGTGTTTGTAAATGGCTTAGATGACATGGTTAAAGACAGGATTATTAAATCTGAGGTTGGGGGAGGAAAAGCAAAGAGACGAGAGGACGAGATGTGGGCAAATTGCAAAATTCTTTATCTCAGTTGAAGAGAACAAAGGCATGATTACAGAATAGGGAAGACCATATTGGGACCATACGCAGAAAGGATCCAGAACATTATAATGGCCTGGCCTAAATCTTCTCCTTTTTTTAAAATTTAAATTTTAAACACAAATTTTAATCTGTTTAATTATGGGGTATTTTAAAATTCAGACAAATTATTTAATCCGTTTTAATCTATTTTAAATTTTGTATCTCTGTGTTTTATCTTCTGGCTGTTCACCGCCCTGAGTCCTTCGGGAGAAGGGTGGTATAGAAATTTAATAAAATAAATAAAATAAATAAATAATAATGAAGAGGGAGGGAGGGAGGGAGAAGGAAGGAAGGAAGGAAGGAAGGAAGGAAGGAAGGAAGGAAGGAAGGAAGGAAGGAAGATGGGTGGGAGGGAGGGAGGGAGGGAGGGAGGAAGGACAGAGAGGGAGCGAGAGAAGGAAGGAAGGAGGGAGGGTGAGGAAGGGAGGGAGGGAGAGAGGAAGGAGGGTGGGTGAGGGAGGAAAGGGAGGGAGGAAGGACAGAGAGGGAGCGAGAGAAGGAAGGAAGGAGGGAGGGTGAGGAAGGGAGGGAGGGAGAGAGGAAGGAGGGTGGGTGAGGGAGGAAAGGGAGGGAGGAAGGACAGAGAGGGAGCGAGAGAAGGAAGGAAGGAGGGAGGGTGAGGAAGGGAGGGAGGGAGAGAGGAAGGAGGGTGGGTGAGGGAGGAAAGGGAGGGAGGAAGGACAGAGAGGGAGCGAGAGAAGGAAGGAAGGAGGGAGGGAGGAACAAAATAGGGAGGGAGGCAAGGAAGAAAGGAAGGAGGAAGGGAGGGAGGGAGGAGGGTGGGAGAGAGGAAAGGAAGGGAGGGAGGGTGGGTGAGAGGGAGGAAAGGGAGGGAGAGAAGGAAGGAAGGAAGGAGAAGGAAGGGAGTGGGTGGGAGGGAGGAACAAAATAGGGAGGGAAGGAAGGAAGGGTGAGGAAGGGAGGGAGGAGGGAGGGAGGCAGGAAAGGGAGGGAGGAAGGACAGGGAGGGAGGGAGAGAAGGAAGGAAGGAAGGGGAAAGGAAAGGAAAGGAAAGGAAAGGAAAGGAAAGGAAAGGAAAGGAAAGGAGGCAGGCAGAGGTGGTATTCAGCCGGTTCGGTCAGGTTCACCTGAACCGGTTGTATCCACCTGCAGTGCTATGCTGTCCTATTTAGACATGTTTTCAAGCCGCGCAAATGCATGTAAGCCACGCGCACAAGCAAAGTGCCTGCACGGAAGGCCATGTGCATGCATGGATGGAGTGCGTGCGATCGAAGCGAGCGCACTCACATTTGCGAACCGGTAGAGAAAGTAAGCGAATACCATCCCTGGAGGCAGGCCTATGTTGCACCAGCAGAAAGACAGGGTATTGACCAAATGCCATCATTGTCCTTCTCTGTTCTCCCTTGGCCAGAGCACAGCTGTTCTGGGCCCCACATTTTTGGAAGGGCTTGAACCGCCTGGAGTGTGTCCAGAGGAGAGCAGTCAAGACGATGAGAGATCTGGAAGAAAAACCTTTAAGAAGAGTGGTGGGAAATGTTAAGTATCTCAGTTAGGAGAAGACATTGTCTTCAAGTAGCTGAAGGATCGCCTTGTAGATGCTGGGGAAGAATGTTGTAGAGATGCTTCAGCACACAGAGCCAGAAATGGGGGCATTAAATTATAAGAAAGTATATTTTGGTTAGGCCGTAGGGAGAAAAAAAAAACATTTCCAGTGACTTTTTGGCAATGCACAACATCAGAGACACTTAAGTAGAGTCCAATAGTCATTTGTCAGGATTGCTGATGGATTCCTGCCCTGAGCATTTTAGAAGAGATGTTCTCTAAGAACTCTATATTTACTCTTAACCTGAAGAGGAAAAAAAAAAGTACTTGTGTAAGAGTTTTTCTGGCCCACAAGAAGTGCTCTGTCTAGGGATGGAGGTATAATAAGCAGATGTTGTTGCAAGAGCCAGATTGCAGATGGGCTGATGGAACATCTGGAACGTCCGTGAAGAAAGCAAACAGGAGGAATCTATTGGAAATGATAACGAAAACCCACCAAAGAACAATTCTTAGAATGCATCCCTTATCCAACTTATTTGCAGGGGGAGCCAGACCGCTTAAATAATCCTTTTCTGACAATTTATTTCGAGTGGAGTTTCGCGCGCGAGCTCCAGTGCCTGCCACTGGCACAAGTGGAGTTTTGTGAGTCGAGCTCAAGTGCCTGCCATTGGCGCAAATGGAGCTTCAAGTGCCTGCCACTCATGTGAGTGGAACTTCGTGCACGAGCTCAAGTGCCTGCCATTGGCATGAATGGATTTCACGCGCGAGCTCAAGTGCCAGCTGCTCACGTGAGTGGAGCTTCATACACGAGCTCAAGTGTCTCCCACTCACATGAGTGGAGCTTCATGTGCGAGCTCAAGTGCCTGCTGCTGACACAAGTGGAGTTTTGCGCGCGAGCTCAAGTGCCTGCCATTGGCACAAGTGCCTGCTACTCATGTGAGCAGATCATCGCACAGGAGCTCAAGCGGAGCGTCACATGCGAGCTCGTGCCAGCTTCTCGTGTGAGTGGAGTTTCGCGCACGAGCTCAAGAGCCTGCCCCTCACACAAGTGGAGCTTGGCACGCGAGCACAAGGACCCTCCACACAATTCGCACAAATGGAGCTGTGGATTCCTGCATGTGCCTGCCACTCCCACGCCCTCTCTCTCATCGAGCTGGGCTGCCAAGCCGGACAGATTGAAGGACCGCTGATCTACCCAGAGTAGCTCCTACAAGGATGTTTTCGGTCTGCGTCCGCTTGCCACCAGGGACCATGTATCGAAGGTTTCATTCCATCCGTTAGGAAAGCAAAGCTGGAACAATGTGCAGTCTCTCGTGAACTGAAGTACTTTTCAATCAGCTGTTGCCGTCCATATGCTTTCTTAATATATTTCCCTGGGAATCTTTACTTGTAATTGGCCTCACATGCCTTCTGCCTCCTCCCGCTACAGTCTTTTAGGGGAGTTAACATTCCTCCTCCTTTTCCAGAACTGCTTTTGGGGAAAAAAACAAATTCGGTCCAGAATAGGCACTAGATGAAGAGGTCCAATTCCCACCTTACGTTTCAAGGAATCGCATCCCTTAATTAGAATGAATATTAATTGCAAAACAATGCTGCAATCGATAGAGCAACTGGCAGCGTGCTCCGTCACTGTACAGGTAGCCTGCGACTTACAAACGTTCATTTAGTGGCTATTCACAGTGACAATGGCACTGAAAAAGAAGCGACTTAGGACCGTTTTCCACACTTACGACCGTTGCTACGTCCCCGTAGTCACGTGATCAAAATTCGGACTCTTGACAACTGGTTCTCATTTATGACAGTCGCGGTATCCTGGGGTTACATGATATCCTTTTGCAACCTTCTGGCAAGCAAAGTCAACAGGGAAGCCAGATTCACTTAACAACCTTGTTACTAACTTAACAACTGTGGCAAGGGAGGTCGTAAAGGGAGACAAAACTCCCTTAACAAGTGTTTCGCTTAGCAACAGAAATTTTGGGCTCAATTGTGGTCGTACGTCGAGCACTACCTGTATTTTGATTTTACTTGGTATATCTAAGCAACTTCCTTTTGCGAATCTGTGATCTATAATTTGATCAGGGATGAGGGAACACTTGGAGTGAATTGTTGGGGGCACAATCTGGGCCTTGGTTTCTCTCAGTTCCCTAACCACGAGGCTTCAAGGTGTAACACCAACCTTAAGGCAAAGGGTTGTGGCTTTTCTTGACTTGGAAAAGTCCTGATAAGATGTGACAATCAGCATTAATAAATTAATAAAAGCTATGATCCGACAATCAGCTGTGCCGCGCGGTTTAGCTTTGCTAGAAAGCAGGATTTCCTGCTTTCTAGCGAAGCTAAACCGCGCGGCACAGCTGATCCCCCCTGTCGCTGTTCTACTTACCTTCCCAAGCTTCCTTATGGTACGTGCTGTGCACACATACACACCAAAAGGAGGCTTGGGAAGGTAAGTAGAACAGCGAGGGGGGATCAGCTGTGCAGTGCAGTTTAGCAGGAAATCCTGCTTCCTAGCAAAGCTAAACCGTGCAGCACAGGTGATCATCGGATCGTAGCTTTTTTAAACTACCGATTCGCCTGAACCGGAGCGAACCAGTAGCATTTCACCCCTGATTCAATAGGTTTCTTATTTGAGATGACTACGGCAGCGTGTGTTCTGACCTAGACTTCCACAGCAGCACAAAGCCGAGTCCTTGTCCCAATAAACCCCTTTTATTTAATTTACAGTGAATTCCTCTCCAGCAAAGTCTTTCCTCTCCCACAGTCTTTCAAGAGAGTTCACAATTACCGACCTTTATCAGGCTTGGAGAGTGGCCAGGCCGATATCTTTCAGATGCCGCAATACTTGGCAAGAATGCAGTAATGAACTAATTGCCTCCTGCAAACTCCACTCCCCTTTTGCTCCTCTTTTATTCCTTCTGGGAGGGGCCATTCATCGTCCACCTGTGGCCTTACTCCCAAGTCGACCCTTGTTCTTTAGCTGTTCCCTTCGTCTGGCAACTCTGCTCATGCGCACACTGGGAACAGGCCCCAGCTGTTCATCTGCCTCACTGATGTCCGACTCCGAAGGCAGCTGATAACTGGCATACGGCCCTCTCTCTGCCTCTGATGCAGAGCCCTCATCAGAGCCCTCCCCAGACTCCAGGACTGGCCCATGTTCCTTCCCAACCTCCTCACTCTCCGAATCTGCTGCCAGATCCGCTGACCGCTGGTGGGCCACAACAGTGCGGCCCTGGACATTTATCCTGGAAATGTCCATGGGCATTTCTCCTGACAGTGAGAACGATTAACCGATGGAATGGAAGTTGTGGGTGCTCCATCACGGGAGGTTTTCAATAAGAGATTGAACAGCTATTTGTCTAGAATGCTATAGGGTCTCCTGCTTGAGCAGACGGTTGGCCTAAGGACCCTTCCAACTCTGTTATTCTGAGATCATCAACAATCATGCTCAAACTCCATAAGGGTTTTGTGGCTTCTGTGGCAGTGGTCAGGCTGTCTCCGTTCAAGGAGAAGGTTTGTAGCACATCGAAAGGAGCACCACGGGCCAACTATGTCTCAGTTCATTATGGTCTCATGGACTTGGTGCCTTTCTCTAAGAATTGTCTACTCTCACAAACTGATGGAATCCGGGAGCCCAAAACCTTCCGTGGTGAAGTAATGTAGGCTGTGAATGTGATCTCCCTGAACCTCCTTGAATCTTTTGAAGGCCAAAGTTTCTGTGGAACTTCAGGAATGAAATGTGAGGAATGCGCCATAGAGAGCTTTAGTTTACACAGTCTCCTGACCTTAAATAGCCACTAGTTATGAATTTGTAAACTAGTTATCTGTTATCAAAAAGACCGCTTTGATAAACTTGAGGATAACGTTCCCTGATCTCTACGGAAAACAAGTTTCATGTTTCTGCTGAAACACCCAGTAGGATAACCTCCCCAGATCTGAGATACCTCTTTCTGTTTATGTACCCTGAGAATAGTGGCAATAGAAAAGTGTAGGCAACTACTTGTTATCTTGACTTTCATTCCTCCTGGCTTATCTTGGGTGGGAAAGCAAGAAAGCTCAGCGAGTTGGCCTTTCTCAACCTCCTAGGCAGTTTTCAGTTGTGTGAACTTCTACTTCCAGCCCAGACATCTACCATGTTTCCCCGAAAATAAGACCCTGTCTAATATTTTTTGAACCCTGAAAAAAGTGCTTGACCTTATTTTCGGGGAGGTCTTATTATTTTGGGGTGCTTGGAGCAAGATGGGGCTCCTCTTGCTGTCTTACCCGATTTCCAACTCTGCGTTTAAATATTTTCAGGGAGGGCTTATTATCAGGGGATGTCTTATTTTTGGGGAAACGGGGTAAGAGCTACCAAGGTTGAGAAAAACTGGCCTAGGGAGTAGTTAATCCATCATTTAAAGAGATAGGTCTCTGGTGCATTATGAGACCTTCCTGGAACCACCTGTGGTGCGTGGTGACCAAAACCTCTTTTAGGGGCAAGGGGCTGGAAAGGATGGTATTATTAGACTAAGAGTTCATGGCTGGTCTTCCTTAGCTCCACTCTCAGTTCAGTCTTAGTTCTGGGACAGGTTCAATCTTATTGAATGATCCTTTGGTGGGACATTAGAAGATTTGGGCCAAGGTGTGAAAACTGTCCTTCAAATGATGTGCAGTCTAATTCTTACTGACGAAGGCGAATATACGTGTCACAGGATAATGTTGCAGGATCCAATCTGGGCTCAGTCACCGGGGCCAGAGACTAGAGAGAACTTCCTGCTAGAGAGAACCTCCCTGAAGCTGGGCTTCAGCACGAGTCCGAAAGCTCAGAAGACAAAACCTCTGGTCCTGGTGACTAACCCAGATTGGATCCTGCAGTCTAATTCTTTGCCGTAAATTATCTCTCTCTACTTGCAATTTGCTTGTAGGAGGTTAGTACCCTGTAGATGTACAAAAGTGTGTGGCAAAGGCCTGGTAAGGAAGCAAGCCTTCGTACAAACCCATTGTCCTGACCCAGCTCCCCAAATATGACAAACCCCTCTGAAGTTAACTCAAAGATTCCTTTATTGGGAATGCCGGCAGCCCCAGCAAAAAGTTTCTCACTGCAGGCTAACAAGTCTGTCCACCAGGGGAGATGAATAGTTGTCTGCCATATCTATTCATCTCCGCCCCAAGCCTTTGTTCCCCAGAGATAGGGTGGGGCTTCACTAGCTGCAGTGGCTCTTCCGTCCCAAGGACTGGCCCATAGATTTCCACTGCTCTCCTCTCCTCTGCCTTCTATCAGGCACTGGACCCAGCTGTTCCTCCTCTTCCTCATCAGCCACCTCCAGACCTCTGGGGGCTGTTGACTCTCCATTGGAGGGCTGATGGACGGTCCAGGCTCCTCCTCTGTCTCTCTCTCTGCCAGCTCCATTTCCTCTTCTCCATCGGAGCTCTCAGCTTGCCTTGATGCTGGCTTCGACTCCCATGCTTCCTTCTTTGATTCGGCTGCTGGAGGGGCTGGCGGCCGACAGGCCACAACATCCATATGTCATAACCACCTGCCCCTCCGTGCAAACCCTTTGACTTGTATCTGACGTGAGATTTGCACCACGGTGCCGCGACACGCGTTTTGTCGTTTTTCTCCCCTCGTTTTGGCTTGACCAGCTGCCTCTGCACACCTTGAACGCTCATTCCACAGAGGAAGAAGCTTAGCGGTGGAAGGGCAAGTGGGCATGTGGGCGACTTTGCTGCCTGCCACCCCGTCCTCCTTGTCTTGCCTTAATGGATGTCCATAAACCAGACGTGGGATTGTCCCAGGGGTGAAATCTGAAATTTGTTACGACCGGTTCTGTGGGCATGGCTTGGTAATGTGACTGGGTGGGTGTAGCCAACTTTTTTTTTTTTTTTTTACTTTTAAAAGCATTTTTTCTACAACCTCTTCACCCAAAATTGCAGGGGGAAAAAAATGCTTTTAGAAGCCTCTGACGATCAGGCAACTCAGCTGGGATCTCCAGAGGCTTATAAAGGCATTTTTCCCCCTACAACCTCTTCGGCTGAAGGCATTGCAGAAAAAAATGCTTTTAGAAGCCTCTGACGATCCCAGCTGAGCCGCGTTATTATCAGAGGCTTTTTTTTTTAACTTTTAAAAGCATTTTTTCTACAACCGAAGAGGTTGTAGAAAAAATGCTTTTAAAAGTAAAAAAAAAAACAGCCTCTGATGATCTCGCGGCTCAACTGGGCATGGGGGTGGGGGGGTGCAGGGATTTTTGCTACCGGTTCTCCGAACCACCCGCCTCCATCGCTACCGGATCGGGCGATCCGGTCCAAACCGGGAGCATTTCACCCCTGGATTGTCCCCCCCTTGTGCTGAAAACAAGGCTCAGCTGGTAGAAAACATAGGCATGTGTGCCCCATCCTCCTTCTTCTTCTACCGTTCTCAAACTTGGCTTGAAGGAGTAGAAGCTTCTTCGAGGTCCAGTTCTGTGGTGTTTCAGGACTTGACCCAAACATCCCACTCCCCACTTCAACCGTTCTAGTTTCATCATCAGTAAAGAGAGATGCGAAGTAAGCTCCTACATTCAGCTGCTCCTCAGGCTTTAAGCCCAGCTATGAATATCATTCTAAACCAAAGTTCGAATGAAGGGCAGCCTTTTGCTGGCCGAAAGTCAGGCAGCTCACATGTTGGTTAGTATGTCACTTTCAACAGCCGTTATCTGATATTATTATGACTAACCCCCAGTGCTGACAGCATGGAGCAGATTGCAAGGGCCCATGTGACGATTATTTAAGGCAATGCTGGGTACACCGCCGTTGCTAATATTAACCCATTCTTTCTGCGATGTGTGAATTAAAGCGAAGGCCGTACAGTTGCACCGAGGGTTATTTCCATGAAAACTAAAGGGCCAGGAATATTTACCCTGAACTCGTTTGGCCTGCCGCGTGCGTTACACTTTGAGGAGCGAGAATAAAGATTTTGCAGGCTGAGCATGCGGCTCAGTGATTTTAAAAAGTTCCTATAAAAGAGCAAAGAAATGCCAGTTGCTTTTGGCAAAGGAAGAATCTTCCAAACTCCAAATATATATATAAAATAAATACTACTTCGGCTGTTTCAGTGCTTGCTCTTTAAAGCAGATTGCAAAGTGCACCTGAGTCACGGAGGGGAGAAATGTTTTTTGAACGTCATAGAAATGCCAGGTCAGAATGCAAAGAACAGAGTTCATGATTTGTGCATAGAGTAAAGCCAGGGGTGAATGTGCACGTTGGAGCCTTAATCAAGTCTCTCGCAGTTAGATAGAGCACTTCAAAAAAAAAAAAAAAAAAACCCACAAAATAATAATAATGCCAAATGCAGTGGTGTGCAAAATAATACAGAGGTGAAAAGAGAGAGTTCTTTGCAGATAATGGGTGCTGTGTATGCAATCCTTCTCTTTGTATTTAGAGGCATGAAGACGTTTCAAGGAAGATGCTCTAGGGATGGGAGCTTTGCAATGACAACTGGAGAGGTGGGAAAATGCCTTTATTATTTACCCCAAGCAGTTTCGAACGGTGTTTTTTTTTTCTTAAAAAAAAAAATTGGCAACTTTTAAGATGTGCGGAATTCAACTCCCAGAATTTTCCTTCTTCCTTCCCCCCGCCCCTCCACATGCTGGCTGGGGAATTCTGGGAGTTGAAATCCACTCATCTTAAAGTTGGCAAATTTTTTTTTTTTAAAAAAAAACCTGGCTTGGAGAAAAACAGATGGAGGTAAGAGATGACAACTATTTGTCTGAAATGGTGTAGGGTTTCCTGCCTGAGCAGGGGGGTTGGACTAGAAGACCTCCAAGGTCCCTTCCGTCTCTGTTACTTTGCTAATATTTCAGCAGAAGAGTAAAATATTTTCAATAAATCAGAACAGATAGATGTTAACTTCTATCAAAGTTCAAATTTGCAACAGCATTGAAAAAAGGGGACTTATGACTGCATTTTCATAGTTACAACCGCCGCCACAGCCCCATGGTCACATGATCAAAATACAGGCACTTGACCACTGATTCCTATTTAATGACGGTCACAGCGTTCCCCGGGGTCACGCCATCCCCTTTTGTGACCTCCTGGCAAGCGAAGCCAATGGGGAGGCCGGATTCACTCCACAACGGGGTTACTCACTGTATCAACGTCAAGTGATTCAGTTAACCACCGTGGTAAGAAAAATGGGGCAAAACTCAGTTGACAAATGTCCCGTTTAACGACAGAAACGTTGGGCTCAGTTGTGGTCCTATGTCGAGGACCATCTGTAGAACTTTCAGGCCTGGAAGAATTCATGCACACAAACGTAAAAAAGGAGAAGGTAGACCTTTTGGAAGTGGTCTTTTTTTAAAAACATAAAATTCAAGAAGACGTCATGATATGGCGAGTTCCAGAAGGAACAATTTTACAGTGGTAAAAACAAAGCTTTGCTGAATGCCAAAACACACACATACACAAACACACACCAAAGAAAGTTTTCCTTTGTTTGCAGACCCTGTTTTTATAGTTCTCTCCTTTCCACTTTTCCTCCTTAACGTTAAACAAACTTTCTTTTGCGGCTTTGGGAGTCTGTAAACGACGGCACAGCTTCCTCCCCACCCCCTTGCTCTTCTTTTCATCACCCAGTCTGTACTGTCTCAGAAACAACTTCCACTTTTATTAAAAAAAAAAAAAAGCCAGCCAAAGCTCAATTGTCGTGTTCCAACTCGGAGCTGGAATGTAGGTTGTGTAATCGCTGGAATATAAATGGCAACGACTCTTGTGAGAACTCCCTTTTGTGATAGTGGACGGGCGACAAATTTCCTGTGGGCTCCGGCATGAAGGAGAAGACGCTTAGTCCCTTCTCCCTTCTCTGCTTTGTGTGGCAGGACAAAAACTTGGGCTTTGAAGAGGTCAACGCTTCCGGTGGCTTGTAGGGTTGGTGTATGTTGGGGAGGGAGACAGCCAAAAGAATTATGCTTCTTGGGAATTAGCAATCAATACAGACATTGAGCCAACAGATTTCCGTGCTGGAGAAACTAGATGTCCTTCCTTGCAAGATGTCATTTATATGTTGAGGGAGAGCATTCATAAGACATGTGTTGGGTGCACATAGGAAGAAGGTGAACTAGATCTGCTTGCATTCTCCACACTGAGGTATCAGAAGAGAGCTGGAGGGGACCTTGGAGGTCTTCTAGTCCAGCCCTCTGCTCAAGCAGGAGACCCTCAACCATTTCAGACAGGTGGCTGTCCAGTCTCTTCTTAAAAACCTCCAGTGATGGAGCAGCCACAACTTCTGAAGGCAACTTCTGTTCCATTGGTTGATTGTCCTCACTGTTAGGAAGTTTCTCCTTAGTTCCAGGTTGCTTCTCTCCTTTATTGGTTTCCATTGAATCAGAATAGAGCTGGAAGGGACCTTAGAGGTCTTCTAGTCCAACCCCCTGCTCAAGCAGGAGACCCTCAACCATTTCAGACAAGTAACTGTCCAGTCTCTTCTTAAAAACCTCCAGTGATGGAGCATCCACAACTTCTGGAGGCAACTTCTGTTCCACTGGTTGATTGTCCTCACCGTTAGGGAGTTTCTCCTTCATTCCAGGTTGCTTCTCTCCTTGATTAGTTGCCATCCTTATTGCTTCTTGTCCTGCCTTCTGGTGCTTTGGAAAATAAGTTGACCCCCTTTTCTTCTTTGTGGCAGCGCCTCAAATACTGACATATTTCTATCATGTCCCCTCTAGTCCTTCTTTTCTCTAGACTGGCGAAGTCTAGTGACAGCGTGGCAAATTTAGATATAGCAAGGCTCCAAAATACTTTTCACCGAGAAATTATTGGTGATAGAAGATTGTAGAGATTCTCAGCCATCCAAGTCCTGGTTGTCCCAAAGGTGATTTTTTTCAGGAGGCAACTGGACTTTCTTGTTTTTTCTTTTGAAGACCTTTCACTTCTCATCCCAGAAGCTTCTTCAGCTCTGACTGGATGGTGGGGAATGGAAGGGTTTATACTCCTTGCAGACAGCTGGTCATTTGCATCCTTTTTAGAGAGTCCTTGAAGCCACTTGGAGGTTTATCTTTGTCTTCAGATAAAGCATAACTCAGGTGATTCTGAGGACACAGACAAACCTACAAGTGGCCTCAACGACTCTCTAAAAAGGATGCAAATGACCAGCTGTCTGCAAGGAGTATAAACCCTTCCCTTCCCCACCATCCAGTCAGAACGGAAGAAGCTTCTTGGATGAGAAGCGAAACGTCTTCAAAAGAAAAAACAAGAAAGTCCAGTTGCCTCTTGAAAAAAAATCACCTTTGGGACAATATTGGGGATAAGAGAACTTTAGAAAGTCGGAAGCCGCTAATTTTTCTATTTTCCCCCAAGTTCGTTGCCTATTCATGAAGAGATCCTAAGATTTAGGCTGATATCAGCCTAACTATAACTATATATATAGTTTCTAGGCTTTTTTTTTTTCCTGGCAGCCAACAAACACTCTGCTGCCCTCCCAGGAGCAGAGTGTTTGCTGGCTGCCAGAAAAATAAAAGCCTGGAAACTAGTGAATTGTGATTTCACTGAACTAGGGCTGCATAAAAATCTTGGTTTACGTAGGAAGAACCTGGCTAAAGAGAAATAACACATAAAGCCTACGAAAAGGAGAGAAAACAAACAAACATACATATATACATACATACATACATACATATATATCCATGAACAGAACTATTCTATGCTGTGAGATTGTTATCAGCAAGATTCCCCTTTTCCTACCACACACATTTGCTCCCAGTCACAAAATTAATTAATGGAGCCCGTTTATTTCAAAACAGAGCAGTGAAACTGATTTCGTATTCTCCTCTTTATTTATAAATGTTTCTGCCCTGGGCCTAAGGGGTTACCTTCCTAGATTCTTTCCTTCTTTCCCCGTTGGATTTATGTACAACGCGTGGCATTGGAAGCTGAGGTACCGAGAATTACACTTGTAGTTTTTTTTAAAAAAAATCCCATCAAATGCGTTTTATTCATTTCTGTAGTTTCTTTTCTCTCTGTGGCGTAGATGAAAAAATATGATTCCTAACCTGAGCATGAGAAATGCTTTTTCTTCTTGAGGATGAAAAATGCATCTTTATTTCACTTTCCAAGGCAATTCTGCAAAGACGTAGTGGAAGGGCTGATTGTAATGCCAAACCTGTGTAGCTCAAGGGTTGAACTGCGAACTGATATTGTTACTTAGTGGGGTAATGAAACATCTGCAAGAAAACAACCCTCAGAGAGCACCAAGGACCCCACCATCCTCCTTCTCCTCCTCTTCTTCCTCCTCTTCCTCCTCCTCCTCTTCCTCCTCCTCTTCCTCCTCCTCCTCCTCACTGCAAACCCCCCTCCCTTCTAGCACTGATCATCTACCTGTACTGACATCTGATATCTACCTGTACCGATTTATTTAAAATGTTTTACTCTTCTGCTAAAATATTAACAAAGTAACAGAGTTGGAAGGGACCTTGGAGGTCTTCTAGTCCAACCCCCTGCTCAGGCAGGAAACCCTACACCATTTCAGACAAATGGTTGTCCAATCTCTTAAAAACTTCCAGCATTGGAGCATCCACAACTTCTGGAGGCAGGTTGTTCCACTGGTTAATTGTTCTAAATGTCAGGAAATTCCTACTTAGTTCCAGGTTGCTTCTCTCCTTGATTAGTTTCCATCCGTTGCTTCTTGTCCTGCCTTCAGGGGCTTTGGAGAATAGATTGACTCCCCCCACTCTTCTTTGTGGCAGCCCCTCAGATATTGGAATAGTGTCCATACATCTTAAAGTTGCCAGAATTTATCCAGAAATATCCAGAAGCAGTTTTAAAATTCATCAGGAAAAATGCCCAAAGAAACCCACCGGGGCTAATGAAGAAAGCAGTGGTGAAATCCACATTTTTTTACTACTGGTTCTGTGGGCGTGGCTTGGTGGGCATGGCTTGATGGGCGTGGCAGGGGAAGGACATTGCAAAATCTCCATTCCCACCCCACTCTGGGGCCAGCCAGAGGTGGTATTTGCCGGTTCTCCGAACTACTCAAAATTCCCGCTGCTGGTTCTCCAGAACCTGTCAGAATCTGCTGGATTTCACCCCTGGAAGAAAGTCATCTAAAATCAGAATAAAACTGGGTTTGCCACTAAGCAAACTTTATGGTTTATTTAAAATGGGGGGTAACTATTTTTTGATTTCTCCTGGATTTTCTACTGAGGTTATTTCATAAATAGGACCCCAATCTAAAAAAAACAAAAACCCATTTCTGCAGGCATGCTTTCCCCAATCTTTGGAGATGCAGGAATTTGAAGAATATGATTTTATGGAGTTTGTCAGCCTTGTCCAGGTCATGGTTGCCCCAAAAGTGCTTATTTTATAAGAGGCAACTGGTCCTTTTGGTTTCCCTTTGAAGACATTTCCAAGAAGCTTCTTCAACTCTGAAGAAAAAAAAATAAAAGGAAGTCCAGTTGCTTCTAGAAAAAGCACCTTTGAGATCCAGATTATATATTTGGCTTGGGACAAGCTTACATGAGTTTAATGCAAGGGATGAAAAGATAGGTGAGTCCTTAAAATCACTTACAAGTTCTTCTTCAGAAACTTTAGATGTTTCAACCATGTACCTAGAATATGATCTTAGTCCTCCTCACTCAGCTACCAAATTCCCAACAACACGTCTACCTTCTTGAAATGGTCTTTCAGTCCCAGACAATTTAGTGCCCTTTCCATACAAGGGTTTCCTTTAAAAATAGATTACGGTCTTAATGACTTCTCTCAGCCATGTAAGAAGAGAAGCTTCCACCCTACGATGGTGCATCTGCATATGCTAGACATGTTTTGCAAGCACATGGAATGACCTCAAGACCAAGTCTTTCCTTTCCTCCACAGACTTGAGGCATGAAATCAGATTTAAATATTTTCAGGTCTCACAGTGGGAGCCGATCTAGAGGAACCGCAAGTCTATGTGAACTCATAATTGCCAAGATCTCTCTCACTCAACAAGTGGAACTGGGTATGTCTAGTTTGATGAAAAGAAGGACCAGGGTTGACATGAGAGCAGTCTTCCAATATCTCAGAAGTTGCCACAAA
Source organism: Arizona elegans (assembly GCA_022577455.1). Classification (NCBI taxonomy): domain Eukaryota; kingdom Metazoa; phylum Chordata; class Lepidosauria; order Squamata; family Colubridae; genus Arizona; species Arizona elegans. The sequence goes on from JAKOOJ010000028.1 coordinate 7,704,850, forward strand.
GAAGAGGGAGTCAACCTATTCTCCAAAGCTCCTGAGGGTAGAACAAGAAGCAACGGATGCAAACTAATCAAGGAGAGAAGCAACCTAGAACTAAGGAGAAATTTCCTTAACATTGAGAACAATTAACTAGTGGAACGGTTTGTGGGTGCTCCAACATTTTTAAGAAGAGATTGGATAACCATTTGTCTGAAATGACATAGAGTTTCCTGCCTGAGGTTGGACTAGAACAGGGATCGGCAACCTTAAACACTCAAAGAGCCATTTGGACCCATTTCCCACAGAAAAGAAAACACCGGGAGCCACAAAACCCTTTTGACATCTAAAATGTATCCTGAGTGACAGGGAGCCACAGCAGAGGGATGAAAGAGCCACATGCAGCTCCAGAGCCGCAGGTTGCCGACCCCTGGACTAGAAGATCTCCAAGATCCCTTCCAACTCTGTTATTCCGGACGTAGACTTTGGCTCAGAAAAGTCAGGGTTTCCTCAGCCTCAGAATGTGGGAGGTGACACTTTAATTATTTATGCGGTGCTGCCTCTGGAAATAAAGCTGAAAATTGTCTGAACCGAAAAAGAAGAAGAAGAAGAAAAAAAAAAGAACTATTGTTATCTGGTTAGCTTCAAAGAACAGAATAGAGAAGTTCCTAAGAATAGTTTATTGGATGTAGCCATGGCCCGTCTCGCAACGCCTGAGTCGATGCCTTTGGGAAACAAAGATGGAGCCGTATCAATCCCTTGCTATTATTCTCCTGAAATTGATTCTTCTCTTTCCTGATTTAGCCTACAAAATGATCTTCTCCCAGGGGTGGCTTTTCTGCTGCTTCTGCTTCCATGCAAAAATATAAAAGTCTACAACCTGTCAGGACTGCGACAGAGGAACAAATCGCACCATTTGATGTTCAGAGAGAGGAGGCCCTTCTGGAGGGACCTTTGTAGCTGTTCCCTGCAGCCTTCCTGGAAGGGGTTTTGACCAAATGAAAGGAAGGACCAGAGGGGACATAATAGCAGTCTTCCAGTAGTTGAAGGGCTGCTCCAAAGAAGGGCAGGTCAACCTGTTCTCCAAAGCACTTAAAGGCAGGACAAGAAGCAACGGATGGAAACTAATCCAGGAGAGAAGCAAGCTGGAATTAAGGAGGAGCTTCCTAACAGAGAGGACAATCAACCAGTGGAAAGTTGGCACAAGCCATGCTTCTTTCAGGCTGCAGGAATTGAGTTTGGCTCGTCTAGTGAAAAGAAGGACTAGGGGTGACTTGATAGCAGTCTTCCAGTAGTTGAAGGGCTGCCCCAAAGAAGGGCAGGTCAACCTGTTCTCCAAAGCACCTGAAGGCAGGACAAGAAGCAACAGGTGGAAACTAATCAAGGAGAGAAGCAACCTAGAACTACGAAGAAATTTCCTGACAGGGAGAATAATTCATCAGTGGAACAACTTGCCTCCAGAAGTTGTGAATGCTCCAACACTGGAAGTTTCCAAGAAGAGATTGGACAACCACTTGTCTGGAATGGCATAGGGCCATGATGGAGAATCTATGGAGCCATATCTGTGGGCACACAAGCGTTGCCCTAGCTCAGCTCCAGTATGCATGTGTGCGCCCGCCAGCTGATTTTTGGTCCTTTCGAGCCCACCAGAAGTCGGGAAACGGGCTGTTTCCAGCCTCCGGAGGGCCTCCAGGGGGTGGGGAAGGCCGTTTTCATCCTCCCCAGGCTCCAAGAAAGCTTCTGGAGCTTGGAGAGGGTGAAAAATTGGCCTACTGGGCCCACCGTGCCATCGTGTGCCAAAAATGGAGGGAGAGCGGGGTGCGGGACGCATTGAATTATGAGTGTGGGCACATGCGTGCATGACCCCTCCACATTCCCTCCGCTTTTGGCACACGATGGCAGAAAGGTTGGCCATCACTGGTCTAGGGTCTCCTGCTCGAGCAGGGGGATGGACTAGAAGGCCTCCAAGTTCCCTTCCAGCTCTATTCTGACTGATCGGCTTTCCAATGAAGAGTGAGAGAACCAACCTAGAAGTAAGGAGAGATTTCCTGTCAATGAGAACATCAGTGGAACTGCTTAAATCCAGATGTTTTGGGTGCTCCAACAATGGAGGTCTTCAAGAAGAGACTGGACAGCCACTTGTCTGGAATGGTAGAGGGTCTCCTGTCTGAGCAGGGGGTTGGACTAGAAGACCTCCAAGGTCCCTTCCAACTCTTTTATTCTGTTTAAATAATTCCTCTCCCCATCTTGATTTTTTTTTAAAAAAAAAAAAAATCTGGATTCCAGGCTTTTCCCTCCCTCCCAAGCATGCACGATGTTAGATTATCCTTATCGTGTTTGGAAAGAACATTTTCTTCTTGCTCCATTAGACCTGAGACAAAGCTGTAAGGTTGGCGCATTCCACAATGGTTCTCTGCATATTTGAGCTCTCATTTGCTATGCGTGATCAGCTGGGCCCTGGATTCTATCTGGTATCCCACTTTCCCTATCTGAATCGAGGTTTGATGTTTGGCAACTGATAGCTGACGGTGCTGAGCAGGTATAACATGCCACACGATTCGGTTTTGACACCGTTTGACAGCTGATGTTTGATTATCTGACGCAAACTAAAGGAACCAAGCACTGCCAACAGCTTCGGAGCAGGGTGCCCGCCGCGAGCCAAAAAAAATGACAGATTTTATCCCTGTAAATCGGAGCTTTCGTTCGCAGGAATGCAAATAAAACATTTCAACAGGCAAGGAAGGTCCAGGGAAGTTGGGGTTGAAAAAAGCCAACAATGTTGTGATTGCATAGTCCTTTGTGCGCGGGATTAATAGAAAACTTGATTATCCAGTTATAAGAGCCTGTCACTCTAGGCTTTGTGAATGGGTCCAATGTTTCCGAGGCCCCATTGCATGCTTGGGTATTCTGCAATAAGGGACCAAGAAAGGATTATCTCGGCTCTACAGTATTTGTTTTATTAAACCAATTAAAGAGTGTCAACCTAGGAATTATTTTTCCCTTTCTTACAAAAACAAAGAAGGGGTAACTGTCCCGAAGGGCAGAGGAAGAGGGTGAGAAGGAATTTAAAAAAAAATAATAATAATTCATGCCACCATGTACAATCGGTTGAATCAAACCAAACCCTTGTGCAGCTGGTCCTTGATTTAGGACCACAATTTATTTATTGTTTATTGGTTCAATTTATATGCCGCCCTTCTCCGGAGACTCAGGGCGGCTTACAATGCGTTAAGCAACAACCTTCATACTTTTGTATATACCTGCTTAGTAGGGCTTTTGGTCCCCCCTTAAGCGGTGTTCTTTTTTATGCAAAGTCAATTTATTGCCCCCACAATCCGGGTCCTCATTTTACCTACCTCAGAAGGATGGAAGGCTGAGTCAACCTTGAGCCTGGTGAGATTTGAACTTGCAGTAATTGCAGGCAGCTGGTGCTACTTAACAGCACTTTAGTCTGCTGTGCCACCAAGGCTCTGGACCCATAACCTTCACTGCTAAGCAAGACCCTTATTTCTTTATTTAGCCTAGGGCATATCATACAAGGTCATGAAATCTATATTAGCTTTTCACCTAGATCAGAGGTCTGCAACCTTAAACACTCAAAGAGCCATTTGGACTTGGGAGAAGTTTTGGGTTTAGTTTTTTTTGGGGGGGAAGCTGGCTATGTCTTCAGTAGGCTGTTCTGCTTTACTCTCAGTTTCAAGTGAAAATTTTCAACCTTGGAAAAATAGCAGAGTTGCTTCTGCTCTTTTACTGAAATGCAACAGGGCCATCATCATAACTAAAAGAATAGAAGCTGAATTTGGATTTTGGCTCATGCATAACTAATAAAATTGCTAATTAAGGGATAGATTCTGCCTTTATAATGCTCAGCTGAAATTCTCATTAGAGCAGAATAATGTTTCTTTATTTCCCCTTTTTTTAAAAAAAAAAAACAAAAAACCGCAGGACAGGATCTGAATCGTGTCCTAATTCATCCAGATTTTCCTCTCAAGTCTTATTATCCAAGTTCAGAAAAGGGTTGGGGAGAGCGGCAGTAAATATCAGCGGAACAAATTTCACTGTGCGTAGCTAAAAATAAGACAGCAACAAAAGTTTTGAAACCTTTCGCACGGATTACCCTGCGCGTCCCTATTTCGGGTTGGAGGTGAGCTGAATGGGCCCTTTAGAATACACCGCGTGGAATAAGAGAGTAGGAAGGGACCTTGGAGGTCTTCTAATCCAACCCCCTGCTTAAGCAGGAAATCTTACATCACACCGGATAAATCACTGCCCAACCTTTTTTTCCAGAAAAGATCCTCTCTAGGGATGGAGCAGCCCCAACTTTCAGAATGAAGCAACTCCATTGACAGGAGATTTCTCCTTCCAAGGAGGTTGATAATGATCATCTACCCATTGACTTCTTGACTTGCCCTCAGGTGCCTTGGAAAAGAAATCAGGTTCCTCCCACCCCTCCCCTCCTTTCTCCCCTCCTCTTTTTCCCTCCCTCTCCTTCCTTCCTTCCCTCCCTCCCTGCACTCCTCCCTTCCTTCCCTCCTTCTTCCTCCCTCCCTCCCCTCTGTCCTTCCTTCTTCCCTCCCTCCCTCCTTCCATCCTTCCCTCCCTTCATCTGTCCCTCCCTCCTCCCTCCACTTCCTTCATTCCTTCCCTCCCTCCCTCCTTCTTTCCTTCTTCCCTCCCTCCACTTCCTTCTTTCCTTCCTTCCCTCCTTTTTTCCTTCCCTCCCTTTCTCTGTCCCTCCTTCCTTCTTCCCTCCCTCCTTCCTTCCTTCCCTCCCTCCTTCTTTCCTTCCCTCCCTCCTTTTTTCCTTCCCTCCCTTTCTCTGTCCCTCCTTCCTTCTTCCCTCCCTCCTTCCTTCCTTCCCTCCCTCCTTCTTTCCTTCCCTCCCTCCCTTCCTTCCCTCCCTCCACTTCCTTCCTTCTTTCCCTCCCTCCTTCTTTCCTTCCCTCCCTTTCTCCGTCCCTCCCTTCTTCTTCCCTCCCTCCCTCCCTCCTTCTTTCCTTCCCTTCCTCCCTCCCTCCCTCCTTCTTCCTTCCCTCCCTCCCTCCTTCCTTCCCTCCCTCCCTCCCTCCTTCTTCCCTCCCTCCCTCCTTCCTTCCTTCCTTCCCTCCCTTCCTCCCTCCCTCCCTTCCCTCTATCCCTCCTTCTTCTGTCCCTCCTTCCTTCCCTCCCTCCCTCCATCCCCCCACTTCCTTCCTTCCATCCCTCCCTCCGAGGGTCGAAGCGAAGAAGGCAAATTGTGGGTTTAACACCTCTCCTACCCTCAAAGGTTTCAGAACCAAGCAGGATGAAATCAGCTGTGACCAGGGGTGAAATCCAGCAGGTTCTGACAGGTTCTGGAGAACCGGTAGCGGAAATTTTGAGCAGTTCAGAGAACTGGCAAATACTACCTCTGGCTGGCCCCAGAGTGAGGAGGGAATGGGGATTTTGCAATATCCTTCCCCTACCACACCCACCAAGCCATGCCCACAGAACTGGTAGTAAAAATATTTGTATTTCACCACTGGCTGTGACCCCTCCTGCTTGGGGGTCCATGTGTGATTGCATGGACGGAAGGAGTGTAGTTTGTTGTTCCCCTGGGAATGATTAGTAACAGCAGAGTAACTCCTTACAAGGCAGAGGAGATAAAGCCAGTCTTCCTCTTCTCTTTTAAAGCTAAGCCTAACAGGACCCCAAAATGCCCTTCTTGACATTATAAAGGATTTTGCTTATGGAACAAATGAATGAGAAGAAGATGGAAGAAACGGGGTTTGGCCAGTCTGGGGAAAAGAAGGACTAGGGTGGACATGATGGCAGTCTTCCAGTGTTTGAGGGGCCACCACAAAGAAAAAAGGGTCAAGCTATTCTCCAAAGCACCTGAAGGCAGGACAAGAAACAATGGATGGAAACTCATCAAGGAGAGAAGCAACCTGGAACTGAGGAGAAACTTCCCAACAGTGAGGACAATTAATCAGTGGAACAGAAGCTGCCTTCAGAAGTTGTGGATGCTCCGTCGCTGGAAGTTTTGAAGAAGAGACTGGACAGCCATTTGTCTAAAATTGATACAGGGTCTCCTTCTCCTGCTGCGGGGGGTTGGACTAGAAGACCTCAGAGGTCCCTTCCAACTCTGTTTTTTCTGAATTCTGAATTGTTGATATAACAAAGTAGCCTTCAAAAAGAGAGATCCACCGCTTGAAATCCATGTCAGCAAAAGCAAAGTTCAAACTCTTTACTTACCCCACTTTCTCTCTCTCCCCCTCCTACTCCTACATTCCACCCAGAGGCGTCATAAACCTGTTGGAAAAGCACATGCAGCGTTGCATGAAAGTTACTCCAGGTTTTCTATCTGATTTGGAAATTTGCAGGACACCCCTCACCCTACTCCCCCCTCAAAAAAAATCCCCTCTGTGCTTCTCTAATATCTGTATATTATGACCTTTTCTTTTTCATGTGCCAGGACCATGTGCCCAGGCTCTATCTGTCACACCGGAAACATGTGCCTTAACACAAGTTTGGAAAGTGTGTGACTCTCTTATGTAACACTGTTTGATCTGGGACGTGGAACTCTCTTTGCTGCAAGCTAATTTTCACATTAAGCAGTGGAATATTCTCTGGGACGAGCTGCTCTTTTAAAATAGTCAGAATATTTATATATATTCAGAAATATTCAGAAATAGATCTATCTTAGTCTCCCTTAAGTCTCACAACAGACAGCAAAATGCTGGTTTGATGTCTGATAAAGCCTAGAAACTAGTGAATGAGATTTCACTGAACTGTGGCTGTGTAAAGATCTTGATTTACGTAGGAAAACCTGGCTGAGAGAAAAATACATACATACAAACATATTCTGAATATATATATATATATATATATATATATATATATATATATATATATATATATATATATTCTATATATTGTTTTCTGAGGTTTTCGCAGGTGTTTGTATATAGGTCTTTGGTTATTCGGGTTTTACACTGGAGAAAACCCGAATAACCAAAGTCCTACATATTCTATATATTCTCTCTCTATATATATTCTATTTATATATATATATATATAAATATATATATATAAATATATATATATGCAAGTTTTGGTGTATTCAGATCTTTTCCTGTGTAAGTTTGAAAATATCCCGAGAGTATCACGGGAAAAGACCCAAATACACCAAAACTTGCATACCTCTACCCGTGAAAATCTATGAAAACAAATATATATATATTTATATTTATATATATATATATATATATATATATATATATATATATATATATATATATATATATATATATATATATATATATAAATATAAATATAAATATATATATATATATTTGAGTGTCTCAAATTACTCACACTATATTTTGGTCTGCCTGTTTAAATGACGTGCACTTGAAACCAGAGATGTTTTTACTGGGAACATCTAGATGTAGATGTAGATATAAATATAGATGGATGGATGGATGGACGAAAATAGAGAGATGATGGGTGGGTGGGTGGATGGATGGAAAGTTAGATGATGCATAGATGAGAGAGAGAGAGAGAGAGAGAGAGAGAGATAGATAGATAGATAGATAGATAGATAGATAGATAGAGATGGATGGATGGATGGATGGATGGATGGATGGATGGATGGATATAGATGGATGGATGGACGGACGGATGGATGGACAGAGATAGAGAAATAGATGGATGTAGGTTGATGATTGAGATAGATAGGTAGGTAGGTAGGTAGGTAGGTAGGTAGGTAGATAGATATAGATGGAAAGATAGATATAGATGGATGGATGGACGGATGGATGGATGGACAGACAGGCAGATAGAGAAATGGATGTAGGTAGATGAGAGAGAGAGAGAGACAGAGAGACAGAGAGACAGACAGACAGACAGACAGACAGAGATGATAGATAGAGAGACAGATATAATTGTTAAAGAACTAGAGCCAGGCATGTTACTCAAAACTCCCTAGCTGGAATTTTTAAAAGTCCAAAACATCAGAAGAGACCTGACTCCAAAGAGAAGGTTTGACTATAGAAAAAAATCCCCTTTTAAGAATCGCCAGGAAAACCTCAGAAGTTCATCGTCCTAGTAAAGAATACAACAGTTGGCGTTTTCAGCCCAAATTCACAATTTCTCCACTGTAAGCTGAACGGGCAATTTGATCTAATTTCTCTGACTGAAGTATTCCCTAATAATCCCACGTATCTGAAAATCACGGTCTAATAATATACGGAGAATGTGTAAAAAAAAAAGTCTCTTATCACACTTCCCATATTCTAAAAATGCTGTTTAATTGACAGCTGGCAAGTTGATGGCTGCTATTTCCAACCGTCTTCTCCTCGGCTGCCAAAGACACTGTAATTCCATGTACCATTTTGGGCTTCCTTGCCTCCTCCATCCTCCTCTTCTAAGGGATGATGGATGCAAATGAGGTTTCTTCAAAGTGCTAAAAATCTTCAACTCAAGCTGAAGTAGAAATAAATAGATCGCCATATCTTAAAACATTTATTAACTGGAAAAAGGGGTGTCACAAGCAGCTCTGAAACGGCCTTCGCGTTGAATAGTTGTCGGCGTTGTTTTGCAGTTCAAATAGTCAGAATAAAAAGGTAAAAGTTCCCCTGGCACATATGTGCCAGTCGTTCCCGATTCTAGGGGGCGGTGCTCATCTCCGTTTCAAAGCCAAAGAGACAGCGCTGTCCGAAGACGTCTCCGTGGTCATGTGGCCGGCAGGACTCAACACCAAAGGCTCACGGAACGCTGTTCCCTTCCCACCAAAGATGGTCCCTATTTTTCTACTTGCATTTTTTAAGTGCTTTCGAACTGCTAGGTTGGCAGAAGCTGGGACAAGTCACTCTGTTACACGGCACTAGGGATTCGAACCGCTGAACTGCCAACCTTTTGATCAGCAAGCTCAGCATCTTAGCCACTGTCAGAATATATATATATATATATATTATATATATATATATATACATATATATATATATATATATATATATATATATATATATACATATATATATATATATATATATATATATATATATATATATATATATATGCATATTCTTTCTAGCCAGGTTTTACCTACGTAAGCTAGGTTGTTCTGCAGCTCTGACTGTGTGAAATCTCATTCACCAACCTCAGAGCTCCTCCTCTGCTGACAAACTGCAACTCTGCGTTGCTCTCTGGGAGACTCAGATAGCTATTTCTGCCTTATAAGGCTTCGTCAGTGAGCCACACCCACTTCTCAGATATTCCCCCTGTAAAGGTACAGTGTGTCTTTTTCTGTTTTTCGTAGGCTTTTATGTGCATATTCTTTCTAGCCAGGTTTTACCTACGTAAGCTAGGTTGTTCTGCAGCTCTGACTGTGTGAAATCTCATTCACCAACCTCAGAGCTCCTCCTCTGCTGACAAACTGCAACTCTGCGTTGCTCTCTGGGAGACTCAGATAGCTATTTCTGCCTTATAAGGCTTCGTCAGTGAGCCACACCCACTTCTCAGATATTCCCCCTGTAAAGGTACAGTGTGTCTTTTTCTGTTTTTCGTAGGCTTTTATGTGCATATTCTTTCTAGCCAGGTTTTACCTACGTAAGCTAGGTTGTTCTGCAGCTCTGACTGTGTGAAATCTCATTCACCAACCTCAGAGCTCCTCCTCTGCTGACAAACTGCAACTCTGCGTTGCTCTCTGGGAGACTCAGATAGCTATTTCTGCCTTATAAGGCTTCGTCAGTGAGCCACACCCACTTCTCAGATATTCCCCCTGTAAAGGTACAGTGTGTCTTTTTCTGTTTTTTCGTAGGCTTTTATGTGCATATTCTTTCTAGCCAGGTTTTACCTACGTAAGCTAGGTTGTTCTGCAGCTCTGACTGTGTGAAATCTCATTCACCAACCTCAGAGCTCCTCCTCTGCTGACAAACTGCAACTCTGCGTTGCTCTCTGGGAGACTCAGATAGCTATTTCTGCCTTATAAGCTTCGTCAGTGAGCCACACCCACTTCTCAGATATTCCCCCTGTAAAGGTACAGTGTGTCTTTTTCTGTTTTTCGTAGGCTTTTATGTGCATATTCTTTCTAGCCAGGTTTTACCTACGTAAGCTAGGTTGTTCTGCAGCTCTGACTGTGTGAAATCTCATTCACCAACCTCAGAGCTCCTCCTCTGCTGACAAACTGCAACTCTGCGTTGCTCTCTGGGAGACTCAGATAGCTATTTCTGCCTTATAAGGCTTCGTCAGTGAGCCACACCCACTTCTCAGATATTCCCCCTGTAAAGGTACAGTGTGTCTTTTTCTGTTTTTCGTAGGCTTTTATGTGCATATTCTTTCTAGCCAGGTTTTACCTACGTAAGCTAGGTTGTTCTGCAGCTCTGACTGTGTGAAATCTCATTCACCAACCTCAGAGCTCCTCCTCTGCTGACAAACTGCAACTCTGCGTTGCTCTCTGGGAGACTCAGATAGCTATTTCTGCCTTATAAGGCTTCGTCAGTGAGCCACACCCACTTCTCAGATATTCCCCCTGTAAAGGTACAGTGTGTCTTTTTCTGTTTTTCGTAGGCTTTTATGTGCATATTCTTTCTAGCCAGGTTTTACCTACGTAAGCTAGGTTGTTCTGCAGCTCTGACTGTGTGAAATCTCATTCACCAACCTCAGAGCTCCTCCTCTGCTGACAAACTGCAACTCTGCGTTGCTCTCTGGGAGACTCAGATAGCTATTTCTGCCTTATAAGGCTTCGTCAGTGAGCCACACCCACTTCTCAGATATTCCCCCTGTAAAGGTACAGTGTGTCTTTTTCTGTTTTTCGTAGGCTTTTATGTGCATATTCTTTCTAGCCAGGTTTTACCTACGTAAGCTAGGTTGTTCTGCAGCTCTGATTGTGTGAAATCTCATTCACCAACCTCAGAGCTCCTCCTCTGCTGACAAACTGCAACTCTGCGTTGCTCTCTGGGAGACTCAGATAGCTATTTCTGCCTTATAAGGCTTCGTCAGTGAGCCACACCCACTTCTCAGATATTCCCCCTGTAAAGGTACAGTGTGTCTTTTTCTGTTTTTCGTAGGCTTTTATGTGCATATTCTTTCTAGCCAGGTTTTACCTACGTAAGCTAGGTTGTTCTGCAGCTCTGACTGTGTGAAATCTCATTCACCAACCTCAGAGCTCCTCCTCTGCTGACAAACTGCAACTCTGCGTTGCTCTCTGGGAGACTCAGATAGCTATTTCTGCCTTATAAGGCTTCGTCAGTGAGCCACACCCACTTCTCAGATATTCCCCCTGTAAAGGTACAGTGTGTCTTTTTCTGTTTTTCGTAGGCTTTTATGTGCATATTCTTTCTAGCCAGGTTTTACCTACGTAAGCTAGGTTGTTCTGCAGCTCTGACTGTGTGAAATCTCATTCACCAACCTCAGAGCTCCTCCTCTGCTGACAAACTGCAACTCTGCGTTGCTCTCTGGGAGACTCAGATAGCTATTTCTGCCTTATAAGGCTTCGTCAGTGAGCCACACCCACTTCTCAGATATTCCCCCTGTAAAGGTACAGTGTGTCTTTTTCTGTTTTTCGTAGGCTTTTATGTGCATATTCTTTCTAGCCAGGTTTTACCTACGTAAGCTAGGTTGTTCTGCATATATATATATATATATATATATATATATATATATATATATATATATATATATATATATATGTCATGTCTTAAATTACGCACACTATCTTTTTATTTGCCTATTTAAATGACGTGGGTTGTTTTTTTGAGAAAACAGCAGCAGCCATTGTGGTTTAATTGAGGCTTGTTGACTCCTTTCTGCCTTAGAGGGAGCATAAAGATATACGGATCGTCCTTGACAGTTCGTTTAATGACCGTCCGAAGTTACAACAACACTGGGAAAAGGGACTTGTGGCCGTTTTTCACACTTACAACCACATGATCAAAATTCAGATGCTTGGCAGCTGACCCGTATTTATGACAGTCGCAGTGTCCCATGGTCACGTGATCCCCTTTTGCGACCTTTCTGACAAAGCAAAGTCGATGGGGAAGACGGATTCGCTTAACGACCGGGTGACTAATTTAAGAATTGCAGTGATTCGCTTAACAACTGTGGCAAGAGAGGTTGCAAAAGGGGGCAAGACTGACTTAACAAATTGTCTCTCTTAGCCACAGAAATTTGGGGCTCAATTGCGGTCGTAAATCGAGGACTACCTGTAATTTGGTTACAGTGCTGGTGAAGAATAAAACGTGGGACACCTGGCATTGAACCTACTGCTCTATAACATAGGCAGGATAGGATATAGAATAGAATAAAATGTAGAATGGAATGAAAATAGAATAGAATAGAATGTAATGATGGCTTCTATTAACTGGGTTTTTATCGCTGGGTGGCTTCTGATTAACCAGTTTCTGTACTTGTCTCCATAGATTTTCCATTGGGTTGAGGTCTGGGTTATTCCCAGGCCATTCCAGCAATGGAATAGGATTATTTTAAAACTCCCCAAAAAGTGATGTTGTTAGCCATCAAACCTCCAAAATACACTTTTCCCAAAAGGTTTCCACAATTTTGGCCACTACTGTATAGAAGCCAAGGAAATTAAATTGAATAGGTAGCGGTAATAAAATTGATTTAAAAATAAAACCTGAAGACTTTTTTTTTTCCCACCAAGGTGCAATGTCATCATTTGACTTCTCTCCACCTTTGAGTCTGGCCCTTTATTTATGAATCCTTTGCATTGTTTTATATGTGGTTGTGTGTTCACGCTTTGCTAACACACAAATGTTGCTAAGAAACTTGAAACTCAGTCACTGCAATCAGGAAAGGAGGAGAATGACTTCATTCCCTCTTCATCGGCTTGTGGGCTCCTTCAGTAAAATATTCATCTTGATCCTGCAATAAAGCTGATTTTTTTTAAAAATGTAAGCAAGACATGAGAAAAATAAAGTTTCTTTTTTTAACGCTCTTGAAACTCCTAAAATGGTATCTGTAGAGATTCTCAGTCCTCCAGGTCATGGTTGTCCCAAAAGTGCTTTTTTCAGGAGGCAACTGGATTTTCTTGCTTTTCTTTTGAAGACGTTTCACTTCTCATCCGAGAAGCTTCTTCAGCTCTGACTGAATGGTAGGGAACGGAAGGATTGATCTTCCTTGCAGACAGCTGGTCATTTGCATCCTTTTAGAGAGTCGTTGAGGCCACTTGGAAGTTTGATTGTGTCTCCAGGCTCCAAGTGGCCTCAATGACTCTTTAAAAGGATGCAAATAACCAGCTGTCTGCAAGACGTATAAATCCTTCCAAGGTGCTTTTTTTTCAAGAGGCAACTGGACTTTCTCATTTTTCCTTTTGAAGATGTTTCGCTTCTCATCCAAGAAGCTTCTTCAGCTCTGACTGGATGGTGGGGAAGGGAAGGATTTATAGCCCTTATAGACCTACAGCTGGCCTCAATGACTCTTTAAAAGGATGCAAATGACGAGCTGTCTGCAAAGAAGATAAATCCTTCCCTTCCCCACCATCCAGTCAGAGCTGAAGAAGCTTCTCGGATGAGAAGCGAAACGTCTTCAAAGAAAAAACAAGGAAGTCCAGTTGCCTCCCGAAAAAGCACCTTTGGGGTAGGCTAAAATGGTGCTTATTACTTCAGAGACAGGGAAGGAAGGAAGAAACAAAGCAATACGTTTAGCTGATTATATTGATTATCCGTAAAATCAGAGAGAAGGGATCAAATGATAAATGATAACCAGGAGCCTGGTTTAGCTCAACAGATAGAAGCACTGTAATTTAACACCAGCTGCCTGCAATTAGTGTAAGTTCAAATCTCACCAGGCTCAAGGTTGACTCAGCCTTCCATCCTTTCTAAGGTAGATAAATTGAGGACCCAGTTTGTGAGGGCAATAAGCTGACTTTGTATAAATATACAAAAGTATGACGGCTATTGCTTAACGCGTTGTAAGCCGCCCTGAGTCTCCGGAGAAGGGCGGCATATAAATAAATAAATTAAAAAAAAATATGGATTTTTTCCAGGGGTGGCTGAAGTCATGCTAAAGGCCACATGGGGGTCCTTGAAAGTAGAACTAAGCCCCTAAGATTAGGAATACAGCTTAACATTTGGCACCAGTGAGATTTAAAAGGCGCTCAGTGTTATTAGGACATTTTGAAAAATAACAGAATTACAGAATACAGGCAGAATTCGACTTAGGACACAACTGAGCCCAAGATTTATGTTGCTAAATGGAACATTTGTTAAGCGCGTTGTGTCCCGTTTTTACAACCATTCTTGCCACTGTCGTTAAACGAATCACCGCCGTCATTAAGTTAGGAACATGGTTGTGAGTCTGTGGAAGCTGCAGAGTGTAAGGCTTCCAAAGTTGTTCATTGCACACTTATTTAATTAATTAATTAATCATATTTTTATGTTGACTTTTGTGCCTTCCTGTTTAAAACATGGAATTAGTTCTGTTCTCCCCCTGTTTTCTTTGATTCTAACATTCCTTCTTGACTGAAATAAAATTCCAAACTGGGATTTGTCTAAAAATAAGGCCCCTCTGGCAGAAAAATCACACACACACGATTTATGAATGAATATATAGAATAATGTATTATTAGAATATCTAGAATAATTTAGATTAGAAGAGCTCCAAAGTCATTTCCAGCCCTGCGCTGGAAATATTATTATATTATATTTATTATATTATATTATATTATATTATATTATATTATATTATATTATATTATATTATATTATATTATATTATATTATATTATTATAATTATATAATATATTAACCATCCTATTAAATATTGTTATAATGTTTTAACAATAATACTATTGTACTAACGATAATAATTATTAGAATATCTAGAATAATTTAGATTAGAAGAGCTCCAAAGCCATTTCCAGCCCCGTGCTATATTATATATAATATAATATAATACAATATAATACAATATAATACAATGCAATACAATACAATACAATACAATACAATACAATACAATACAATACAATACAATATATTAACCATGCTATTAAATATTGTTATAATGTTTTAACAATAATACTATTGTATTAACAATAATAATTAACGATACTTGTTTTACGTAATGCATTGTTTTTTTAAAAGCGCCTCCTCGTTAAAGAATCATTCTTTTTTGTCAACCAATAACATATTTTTAGCCCTTGACGTTTCTCCTAAATCAGCATGTATTGTACTTTCCTGCGTGCTCTTTGAGAACTTCTGCTGATTTGGAGAAATGGCTTAAAAGTTGACCAGAGCTTTAGCCCAACTGCAATTTTTGTGGCAAATTGACACGATAATGTTTATCATTAAACAAAATCTGTACCGCCAAATGAAATCCGAAATGGATTTACTATTTTCTTCCGGATGAGGCAAGTTTAAATATGTTTACTGGGCAGAAGTGAATATTTGTAAGGCGAGTTTTTGCCTTGGGGCATCCGAAGAGCAGAAAGTTTAAATCATTTCTTTATACACCTTCACGTTATCTCAGCATCATAACGCCAAGGAATATGCTCAGGGTTTGTACCTGCACCCTCCGTTCAGGGGCAAGGACATCTGCAAACATTGTGATATTAGATTTAATTGAAACAAACGTCCCCCCCCCCCACACTTCTTTGTAATCAAGGACCATAGATAGACTCATGGAACAATTGGAGTTACACCTCTAGAAAGTGTCTTACGGTAACTGTTATTTCTCATCATATGAAGACTTGATGTAATAAGTTGGAAATAATAATATAAAATATATTCACTTTTTCTCCTTCCTTCCTTCCTTCCTTTCTTTTTCTTTCCTTCCTTCCTTCTTCCCTCCCTCTCTCCTTCTTTTCTTTTCTTTCTTTCTTCTTTTCTTCCATTCTTTCCTTCCTTCCTTTCTTTCCTCCCTCCCTCTTTCTTTCCTTCCCTCCTTTCCTTCCTTCATTCTTCCCTCCCTCCCTCCTTTTCTTTCTTCCATTCTTTCTTTCTTTCTCTTTCCTTCTTTCCTTCCTTCTTTCTTCTCTCCCCTTCCCGCTTTTCTTTTCTTTCTTTCTTCCATTCTTCCTTCCCTTCCTTCCTTCTTCCCTCCCTCCCTCCTTCTTTTCTTCCTTCCTTCCTTCCTTTCCTTCTTTTTCCTTCCTTCCTTCTTCCCTCCCTCCCTCCCTGTTTTCTTCCTTCCTTCCTTCCTTCCTTTCTTTCTCCCATTTTTCCTTCCTTTCCCCTTCCTTCCTTCCTTCCTTCCTTCCTTCCTTCCTTTCTTTCCTCGGATATTTTTTCATATTATTACATTAAGACTTGGAGACGGGTAGGGTGTGCTTGAAATTTCATCGTCTGAAATGACAAGAAAGTCAGTAGGTTCCCGTAATGAAACATTCATCTTGCAGGAACTTCTTCTCTGAAAGAAATCCAGATTGGGAAGCTCTATGAACCTTTCACCCACTAAATCGGAGTATTTCAGACCTGGAGGCATCCACCTCTCCTCATTTTCACTCAGAATACAGTCCCAGAATCTTAAAAGTTGGATTTAGAAACTAAACTCTTACTCAGTGGAAGAATCCAGATTAAGGCGGATTCTGCTTCGTCTGAGCCTATTCACTGAAGCTGTTGGGGGGAAAACATTGGGGTATCGATAGAAGAGAATATTTGTAACTTAGAGTTGAACTCTGGAGTCCTTAGTGGTATCTGCACTTGGCAGATGTTCCATGAGAGACTCTCTACAGCACAAACCCCACTCCTTCTAGAAGAACGCATGGTGTTACCTAGGTGGGTAATGAAACGTCTGCAAGAAAGCAATCAAGCTCAGATAGCACCAAGGAACCTGCATGGGGAATGGGGATTATGCAGTGTCCTTCCCCTGGAGTGGGGAGGGAATGGAGATTTTGCAGTATCCTTTCCCTGGAATGGGGATTTTGCAGTATCCTTCCCCTGTTATGCCCACTAAGCCACGCCTACCAAGCCACGCCCACAGAACCAGTAGTAAAAAAAATGGAATTTCACCACTGACATATGGAGGCATAAGATAGCAGCCTTCCAGTATTTGAGGGGCTGCCCCAAAGAAGAGGGAAGGGTCAACTTATTTTCCAAAGCACCTGAAGGCAGGACAAGAAGCAATGGATGGAAACGAATCAAGGAGAGAAGCAACATGGAACTAAGGAGAAACTTCCTAACAGTGAGGACAATTAACCTGGGGAACAATTTACCTTCAGATGTTGTGAGTTCTCCATCACTGGAGGTTTTCAAGAAGAGACTGGACAGCCTCTTTCTCAAATTGTTTAGGATCTCTTGCTTGAGTAGGGGGTTGGACTAGAAGACCTCCAAGGTCCCTTCCAGATGCATTCTGATTGAATCTTGAAGTGGCATTTTCTCTGTGATTATGTGCCGAATGTTACTGAAATCAGAACCGGTTGGTTTCATAAATATTGTCGTTTCTTTCCTCATCAGCCATAAGACGGGGATCCTACTCACAGGGTAAGCTGGTGTTTTAAAATCCCAGAACACACAGAGGAGAGGGAGGAAGTCAGGCAGGCAGTTCTTGACTTACAACGCTTCATTTAGTGTCCATTCAAAATTACAACGACATTGAAAAAAAAAGCAACTTACAATCATTTTAATGACCATGGCAGCCTCCCCGTGGTCATGTTATCAAACTTCAACTGGCAACTGAGTCATATTTATGACAGTCGTAGTGTCCCATTATCCTTTTTTGCGACCTTCTGACAAGGAATGTCAGCGGGGGGGAAGCCAGATTCACTTAATAACCGTGTGACTACCTTAACAAGTGCAATGACTCACTTAACAACGGTGGCAAGAAAAGTGCCGCCAAACTCACTTCACAAATGTCTCCCTTAGCGCCAGAAGTTTTGGCCTCCGTTGTGGTCGTAAGACGAGGACTTACCCATATAATTTTTTAAAAACATTTCTTAATAAACCGTGCAGAGTGGAAGGATTAGTTGCTGGCATTAGAATTCCTTCCTTAGGGAGGTATTTTCGAAGTCGCTCCTGCTACTAAGGTAACATTTTAGACCTGGAATTTTCCATCTTGGGAAGGGCCGATATTTGTAAATTGGATTATTTTGCTCTAGCCGTTTTGGCAATGGTGGGGCAGGAGGGGTACAGAAAGAACAAGGAGAAATTCATTTCATTTGTTGCCTGGCATGTTATTGTGGCTTGAAAGCAGAAATGCCCTTCAAATTCTGTATTTTTTCTCCCCCTTTGAAATTCAGAGCAATATTACTATTGGATTGTACATGACTATAGAGTGACAAATGTACAGAGCTTTATGGTACAACGATGAAAATAATAGTTACAACTATGACGTACAATATTATGTATTTAAAAGAGACTATGATTACGAGAACAATGGGTATAATCAGGTTGTATAATACTACGTATACTTAAAAAGGACTTGATACAGTTAGTACACTGTCGTTGCAAAACTGGAAATGTGATGCATAATAAAGGAAAATGTATAATAATTTTTAAAAAAAAGAAATTCAGAGTGGCGTGCCAGAAAGCATTGAAGGGACACTCTGTGTTTACTAAATACGAAACAAACGAAATGTTAAAAGAAGTTTTGATGTTGACATAGTTAACATACCAAGCACATCTAAATTTATTTATTTATTAGTTTGATTTATATATGCCGCCCTTCTCCGGAGACTCAGGGCGGTTTACAATGCGTTAAGCAATAGCCTTCATCCTTTTGTATATACCTGCTTAGTAAGGCTTTTTGCCCCCCCCCCCCAAGCGGTGTTCTATTTTATACAATGTCAGCTTATTGCCCCAACAAACCGGGTCCTCATTTTACCTACCTCGGAAGGATGGAAGGCTGAGTCAACCTTGAGCCTGGTGAGAATTGAACTCACAGTAATTGCAGGCAGCTGGCAGCTAAATACTACTTTAACAATAGTTTAGTCCACTGCACCACCAGGCTTCTTGTAAATTATATTAAAGTAACCAAAATATCTTTACGTACATCCCCAAGGTACGTCTCACAACTTTTGAGCGCTTCTAAAGTTTGGAAACGGAAAGTTGAAACATTTGACGTGCCCTAAATTTTATGCACGCTTTTTTGTGGGTAAAGAAATGGGTAAATGTTTACTTGGGATTGGTTTAAGGCAGTGATGGCTAACCTTTTTGCCATCGCGTGCCAAAAGCTGGAGGAGTGCGGGGTGGTCGCGCGTGTACATGCCACACCCATAATTCACATGACACCCACCACCACCACGCTCCTCCCGCTTCTGGCCCGCATGGACCCGGTAGGCCTGTTTTTTGCCCTTCCCAGGCTCCTAGGACCCTGGGGAGAGTGAAAAACGGGCCTTCTGGTCCCACTGGAAGTTGGCAAACAAGCTGTTTCTGGCCTCCAGAGGGCCTCCCGGGGGTGGGGAAGACTGTTTTTTGCCCTCCCCAGGCTCCTAGAAAGCCTCTGGAGCCTGGAGAGAGCGAAAACGGGCCTCTCCCTCCCCCGGAGACCCTCCAGAGGCCGGAAACAGCCTGTTTCCCAACTTCCGGTGGACCTGGAAGGCCCGAAAATCCACGCACGCTGGAGTTGAGCTAGGGCAACGCGTGTATGCCCACCGATATGGCTCCGCGTGTCACCTGTGGCACGCGTGCCATAGGTTCGCCATCACGGAGCTAGGAGAATGCAGACAATCTGCTCTGACTTGCAGATTTCACTCAGATCATCCTTTGAAAAGAAAGAAAGGAAAGGAAAGGAAAGGAAAGAAAAAGACACTTCTGTGTGGATTAGTGGAAGACAAATATGCAAATCTCCTACTCTGCAAAACGGGAGCGTGTGTTGGCAAAACAGAGTGTGCAAATATTAGCCTGTATTTATGAAGCAGGAATAGCTGCAAAAGACATATTTTAACACTGTTTATTAATAACAAGCATTAAAATGCCATCGTATATATGTCTCTTCCCAAGAATGCCCCAAGATATTCAGGGGGGCTGGGGGGAAACTTATCCCACCAATGTTTTCAAAACATTCCGACATTAAATTAAGGAAAGTATCAAAGTTATTTAGCCCAACGATCTTATGCAGATGGAGCAGGAGTGAAATCCAGCAGGTTCTGACAGGTTCTGGAGAACCGGTAACGGAAATTTTGAGTAGTTCTGAGAACCGGCAAATGCCACCTCTGGCTGGTCCCAGAGTGGGGAGGGAATGGAGATTTTGCGATATCCTTCCCCCAGGAGTGGGGAGTGAATGGGGATTTTCCTTCCCATTCCTTCCTTCCCTTCCCCACCATCCGGTCAGAGCTGAAGAAGCTTCTTGCATGAGAAGCGAAACGTCTTCAAAGAAAACCCAGAATGTACAGTTGCCTCTTGAAACAGCACCTTTGGGACAATCCTAGCCTCTTCGCCTTCTCCAATGAATTCACACACAAAACAGGCCAAAGTTAATCAGACATAGTCTTATAATCTTACATAGCTTCCAGTGATGTGTCTGGTTTTATACAATTTAACAGCTCTCTGCAGAGCTGGGTGTCACATACTGTAACAACTGATTCACCCAGAACCGAAAACGTGTTATGGCCCGCCAGCGGCCTGCGTGGATTGCAGTTGATTCTGATAGTGAGGAGGCTGGTGTGGTGCTGTGCCAGCAGCCTGTGCAGCTGGCACTCGAGTCAGACAGTGAGGAGGCTGGAGGAGATGTGGTGCCAGAGGCGGGGATTCAGCCAGGGCCTTCAGAACCTCCAGAAGCTCCCATAAGTGAAGAGGAAGAAGAGGAGGAGCCTCTTCTCAATGCACAAGTGCGCAGAGCTGCCAAAAGTCAGGAGTGGCTCCTCAGGAGGAGGTCTCCTCGAGAGTAAGGCTTGGGGTTAATTGGCCACTCCCTTCGCCTATTTAAGGAGGAATGCCAACTGAAGCAATTTGTAGGGAACAACTTTAGTTCACTCTCCTTCATGTCTGGATTCTCTGCAAAATTGCTTCTGGGCTTTCTGCCAACTCTAGTAAGACTGTGATTATCTTATCTCAGAATTCTGGTAGGCTGTTAAGACATTTTATTAACAGCCTGCATTTGCAAAAGACTGAGTTATTTGAGTAAAATAAGTTTTGTTTAGACTTTGTGTGTGCTGCGTTCTTTGGGGTCCACGCAGCATCAAAAAAACGGTGATTATATAGGACGTGATAGCGCCAGGGCGAGTGGCCGGGCCCAGCTACTGGTTGGAACTACTACTGCCTCTCTGTTAGTTACTCTGTCTGGCCATGGTATATGCAGTAATTTAATCTGGAATTAAGCTTACCAATTTTTTTTTCTTATTTCAAGGAATTATTCTTAATTTATCAATGCTAAGTCTGATTTATTTATTTTTAATAGGCTTAACAAAAATCACACTTAATGCTACGTTTTGCTAAGGAAACTCAACCCTGCCCTTTTAAGAGAATAGCTGTAGTGGATAAAGGACCAGGCGAGCAGGGAACATGCGTAAGAAATTAAGGTGTGGAATTATCAGGCACGGACCGAAATAAAATGGAAGCTATGGGATTTGAACTCAGCGCGGCTGTAATCATTCTTGCATCTTGTTGGATGAAATGTGCAATGAATTCAAATGTTGAGAATGACTTTTGGAAAAAAAATATGAGCAGAAAGCCCAATCTAATCATCGTAAGTGCCGCATACACCTGAAAACTCAATGCCCTAAAGGGTAAGAGAGATGGTATGATGGAAGGAGAAGGAGAAGGAGAAGGAGAAGGAGAAGGAGGAGAAGAAGGAGGAGGAGGAGAAGGAGAAGGAGGAGAAGGAGAAGGAGGAGGAGGAGGAGGAGGAGAAGGAGGAGAAGAAGGAGGAGGAGGAGGAGAAGGAGAAGGAGGAGAAGGAGAAGGAGAAGGAGAAGGAGGAAAAGGAGGAGAAGGAGGAGGAGAAGGAGAAGGAGAAGGAGGAGAAGGAGAAGGAGGAAAAGGAGGAGAAGGAGGAGGAGGAGGAGAAGGAGAAGGAGAAGGAGAAGGAGGAGGAGAAGGAAGAGAAGGAGAAGGAGAAGGAGGAAAAGAAGGAGGAGGAGGAGAAGAAGAAGGAGAAGGAGAAGGAAGAGAAGAAGGAGGAGGAGAAGGAGAAGGAGGAGAAGGAGAAGGAGGAGAAGAAGGAGGAGGAGGAGAAGGAGGAGGAGACACATCTGCCCTGTATCTTGGGATGGGGGATGAGTCTCTTTACTTGATTGATTCAACTGTACCACTGTCACAAAGACAATCCATAAGTTACAAAAATGTGTCTGACAACCAAAGGCAACCTAGCTCCATCTATCCCCCCACCCTCAAAGGTCTTCCCAGAAAAACCAGCATTTTTTTTCTCTTCCTGCTGAAATAGAATGGGTTGAATGCATTTCTTTTGATCAATTACAAGTTTCTCGTTTGGCTTTATTTCATGTCTTCTGACTTTGGGTCCTGTGGGTTTACTCGCTTTTCTTAGTGGGCATAAAAGTGCTACTGTTTGTTTCCATCCATTGGCCATGGATGGCCAATGTTTTTTTGCAATTCAGCTAAAGGTAAAGGTTCCCCTTGCACGTATGTGCTAGTTGTTCCCGACTCTAGGGGGCAGTGCTCATCTCTGTTTCAAAGCCGAAGAGCCAGCGCTGTCTGAAGACGTCTCCATGGTCATGTGGCCGGCATGACTCAACGCCAAAGGCGCACGGAACGCTCTTACCTTCCCACCAAAGGTGGTCCCTATTTTTCTACTTGCATCTTTTTTTTACCTGCTTTCGAACTGCTAGGTTGGCAGAAGCTGGGACAAGTCACGGGAGCTCACCCCGTTATGCGGCACCAGGGATTCGAACCGCTGAACTGCCGATCTTTTGATCAACAAGCTCAGCGTCTTAGCCACTGAGCCACCGTGTCCCCAGGGCAATTCAGCTATCTCGGCTCTAATTGAAGGCACTTGCATGAAATGAATGCTGTGGCAATTCACAACAGGCTGGACAAACTAAGTTTGGCTAACTGCAAACTATTTAACTGAAACCTTATTTAACTGTTCTCTTTCATCATAACTGGATCAGAGATGTTGGAATTTTCCTTTCCTTTCCTTTCCTTTCCTTTCCTTTCCTTTCCTTTCCTTTCCTTTCCTTTCCTTTCCTTTCCTATTAACTTCCTTTCCTTTCCTTTCCTATTAACTTCCTTCTTTCCTTTCCTTTCCTTTCCTTTCCGTTCCTTTCCTTTCCTTTCCCTTCCTATTAACTTCCTTTCCTTTCCCTTCCTATTAACTTCCTTCTTTCCTTTCCCTTCCTATTAATTTCCTTTCCTTTCCTTTCCTTTCCTTTCCTTTCCCTTCCTATTAACTTCCTTTCCTTTCCTTTCCTTTCCGTTCCTTTCCTTTCCTTTCCTTTCCTTTCCTTTCCTTTCCTTTCCTTTCCTTTCCTTTCCTTTCCTTTCCTTTCCTTTCCTTTCCTTCCCTTCCCTTCCCTTCCCTTCCCTTCCCTCTCCTCTCCTTTTCCTCTTTCCTTTCCTTTCCCTTCCCTTCCCTTCCCACCCCTCTCCCCTCCTCTCCTCTCCTCCCTTCCTTTCCCCTCATCTCCCCTCCTCTCCTCTCCTTTTCCTCTTTCCTTCCCTTCCCTTCCCTCTCCTCTCCCTCTTTCCTTTCCTTTCCTTTCCTATTAACTTCCTTCTTTCCTTTCCTTTCCCTTCCTATTAACTTCCTTTCCCTTCCTTTCCTTTCCTTTCCTTTCCTTTCCTTTCCTTTCCTTCCCCCTTCTTTCCCCTTTCCCCTTTGCTCCCCTCCCCCTCTCCTTCCTTCCTTCCTTCCTTCCTTCCTTCCTTCCTTCCTTCCTTCCTTTTCCATTTTTTGTTTTGTAATCAAAGGATTTAAAAAAAGAAGAAGAAGGAGGAGGAGGAGGACTAGAGTCCAAGTTTCCCTCATTATTGATTCTGAGCATTGCGCGACCATCTTGGATCTGCTCAAAACCGATGTTGGCATATATTTTGTTTGGTCTGATCTCTCCAGGATGATTGTCTGGTCCTCTTTTCCGCTCCCTCTTTGGATCCCTCCCAAGTAAACTAATGTGAAGTAAAGAAACATATGGGAAGATCAAACAGGGAAGAGCGGAGAGGTTGGGGGGGGGGGGAGGCTGAGTCTTATTGCCCAACTAGCTCCGATTGTGGAGCAGGTAAAGAGGAATCGATCAGCTGCTGGCCACCATTCTTTCCAGGGGTTTTGGGAAGTGGTTGTGGGGAGACTAATGGAAACTGACGGCTATGGGGAAATTGCCAAATAAACAACAGGCACCTCGCTCTTCTTTTTCTCCAGATAAAATAGAGGAGATTTGCTCCCTTGCGTTCTGTATGGTTGGAAGAACTGAGTTATGTTGCTGGAACAGTAAGAAGGAAAACGTGTCCCATCTGAAAGGGATTTGGAAATCAATCAATCACTCAATCAATCGGAATAGAGCTGGAAGGGACCTTGGAGGTCTTCTAGTCCAGCCCCCTGCTTAGGCAGGAAACCCTATACCGTTTCAGACAAATGGTTATCCAACATCTTCTTAAAAACTTCCAGTGTTGGAGCATTCACAACTTCTGGTGGCAAGTTGTTCCACTGATGAATTGTTCTCACGGTCAGGAAATTTCTCCTTAGTTCTAAGTTGCTTCTCTCCTGGATGTGTTTCCATCCATTTGTTTCTCATCTTGCCTTCTGGTGCTTTGGAGAATTGGTTGACCTGCCCTTCTTTGGGGCAGCCCTTCAACTACTGGAAGACTGCATCATTCGCATCATAACATTTTGTTTCCATGATTTAATAAAATTATTGGAGAAAAAAATGATGTTGTTGTTTATGCTTATTACTTGTAAAAAATAAAAAAAAACACGGAGAAATGAAACAAGCAACGATCCAGGTTGCCTTGAAGGATTCAGCACTTTCACCTGATTATTTTGCCTGCAGAATTGGGGAAAAAATGCAACAGCAGTGCCATCGGATCAGCGAGGAACCAAAAGACAACTTAATGCACTGCAGTGCAGTTCATGGATGGCCATAGCAATCAGACTTATATCCCGCTTCGTAGTGCTTTACAGCCCTCTCTAAGCAGTTTAGACTCTTGCCCCCAACCATCTGGGTCCTCATTTTACTGACCTCGGAAGGATGGAAGGCTGAGTCAACCCTGAGCCGCTCAGGATCGAACTCCTGGCAGTGGGGCAGAGTTAGCCTGCAATACTTCATTATTGTCCTTCCTTCCTTCCTTCCTTCCTTCCTTCCTTCCTTCCTTCCTTCCTTCCTTCCTTCCTTTCGTCCCTCTCTCTGTCCTTCCTTCTTCTTCCTTCCTTCCTTCCTTGGTACACAGTGAAGCAGTATTTATCCATATTTATACTTATTCCTGTTATCTTGTCCATTTTTGACAAACTAAATAAATAAATTTAAGTCTAAGACTTCACTTCAACCTTTACAGTTTTGGCAGAGATCCAAGCATCTAGCTAATTCTCTAGTGACTTTTTGATCCAGAGATATGACTGATTTCCCCTCCCCCTCCTCTTTTAAGAGAACAAGTCAAGTGATTTCTGGACAAACAAAAAATGGGAGGCACCAGGAAAAGGACTAAAGCAGTAGAAATATAGTTTATGCCATGGGAGCTTAACGTTCAAAGTTAGAGTCAACTTTTGTGCTGGCTGAATTTAAGTCAAGCAAGAACGGCTCCCATTCAAAAGCCTTGTATATTAGACGGAGGGGCTTTTTAATCAATGATATTCTGAAGCAGCATTTAGAAAGGAGTGCAGTTTTTAACGTGCTTTATTTTTTTTAAACTCAGTAAAAAAAAAATTTAAAAAAATTACGGCTTATCAAACTTGATTGATGGATTCTTTGATCTTGATAATGGCGTGGGTAAGTCTAGTTTGAGCTCGATTAGGGATGGAGGAAATTGAATACGAGATACACAAGCAAGGCGGCATATCCTGTATTTCTTTCCTCTTTTTGGGGGATATGTAGCCTTTTGGATAGGAAGGCTGATCTTTTCATAAGGCTTCCAAATCCTAGCCTTTTTCACGAGGCCCAGCTCTGAATCCTGCACGCTTTAGAATCTCAACGTTTGCAATCTACTCACCCTCCAAAAGAAAAGAAAAGAAAAGAAAAGAAAAAGAAAAGAAAAGAAAAGAAAAGAGAAGAAAAGAAAAGAAAAAAAGCATCTGTGAATTAATATACCCTAAATTAATTAATGGCGAAGTGTTATTCTGGTTCATTTATTTTGAATGCCTTGTCTTCGATGCTGGAGCTTTTAATAGGAATGCCAGGTCTTTTCTATGTAATGGGGGTTATGACTATAAGGAATAGCCACGACTCGAATGGTTCGCTTTAGAAAGTTGTTTCTGGAAAAACTTGGTGCCTATTTCCAGGGCTCGGGCATCCATCATCCTCACCTGATCATTGCAAAATTAAATAATACTTCTGGGAATTCCCAGATTGGAAACTATCATATCTTCCCAATTTATTATTATTATTTTTTTTAAAGAAATAGGGAGTGCAAGAATTGTAATTGTAAATAAGGGGTGCAGGAATTGTAATGTAATGTCAGATTAAAGCCAGGGAAACCCACTATAATATTAATTATTATTAATAATTTATTAATAATAATAATAATAAATCATTATTATTGCCAAGTCCTTTCCAATGTTCACAAGGCTAGCAATAAAATGGAGAGGATCTCTTGAGTCAAAGGCTGGGAATGAAAATGTACAAAATGCAACTACTCCGGAACAGCAGTGAGTACAGATACGACTCAATTTATAACAGTTCATTTAGTGACCACTCTGAAAAAAAGGGGATTTAGGGCCATTTTTCACACTTATGACCATTGCAACATCCCCATGGTCACGAGAGCAAAATTCAGACGATTGGTTCATGCAACCGTCTGACCAGCAAAGTCCAGGGGGAAGGCAGATTCGCTTAACGACCATGTAACTCACTTAATGACTGCAGTGATTCACTTAATGGCCATGGGCCAGAAAGGTCATAAAATGGGAAAAAACACACTTAACAAATGTCTCGCTTAGCAACAGAAGTGTTGGGGCTAAGTTGTGGTCGTAAGTTGAGGACTTCCCTGTATAGGGAACACCAAAGGGTTATACTGCACATAGGATTTTGAATATGCACTTCCCGTGTTCTTATTTATTTTTGTAGTTTTCAATTGTTTTAATGGTTTTCCCTGGTTTTGCTTGAATTCTCCCGTCTGCCCATATAGAGGTAGTCCTTAACTTACAACAATCCATTTAGTGACCATTCAAAGTTACAATGGCACTGAAAAAGTGATTTATGACCATTTTTCATACTTAAGACCGTCACAGCTTCCCTATAGTCATGGGATCAAAATTCAGACTGACTCATACTTATGACTTGTACATATAACGGTTGCAGTATCTGGGGGTTGCGCGATTCCCCTTTTCCGACCTTCTGATAAGCAGAGTCAAGGGGAAATCCAGATTCACTGGCAAGCAAAGTCATAAAATGGGGCCAAACAAATTTCTCACTTAGCAACATAAATTTTGGGCTCCATTGTTGTCATAACTCAAGGGACTACCTATAATTGAGTTGAATAGCTATACAAATGTCATAAATAAAGAGAATGGCAAGGACTCGTACAATTGGTAGAAGTTAACTCTTTCTTTGCAATCTTTCCTATTGTAGCCTAAGAAATCCAAGGTTTTGTTAAAAAGAGAGAGAGAGAGAGAGAGCCAAACATTTTTTTCAATATTATATTCAAAATTATATTTTTCCACTCCTCTGTGGTTTTTGTCGATCAAATTTTTACTCGGGTCAACTAAACGCCTTCTGGATGTGATGGAACAAAACTTATCTTGTTCGAAACATCTGGAAGAGTTTCTTAAAAAAAAAAGGAAGGGAGGGAAATCACACCGAAATTAGGTCATCTCCCCCCCCCCAAAAAAAAGGAAGAGATGGACTTTATCCTTAACTCAGGATGGGCTCAAAGCAGCCTCTCTCTCTGCAAATAGCCCTTGATTATTCACTTAATCCCGGTTTTATTTGGTAAGGCCTGGCCTGCAGGAGTTTGCCCACCAATTCTGAGTAAGGTTATCCGTCAGCTCATTTGGCAGGAAAGCCATCTTTGCGGAATGGCAGAAAACCATGGAGAAAAAGAGCCTTGATAGTATAGTGGTTTAATGCACCCCTGTTATTAACACAGCTGCCTGCAATTTCTGCTGGTTCGAATCTCTCCAAGGCTCAAGGCTGACTCAGCCTTCCATCCTTTCTAAGGTAGGTGAAATGAGGACCCAGTTTGTGGGGGCAATAAGCTGACTTTGTATAAAATATACAAAAGAATGAAGGCTATTGCTTAACGCATTGTAAGCCGCCCTGAGTCTCCGGAGAAGGGCGGCATATAAATCAAATTAAAAAAATAAAAATAAAATAAAATAAATAAATAAATAAAAACCCATACCAGGTTAACATCTTCCCTCCTTCACCAAACTTCTCACCGGAGAAGTTGCAACACAAATGCCATTCCATCCAAGGTAGCGGAGGCAACTTCAAAATAAAATTAAATTAAATTAAAAAAAAAAAAAATCTGGGGATTAGCCACAGTCAAGTGAACTCAATTATAATTTGGGATCGCAGAAGGCTTTTCCGCCAAGGGTGAACCCACTCGAAAATTATTCATAAAACTTTACAGCCTTTATTCAGCAGGCAACTCTTGTGCTGCTTCACAAATACCCCAAAAAAACAAAAAAACAAAACCTTGGTGCCAGATTCTTCAGTTCCTGCTGTTTTTGATCATTAAATCAGCGTAGAATCAGGTGACAATCAGAGATGGAATTCAGCCGGTTCGAAGCCGGTTTAGACCGGTTCGGGCGAACCGGTAATAGTAACCTGTGGATGGGCCCAGGTATTATGTCGTCCTATTTAGCCATGTTTTCAAGCCATGCACATGCGTGGAAGCCGCGTGTGCGAGGAAAGTGCATGTGCAGAAGGTTGTCTGCATTTGTGCATGCTCGCATTTTTGGTGCTGGGCGAACCAGTAGGTAATTATCTGAATCCCATCCCTGGCGACAATCTATTTCTTGGCCTGAGTTTCTTGGTCTCCTCCGAAGCAATCGTTTTTCTGGGAACGGTGTTTCAGTTGTCTTTGGTGGTTGGTTTTTTTTCTTTTTTTTTCAGTTGCATCAAAGAAAATCGTTATTTTATTATTTGCTTTGGGTGAAAACACAAAACAAGGGATGTGAAAGGTAGTGGAAACGCACCAAAAGGAGGCAGGGAAACCGCTGAATTACCCGTTGGGAACTTCCAGCCCAAGGTTTGGTAGAGTAGATCCTGGCGAAGGAGAGTCATAAAAGAGTTAAACATTGACTTCGACTCGTATTTGAACAGACAGAAAAGGTAAGGAGGGAGTGGGGGTGTGTGTGGGGGGGTTGGGGGGGGGAACGAAGCGAGGGCCGCTTCCTGCCTGTCAGCTCGACTCTGTCACCGGATAATAATTGTATTCATTTAGCATTTAGAACCCTCAAATTTGCAAAACGACAATCCGAATGAATATTTCATTGCAACAAAGAGAGGGAAATGATGATCTATTCGGGCGAGCTGGCTAGCGTGAGACTCCCCCACCCCACAATTGTGCATTCTGCATTGGTCCAAGGAGCCTGTGTGTGTGTGTGTGTGTGTGTGTGTGTGTGTGTGTGTAGGGGTGTGTGTGTGTGGGGGGCACTCCCGGCTAATTAAAAGTGGAGCTTTTCATCTTACAAAACTCCAGCCAAAGGGAAGAAATTTAAGGCACAAGGTGGAGGAAAAAAAGGGGGGTCCCATTTTTTTGTTGTTGATGGCCAGGAAAGCGCCTTGCGTTTGTTGTGTTTTTTTTTTTCACACAACAGAAGCACCTGTAAAGAAAGGCTGCAAAGGGGGAACAGCCCTGGGAGTGCAAAAACTGGAAGGACGGTGTGTTTGTGGGTGTTTGGCGAGTTGCTTGCAAAATGCACAGCTCAGGTCAGCTGGCAAGTGTGAAGCAAGTTGTGGTGTTTATACCAAAACCGCTTCTAAGGGCAACGGCAGGGAATGCAAGGAGGTTGAGGGTGGGGGGGGGGATTTGTCGGGAAACGCAAACAGACTTCTGTTTGATTTATTGTGGGCAACAGAGACTCACAAGAACTTATGGGGAGCGTTCAGATTTTTTAAAAAGAAAAGAAAGAAAAGCCACCTGATATTCCTTAGAAAGGAATTTCCCTTTTTTTCTTTTCCTTCAGGCCTTGAGCCCTTCTTCACCCACAGCATACATGCTAGCTAGAGAGTTTAAAAGCACAGGATTAAAAATGAAAATAGAGATAAGCATCAATGGTTTTTTTTTTAAAAAAATGTAAACTAAGCTGAAATGTTTTCCCCTTGGTTGACATTCCCCCCCCCTCCTCCCCTTTTCCAAAGTGTGATTCCAGCTGACTGCAGCAGTCATGCAGCCCCCCCCTCTCTCCTCCCCCCCCCACCGTCCGCTCACCAGGGTTAAAGAGAGCTCCCTTGAATAGGAGCAGTGTATCTGCACAATGGGAACAGACAGGAAAAGCTTAACCAGGTCGGTGAAAAGGATTGGCCCCTGCATTTCCAGGACAGGCTAAGCTTGATTTGGGGAAGGGGGTTTATATTTGCATTGAAGCTTAACTTGAAAACTGGATTTTCTACTGCAGGGGGAAAATATCCAATATTTTCAACTCTCCCTTCGGTCTGTCTTTTAAAAAGCAAAATGCAGGAGTGTTTTTCAGCTTTTTATCTCCTGTTTTTGTCTTTGCTGCCAGGAGCAATTTTACACTTTTCTTTTCAAATTTGGGGGCTCTTCATTAGCAGAGAGCACAGGGCTTTCTTTCTTTCTTTCTTTCTTTTTTTCTTCCTTCCTTCCTTCCTTCCTTCCTTCCTTCCTTCCTCCCCTCCCCTCCCAACCTGTAAGGATCAAGCTTCCCCTTTTGGCATCTCTATGTCGGCTTTTCCATTTGGGCAGCTGCCTGGTGTGCAAGGGCACGAGTTGGAAAAAGAAAGGAGGGGGGAGAGAGAGAGAGAGAGAGATGGAGAGGGAGGGGGAGACACAGAGAAAGGGGAAGATGGAGGGAGAGGCATAGGAAAGGGGGGGGAGAGAGAGACAGAGAAGGGAGAGGGAAAGAGAGGGAGAGACGTAGGAAAGGGAGGGAGGGAGAGGGAGGGGGGAAAGAGAAAGGGAGATGGAGAGGGAGAAAGGAGAGAGAGGGGGAATGACAGAGGGAGAGACCTAGGAAAGGGACGGAGAGACAGAAAGAGAGAGGGAGATAGGGAGGGAAGTAGGAAGTAGAGAGAGGGAGAGAGAGAGAGAGAATGATGGAGGGAAAGACCTAGGAAAGTGGGAGGGAGAGAGAGAGACAGGAGGGAGACAGAAGGAAAGAGAGAGGGAGAGGTATAGGAAAGAGGGGAGGGAGAGAGACTGGAGAGAGAGAGGGAGATAGGAAAGAGGGAGTAAGAGAGAGAGGGGGAGGCATAGGAAAGGGAGGGAGGGAAGTAGAGAGAGGGAATGATGGAGGGAAAGACATAGGAAAGAGGGAGGGAGGGAGAGAGAGGGGGAGAGGGAGAGAGAGGGGGGAGACGAGCCCAAAGAGGGAGGGGGGAGAAGAGGCAGAAGGAGACGGAGGGAGGGAGGGAGGGAAAGCCCCCTCCCAGCCCACAAGCGCAGCCGGTGCGCGGCTCGGGCACGCGCGCTCCCGCCTCCCTCCCCTCCCCTCCCTCCCCCCCCGCGCCGAGCCCTCGGCCGTGACGTCATCCCGCGGGCTCTGCCCCTCCCCTCGGCGGCCGTGGGGGGGGGCGGGGGGGGGGCGCGTGGCTCCCGCCTCCTTCCTCCCGGCCGGCTCACGTGAGCGGCCAGAGTAGTAAGCCGGCTGCCTCGGGAGCCGCTCCGGGAAGGGCTGCCGGGCTCCCGCCGCCTCCGCCTCCCGCTGGCTGGCTGGCCGGCTGGCTCCGCCGGGGGACGGGGGTCCGCAGCGCCGGCATTCCCCAGCTGGATGGCGTGGGACATGGGCAGCCAGCACTCGGGCTGGAGCGAGCTGGAGGTGAGCCCCGCGACGGAGGGAGGGAGGGAGGGAGGGAGGGAGGGCCGCCCTCTCCCTCCCTCCCCTCCCTCCCTCTCTCTCAGTCTTTCATCCTTTCTCATTCCCCTCTCTCTTTCTCCTTCTCCTCCTCTCTCTCTCTCTCATTCCATCTCTCTCTGTCTCTCCCTCTCTCTCTTGCTCTCATTCCCCTTCTCCTTCTTGTCCTCCTCTCTCTCCTTCTCCCTCTCTCTGTTGCTCTCATTCTCTTATCCTTTCTCATTCGCTCTCTCATTCCCCTCTCATTCTCTTTCTCCTTCTTGTTCTCCTCTCCTTCTCCCTCTCTCTCTCGTTCCTTCTCTCTTTCTCCCATTCTTTCTCTCCCTCCCTCTCTCTCCCCAGACTAGTCTTCGGTTGCTTCAGCATCTTTTTTATTTTCAGTGCCGTCTCCTGTCGCGGGGGCTAGGGGGAGGGGGAGAGCGGGTGGAGGGGGGGGGGGGGGCGTCGGAATTTCCTGCACTAGAAAACTCTTTTAATGGGTGTGGGGGGGTCCCCCTCCAGCCGCCGCCAGAAGCCCGGCTGGGCTCCCGAGAGGACCGGAGCTCCTCTCAAAAAAGAAAAAAAGAAGAAGAAGAAAAAAGGCTTGGCCTCTGATGGGCGAGAGCCCCCCTCCCCCGGGGATGGGGAGTCGGAGGGGGGGGAGAGACCTTGACCCCCTCTTCAACTTGATCCCCTTCTCTGCGCAGATTCTGCCGGGCAGGCGGCGGGCGATCCGCTCCAGGGGCGCCGATGCTGCGCGGCCGGGGATGGTGGCAGGTTGGGCCGGTTGGGGAGATCGTTTCGGCCAGAGAAATGTTGGTGGGGAAGGGGCTGGAGGGTGGGCTGGCTGCTTCATCCAGACGGCCAAAGGCTGCTGTCCCGTCGAGACCCGCAGGATGCCGGCCGGAACGCTTTCCGTGCTCCTGGAATTAAAACAAATAATAATAATAATAATAATAATAATATAATAATAATAATAATAATAATAATAATAATAATAATAATAATAATAATAATAATAATAAATACTAATTATTATTAATAATACTGCAAAACTGCAGCTGGCTGCGATTCATCATTGGGGTGCGGGGTGGGGGGTGAAAGGGTGGGGGGTGAGGGGGGGGAAAGAGCACCCCCTTTCTGGAGTGAGGCGAAGCTGGGCAAAGAATCCCACGCGCGCCTGGATTCGCCGCCCCGACTTGAAGAGGTGTGGGCTGCCCCCGAAGTTCTTCGAACTTGGAGAAACTTTTTGACCCCTGATTCTTCTCCCCACCCCCCGCCCCCACCCCAAAAAGCCCCAAACCCCAGCTCCTTTGCCGGCTCACCTCTTTTCGGTGAAAAGGGGAAGGAGGAGAAGAAGGAAAAGAAAAAAAAAAAAACACTAAGGGACCACCCGCGGGATTTAGTGAGGATTTTTCAGAAGCGAATCTTGAAAGGTTCTCTGGACAGGAGAAAATCTGTTGTATGGAGATACAGAATATATGGAGCGATCTTAGGCAGAAGACTTCGTGATTTTCAACCTAGTCATTGTTTTCTCCCTTCCTTTCTTCCTCCCTCCCTCCCTCCCTCTTTCCTTCCCTTCCCTTCCCTTCCCATTAACTTCCTTCCCTTCCCTTCCCTTCCCTTCCCTTCCTTTCCCTTCCTTTCTTCCCTCCCTCCCTCTTTCCTTTCCTTCTCTTCCCTTCCCTTCCCTTCCTTCCCTTCCCTTCCCTTCCCTTCCCATTAACTCCCTTCCCTTCCCTTCCCTTCCCTTCCCTTCCCTTCCCTTCCCTTCCCTTCCCTTCCCTTCCCTTCCTTTCCTTCCTCCCTCCCTCCTTCTTTCTTTTCCTTCCCTTCCCTTCCCTTCCCTTCCCTTCCCTTCCCTTCCCTTCCCTTCCCTTCCCTTCCCTTCCCTTCCCATTAACTTCCTTCCCTTCCCTTCCCTTCCCTTCCTTTTCCTTCCTCCCTCCCTCCCTCTTTCCTTTCCTTCTCTTCCCTTCCCTTCCCTTCCCATTAACTTCCTTCCCTTCCCTTCCTTTCCTTCCACCCTTCTTCTTCCCTTCCCTTCCTTTCCTTTCCTTTGCTTCCTTCTTCCTTCCTTCTCCCTCTTTCTCTCTTTTAAATATTTTAAGATGTTTTCACTTTGCCAAATAACTTCTGTCTGCTTGCATAGGGCTATTGCTCATCTCTTGGTTTTGAGTTGCAAGGAAGGTGAACGAGCATCTATGGATAATTCATAGGTCCTGTAGCTGTTCCGGCTCCCAGCTCTAAGTGGGTGACTTTTACGGGGCTCCAAATGTTCTCATTTGTTCCTGAATAGCTGGGAGTAAGCAATCGATTGTTGTCCTGCTGTTGATTGTGTGTGGCTCTGCTGTGGCTTCTTTCCCCCCCTCCCCGCCTCTTCCTCCTCTCTTTCCATCATGCATTATTCCTAATGCTCCTGGGAGCTTATTTGAGGAACCAGTAGCTGTGGAAATGGTTATTTTAATCGTCAGCATTCCTGCAGGAATTCCAGCCTGGTAGCCAGAGAGAAAATGTAAATGCACGCTGGGTTGTTTGGAAAGGAAAAGGGGCTGGGGTGTCAGATTGTTTTAGAACATTGTGTGTGCCTGCAAAAGATGCCCTCTATCTTCTATGCAGTCGCCAGCTTCCTATCTCTTTGCCTCTGCCGCTGCTGGTGAGGAATCACCTTTTCGGTTCTTAAAAGTACTTCTGGCTTCACACCAGAGTGGCTAAAATAGTCGGCATGGACTTAACAGCACAGAAGAAGACTCCGGGGGGGGGGGTGTCCGGGGGGGGAGGGCGTGGGGTCAGGAGGATGGTTTATATCCCAACATTGGATCAACCTCCCGGAGGATTTAAGGATATCCAAGGAGGTTGGAAATATTGCAAAGGAGATTTCTACAAGTACGGAGTTGGCCTCTTTGCTCTCTCTTTTTTAAAACAACCTTGTTAAATACAGATTTTTGTTTTCATTAATAAGCGGGAATTAGCCCTGCCTTCCCCCCCACACATACACCACCCCTCTTCCCCAAATCGCTTTATTTTTTTAAAAAAATTACCTTCAAAGGCACTGGAGCCTCTCTAAAGGTTAGGGGAGGAGTATGCTTAATTGTGAGGATTCATTAACATAGAGGCTCATTGATTGTTGGCTTTTTCACTAAGCCCAGGGAGGGGGGAGGAGGGAGGGGGAAGGGTGGCCCTGGGGAAGGGGGGGGGAAGGGGGTCCACAGAAAGACCCAGTAACTAGCCTTTGCACTTCAGGGAAGGCTCTCCCTGTTCCCTGAGTAGAGTTGGGAAACCCTGTCCCTATGCTGGGAGCCATGAAAAGGGGGAGGAGTGCAGAAAGTGCACCTGTGTGAGAGAGAGAGAGAGAGAGAAAGAGAAAGAGAGAGAGAAAGAAGGGAGAGAGGAGAGAGAGAGAGAGAGAAAGAAGGAGCGAGAGAGAGAGAGAGAGAGAAAGCAAGGAGATAGAAAGAGGGAGAGAGAGAGAAGAGAGAAAAGGAGAGAGAGAAGGGAGAGAGAGAAAGAAGCAGAGAGAGGAGAGAGAAGGAGAGAGAAAAGGAGCGAGAGAAGGCGGAGAGAGAAAGAGGAGCAGAGAGGAGAGCAAGAAAGAAAGAGAGAAAAGGGGAGAGAGAAGGGGAGAGAGAAAGAGAAGCAGAGAGAGGAGAGAGAGAGAAAGAGAGAGAAGGAGAGAGAGAGAGAAGAGAGAAAAGGAGAGAGAGAAGGTGGAGAGAGAAAGAGGAGCAGAGAGAGAGCAAGAAAGAAAGAGAGAAAAGGGGAGAGAGAAAGAGAAGCAGAGAGAGGAGAGAGAAAGAGAGGAGAGAGAGAAAAGGGGAGAAAGAGAGAAGCAAAGAGGAGAGAGAAAGGAGAGAGAGAGAGAGAGAGAGAGAAGAGAGGGAGAAGGGAATGCCAAATATTTGCAAGTCAAACGAGGACAGCTATGAGACTTAGCATGTTCAGCCTGGCATCAGCCAAAGGCCAAAGCTAAAGTAATAACAGGAACACTTGCTCCTAATGTGTCTGGAGTCAGAACTGCGAGACTCTCTCCAGAAGGATTAATTTTATGACCATGTCAACATGGACAAGAATTGATGAGGTGTTTCCCCCCCCATCTCTCTCTCTTTCACTTGGGCTTCTCTCTCTGATCTCTCCCTCTCTCTGTTCCCTAACTCTCTCTCGTCCCTCCGCTCCCCCCCCCATTGTTGTTACAAGCGACACTGCAGTCGGTCAACCTAAATGAAAATCCCGTCTTGTTTTACAAGCACACCATCACGAATGCTACTTACTACATAGTTATTTCTTACTTGGCTTCAAAATGGCCTCTGCAAGCCATTTTTCCGGTGTGTGTGTTTGTGTAGTTAGTGTGAGATTGCAGAGAGGAAGGAGGAGGAGGAGGAGGAGAAGAGGAAGAAGGAAGAGGAAGGAGGAGGAGAAGAAGAGGAAGGAAGAGGAGGAGGGGAGGAGGAGGAGGAGGAAGAAGAAATGGAAGAGGAAGAAGAAGAGGAAGAGGAAGAGGAAGAAGAAGAGGAAGAAGAAGAAATGGAAGAGGAAGAAGAAGAAGAGAAGGAGGAGGAGGAAGGAAGAGGAGAAGAGAAGGAGAGAGAGGAGGAGGAAGAAGAAGAAATGGAAGAGGAAGAAGAAGAAGAAAAGGAGGAAGAAGGAAAAGAAGGAAAAGAAGAGGAGGAGGGGGGAAGGGGATATAATTTGACAAGCTATTTTGCACAACTCCTGGGTTTTCAGCTTTTGACTTCCACCAAGCCAACCTGGAGAAGAGTTCTAAGGTTTTTTTTTAGTTTTTCGAACAAATTCCAGATTTTCCTGCAATCAACTATTTTTATTTGTGTATCTGGAAAATGATACTTTTCCTCTTTGCTCCCCAAGCTCGACGTACTGTAATGTTGATGGATCTTTTTTATTTGATCTGGGTATGGAGAGTGCACGGGTACCTCAAATAACCCCTAGGTTATTACCACTTAACCGCTCTGAAAGGATAAGAATAAAGATGCTATTATATACCAAAGCCTTAACTTTCCTCCTCTTCTACTCTGTGTCCTGTTTACCTGCTTCCTACCGTATCCTCTTTGGCCCAGGAATGCTGGCTTCGAAATGGCAGCCTTAATAATCAGTTGGGTGTTGAATTCATTTCCCGCTTCAAAAAACGTCTATCGGAATTGCAATGGGATGTGCAGGAATTCCTCCCACTCCCTCACCACAAGGTAGTCTTCCACTTACAACAGTTCATTTAGTGACCATTCGAAGTTACAACATTATTGCGAAAAGGGACTTCCGGTCATTTTTCACACTTGCCATCCCATGGCCTGGTGATCAAAATCCAGGTCTTTGGCAACCAACCTTGTATTTATGACGGTTGCCATGGTGTCCCCTTCTTAACCTTCTGATGAGCAAAGTGAAACCGGATTCACTTAACGACGGTGTTAGTAGCTGAACGATGGCAGTGCTTCGCTTAACAACGGTGGTAAGGAAAATAGAGCAAAATTCACTTTACCAGTGTTTCACTTAGAAGCAGAAATGCTGGGCTCGGTCGTACTGTGTTTCCCCCAAAATAAGACCCTGTCTTATATTTTTTTGAACCCTGAAATAAGTGCTTGGCCTTATTGCCATGCGCTCAAAAGCCCGATTGGTCTTATTATCAGGGGATGTCTTATTTTCGCGGAAACAAGGTGTATATATATTTCAGACAAATGGCTGTCCAGTCTGTTCTTAAAAGCCTCCTGTGATGGGGGACCCACAACTTCTGGTGGCAAGTTGTTCCACTGATTAATTGTTCTCACTGTTAGGAAGTTTCTCCTTATTTCTAGGTTGCTTCTCTCCTTGCTTAATTTCCACCCATTGCTTCTTGTCTTCAGGTATTTTGGAGAATAGCTTGACTCCCTCTTCTTTGGGGCAGCCCCTCAAATATTGGAAGACTGTTATCTTGTCACCCCTAGTTTTCATCAAACTAGACATACCCAATTCCAGCAACTGTTCTTGGTATGTTTTAGCCTCCAGTCCACTCATCCTCTTTGTTCCTCTTCTCTGCACTCTTTCTCGAGTCTCAGCATCTTTTTCTACATCGTGGTGACCAAAGCTGGATGCAAATATTCCAGGTGTGACCTTACCTTGGAATACATAAAGAAATGCTATAGGTGCCACAAATTCTAATGCATTGTGTAGACCGCCTGCATGTCCCCAGCATCATAGTTGTAGCTATTCATATCTACCTGTCCCATAGGAGGCAGATGCAGACAAGATGAATATTAAATGCAGAACTGTCTAGTGATGGTGGGCAGGGTGGATTTGATTTAAATCAAGTTGATTTAAATCACGATTTAAATCACGATTTAAATCACAATTTAAATCGTGATTTAAAGTAAAAAGGCTTGATTTAAATCAAGTCGATTTAAATCATCATTTTTAAAGAGTAACTGTCATCTCCATCCCACAGCGGCTCCTCCTCTGACCCACTCTTGACTCACCGAGAGTCCCAATATTGCAGAATATACAGCCTCATATGCTACATAACTAAGCTTCATTTCATGCCGAATAAACTAAATTGTTAATGTATCTTAAATAGAAAAATGTCTTTAGATAAATTTTTTTATTCCAAAAGCATTTTATTAAAATAAATTTGATAAAAAATGTTTAAAAATCCGATTTAAATTAAAATCTGGCTTGGAGGAAGGAGGGAGGGTGGAATGTTTTGGCATAACATTCTCTCTAGGTCTCTACTTCAAAGACTGCGGTTGGTTGGTTGGTTGGTTGGTTGATTGGTTGGTTGGATGGATGGATGGATGGATGGATGGAAGGATGGAAGGATGGATGGATGGATGGATGGATGGATGGATGGATGGATGGAAGGAAGGAAGGATGGATGGATGGATGGAAGGATGGAATGATGGATGGATGGATGGATGGAAGGAAGGAAGGATGGATGGATGGAAGGATGGAAGGATGGATGGATGGAAGAATGGAAGGATGGATGGATGGATGGATGGAAGGAAGGATGGATGGATGGATGGATGGATGGATGGAAGGATGGATGGATGGAAGGAAGGAAGGATGGATGGATGGATGGAAGGATGGATGGATGGAAGGATGGATGGATGGATGGATGGATGGATGAATGGATGGAAGGATGGATGGATGGATGGAAGGATGGATGGATGGAAGGATGGATGTGTTCTAATAAAGTCTGTTTGTTTTGGAATTGTTTGCGTCTAATACTACCTACTTGGGCCTGGGTCACAACAGGCTGGTGGGTGGGTGGGTGGATGGATGGATGAATAGAAGGAAGGATGAAAGGGTGGATGTATGGAAGGACAGATGGATGGTGGATGGATGGATGGATGGAAGGAAGGAAGGATGGATGGTGGGTGGTTGGATGATGGATGGATGGAAGGAAGGAAGGATGGATGGATGGGTGGATGGGTGAATGGGTGGATGGAAGGAAGGAAGGAAGGATGGATGGATGGTGGATGGAAGGAAGGAAGGATGAAATGATGGATGGATGGATGATGGGTGGATGGATGGAAGGAAGGATGAAAGGGTGGATGGATGGAAGGATGGATGGATGGTGGGTGGAAGGAAGGAAGGAAGGAAGGAAGGAAGGAAGGAAGGAAGGAAGAATGGATGGAAGCAACTAAGGAGAAACTTCCTGACAGAACAATTCATCAGTGGAAGAGCTTGCCTGCAGAATTTGTGAATGCTCCAACACTGGAGGTTTTTAAGAAAACCACTGAAATGGTATAAGGCTTCCTGCCTGAGCAGGAGGTTGGATTAGAAGACCTCCGAGATCCCTTCCCACACAGTTATTGTGTTGGTAGGGCCTGGGCTGAAGATTTTCATTCAGCAAATGGGTGTTATTTTCAGACATGGTTGGAGCATATGCAGAGGGCTAAAAGAACCATGAGCAGGTACAAGAATTATGGCCACAATTGAGCCCCAAATTCCTGTCGCTAAGCATGACAGTTGTTAAGGGAGTTCTTGCCACGTTTGTTGAGTTAGGTTCTTATCCAAGGTATCCATTATGATGCTTTGGTGACAGAGTAGACTATTGCATAATATTTTTGCATTCAGCTAGCTTTTCACAAGTTTCCAGGTGTTGCAGAGCCTGGGACCAGGAGGGTTAGGTCGTCCTCGACTTATGACCACAATTGAGCCCAAGATTCCTGTTGTTAAGCGAGACATTCGTGAAGTCACTTATGCCCCATTTTATGACAATTCCTTGGCACAGATGTTAAGTGAATGTCTGCCATTGATAAGGTAGCAACTTGGTTGTTAAGTGAAGCTGGCTTCCCCATTGACTTTGATTGTCAGAAGGTCACAAAAGGGATACTGTGACGGTCATAAATACGAGTCAGTTGCTAAGCGCCCGATTTTTTTTAATTACATTTTTTATTTTTCAATATAATAATTCCATCTTCAATTAAAGAGTGTGTCATCCGGGTATCTTTATACAGTAATAATCAAAATTTACAATAATATTCGTTAGTTTAACATTAATTCTACAGTATTAAAATGATGACATTAAACATAATAATCATAATATTTGCTTCTTTCTCTTAACATATCTTCTTTATTTCACAAATCTAGGTTAAAATGGTCTTTTGTTTCCCTGTTTCTAACTTCCTTTTTTTTTAATTGTCTAACCATTGATAAAATAAGTCCCATGTCATGTAATATTCAATTTGTTCTTTTTCCTTGATTGCTAGTGTTAGTCTATTCATTTCTGCACATTCTAATATTTTTCCTAAATCACCTTTTCATCTGTGGGAATCTCTTCATTTTTCCAAACTTTGGGCAAATACAATTCTAGCTGCAGTTAATTTATGAATAATTAAAGATGCATTCCCCTTATTCACCGCCCTGAGTCCACTAGGAGAAGGGCGGTATACAAATTGAAATAAATAAATAAATAAATAAATAAATAAATAAATAAATAAATAAATAAATAAATTATATTTTTCGGGTAAAATTCCCCAACAAGAATATTTCTGGCTTTTAAGTCAATGTGGTTTTAAGCGCCCGATTTTTGATCACGCGACTATGGATACTGCAACGGCTGTACGTGTGATAAACATTAATCAGTCCCTTTTATCGGTGCCGTTGTAACTTGAAACGGTCACTAAGTGAACTCAAGGACTTACCTGTATAGCAGGGGTGAAATTCAAAATTTTTCCCTACCGGTTCTGTGGGCGTGGCTTGGTGGGCGTGGCAGGGGAAGAATGTTGCAAATTCTCCATTCCCACCAGGGGTGGGTTCTACTTACCTTTACTACCGGTTCACAGCAGGGCCACGTGCGTGCACTTGCTTTGCTCATACGCGCTTGCGCTCTTCTGCACATGCGCAGAAGAGTTTTGATGATGTCAGGGGCGGTGGGCGGAGCCTCCTGCCGGTTTTACTACCGGTTGTATAGAACCGGTGCGAACCAGGGGCAACCCACCACTGATTCCCACCCCACTCTGGGGCCAGCCCGAGGTGGTATTTGCCGGTTCTCTGAATTACTCAAAATTTCCGCTGCCGGTTCGCCAGAACCTGTTAGAACCTGCTGGATTTCACCTCTGCTGTATAGCCAACTCTGCTTGATTTATCAGGGGAAGGAAGGGGAATTAGCAGAGATGCAGTTATCTAGAAGAAGTTCTGTCCTTCTTCTCGGTTTTATCTTCTATCTATGAGCCGCGGTGGCGCAGTGGTTAGAGTGCAGTACTGCAGGCTACTTCTGCTAATCACCGACTGCCAGCAGTTTGGCAGTTCGAATCTCCCCAGGTTCAAGGTTGACTCAGCCTTCCGTCCTTCCGAGGTGGCTAAAATGAGGACCCAAATTGTTGGGGGCAAGAGGTTGACTCTGTCAACCGCTTAGGGAGGACTGTTAAAGCACTATAAAGTGGTATATAAGTCAAAGTGCTATTGCTATCTCTTCTTTCTGCTTCTTCACAGTGCGCTGCTTTAGTCGGGGAAGACCAACCTCTCTGTCCAGATCTTCCAGAACTTGACCTGTCCGAATTAGACGTGAATGATCTGGATGACAACGGGTTTCTTGGTGGGCTTAAGTGGTACAACGACCAATCCGAAATCATCGCCCATCAGTATCCTACTGAGACGTCCAACATATTTGAGGTAAGGAAAAAAACCGAGGGAAGTTTAGAGTTCTTCTTGGTGATGGTCTTTTCTCTGCTTTGATCTTTGATCTGAGATGTTCTCCAGGTTCAGAGTTCTTGGATTCTCTTTCTTGGGTGGTGTTTTGGAGTCTGCAGATATGAAATTATGGGCCAGGAGAAGGAATTCACCCAAAAAAAGCCTCCTTCAGTGGCAATAATTGATGGAAACCCGACTTATGTATGTCACCTTGGGTTAGGAGGTGCTACCCGGAAACTTTACAGAGGGTGATTTAAAAATCATCTCTCAGAAATAAATAAATATGAATCTAGTTTGGAGGGTAGAATCAGGGGTGGAAGATGTGACATGGACAATAGAATTTAGTAGATCTGGTGCATGGATCCTGGCGGAATCTGATTCGTTAAGCAGGTAGTCCTCGACTTACGACCACTCTCAAGCCCAACATTTCTGTCGTTAAGTGAGATATTTGTTAAGTGGGTTTTGCCCCGTTTTACAACCTTTCTAGCCACCGTTGTTAAGTGAATCA
The DNA here is from genome assembly GCA_022577455.1 of Arizona elegans. NCBI lineage: Eukaryota > Metazoa > Chordata > Lepidosauria > Squamata > Colubridae > Arizona > Arizona elegans. The sequence goes on from JAKOOJ010000028.1 coordinate 7,747,365, forward strand.
CTGCAGTGGATAAGCTAGTAACCCGGTTGTTAAACGAATCTCTCTCCCCTCCCCCATTGGCTTCGCTGGTCAGTGACCTTGGGACATGGCCACCGTCATAAATGTGAGTCATTTGCCAAGCGTCTGAATTTTGATCATGTGACCATGGGGCTTTGCTCGGCGTAAACGTTGACCCCAGGACACTGCAGCTGTCATAAGTAAGAATCCCATCTGAATTCTGATCGTGTGAGCGTGGGGTCGCTACCTTGGCCGTAAGTGTGAAAAACAGCCATAAGTCACTTTATTCAGTGCCGTCGTATCTTCAAACGGTCACTAAATGGACTGTCGTAAGTCGGGGACTACCGGTACAAGTTTTTTGCAGCTCTCTCCCATAGCAAATGCTAAGATGTGGGGGAATCAAATTTGGGGTGGGGGAAAACATAGACAGATAGAAATTAAACTGCGAATGGGATGAAGCCACAGTTTGCTTCCTCTAATGGCCCCTCTGCAAAGAGTTGTGGTTTTATCCGGGTTTATCGTGACCCTGCTGAAACTAACCATGGTCAGCCCTGACTAGAAACCACGGCAGTCTGGAAACGCCAATTGCTTTAGCGTCTTAATCCATCATCCGTTGACTCTTGAAAATTCTGCTGCTGCCAATTGCAAGCTGTTGCAACTTGCAGCTTTCGGCGGTGATCCCTCTTGTAATGTGATTGATCTTTGACGGTCCCAATAAATCTGGATTTTAATTCGGTCTCCGGAAGCCTCTTTTGGATGCGCACGAAAAGAGAGGTCATATTTTGGGGAGGATGGGCGAGGAAAGTTGAACTGTGATCTAAACTCTTTCTCTAATACCGGCCCAGGTCATTTTTTTTATTCCACATTTTTCAGCCCTGGGAAAAAATTTCCTCGGGCTGCTTACTGAAGATCAATAGAGATCTTGTCTCCTTTTTTTCTTCTTCTCCAGGCTAGGAGATCTACTGTGGCCCACAGGGGTAGCAGCAACCTTAATTTGTGGCGGATAAAAGGGCAAGAAGTCCTGTAGCCACTTAAAAGACTTAACAAGTATCCTGAAGATCTTAGTTATTTTTACTGGGGCTCTTAAGATTCCTTATCGGTCTGATTTACGGGGTGTGTGTGTTTTGCAACGAGGATTTGCTTTGTTGTGTTGTTGCATCATCCATCAGACAGATGGAGGTTGCCAGGACAAACCTGAAATTCCTCTCATTCTCGCAGATTACATTTAACATCGCTGGGAGTAATGGTAAAGTAAGCTGCCCGGAGGAGGTAGAAGCTACCCCTTTTGTAATGGTCGAAGGGAGAAATGTTACACGAGGAGGCAGATTCTTGGGAACTGCTGTTGTTATTTTTCTTTTCTTTGAAGCGACTGGGGCTGTTAAAATACCTTTGGTCTCTTTTGAATGGACATCTATTTGCATGTCAGAAACGACCAGATATAAAGATAGTTCCTCCCCCTCTGTGCCATCCCTCTGATGGACACTTAATTCTTCGCACGTCGTTGTCTCATCCTCTCACCTTCTCCTATTCCTTTCTTGTGATTTATCAATTGTGGTTTGTAACTTACGATTAATGATGGTAACTAGGGTTTATGACCTATCACTTTGCTGCTTATATGCACACTGGGAGCTTATGCACCGGAGACAAATTCCTTGTGTGTCCCATCACACCTGGCCAATAAAGAATTCCCTTCCCTTCCCTTCCCTTCCCTTCCCTTCCCTTCCCTTCCCTTCCCTTCTTTCCTTTCCTTTCCTTTCCTTTCCTTTCCTTTCCTTTCCTTTCCTTTCCTTTCCTTTCCTTTCCTTTCCTTTCCTTTCCTTTCCTTTCCTTTCCTTTCTTTCCTTTCCTTTCCTTTCCTTTCCATCCCATCCCATCTCATCCCATTATTCTATTCTATTCTATTCTATTCTATTCTATTCTATTCTATTCTATTCTATTCTTCATTCCTCTCTTCTCTTCTCTCCTCTTCTCTCCTCTTTGTCTCCTCTCCTCTCTGTTTCTTTTCCTCTCCTCTTTGTCCCCTCTCCTCTCCTCTCCTCCCTGTCTCCTCTCTTCTCTTCTCTTCTCTTCTCTTCTCTTCTCTTCTCTCCTCTCCTCTCCTCTCCTCTCCTCTCCTCTCCTCTCCTCTCCTCTCCTCTCCTCTTTGTCTCTTCTCCTCTCTTCTTTGTCTCTTCTATTCTATTCTATTCTATTCTATTCTATTCTATTCTATTCAATTCTATTCTATTCTATTCTATTCTTAAAATAAATATTAAAAATCACATTTCATTCTGGCCCTCCTTTTCCGTCCTTTCTTTGTTTTAATTCACCATTGCTTTAATATTAATGTAACCCTTGTCCCCACCCAATGAGTTGGCTGCAGCATGTTTGTTGTGGTGAGTTGACCACAGCAAATTGTTGTAGGCCCAGATTGCAGTGTGTCTGTGTGTGTGTAGAGAGAATTTGGTATTTGTCCGCAGGAAGAATGCAGACTATGAAACTTGTCACCTGATCTTTCAAGGAGCAATTTGTCATCGCTGGCACGTAACTTCTTCTCCGGGACCTTAAATACTTGCACTGTAACCACGGAGGCCTACTCATTAACCGAACGTAGAGGTTATAGCTGGAAGCGAAGCCGGAGGAGGAAGCTGTATTATGGAAAACCCAATTTTAGATCTATCCTTATTAGCTAAATAGACTGGATAATCACTTTGACTCCATTTTCACATGCTGATAAACTCAATCCCTCTGTTTTTTTTTCTTTTCTCTTTTTTTTTGCAAGCTCAGGATGCCGGTTGAATTTTCTCCTTACTTTTCTCCTACAAAATTCATAGAAGATGCTATCAGGTGGCTTCTGATCAGGAAGGGATTTTTTGTTTTGTTTTGTTTTTTTAAAAAAGAAAAAAGACAGGGCTATTATTCTGCTTAAATTCAACTGTTCCAAGCATGCATTCCATTCAGAATGGAAAAAACAACAACACAGAGAGGTAAAAAAAAATCAGTCATACTCTACTAGAGTCTTCGACTTACGGCTGCTATCGAGCCCAACATTCCTGTGGCTAATGGGGAACATCATTCGGCGAGTTTTGCCTCGCTTTGTGACTTTTCCTGACACCGTTGCTAAGCGAATCCCTTGCAGTTGTTAAATTAGGAAGACGGTTGTTAAGTGACACCCCCCCCCCCTGGACTTTGCTTGTCAGAAAAGGTTGCAAGAGGGGATTGCGTGACCATGGGATTCTCCAACCGTCATAAGTACATGCCAGTTGGAAAGCCTTTGAATTTTGACGATGTAACCATTGCAGAGGCTGCAACGGTCGTAAGTGTGAAAAATGGCCATAAGTCCCTTTATTTTCAGTGCTGTTGTAACTTTGAATGGTCACTAAGCAGATTGTTGTATTGTGCCTGTATTGTATAGTAGTTCACAGGTAATTCTCCGTTAGGATGCCCCAACTCCTACCTTGGGATAACTCCTTCTTTCCAAACAGTTGCAAAACTCGTGCTTCCTTCTTCTCCCAGGCCTTCTAATCAAGAGGTATCCACCCAGTAACATACTACACAACTGAGAATACACCTCAGTGCTCCACCTTGTAGGACGACGTTGTATAAGTCGAATGTAACGCCAAGATTAACTGATGTAAGATTTAATTTAGGATGAGGCTGGGGAAGAGGAGAGGAGGGGAAGGGAGGGGAAGCTAGGTTGACTACACGGACGCAAATTCCAATGCAAGTCAAGATTGCAGCTACCTCTCTCGATTGTGTTAAAAACCCCTTGTGTACCTCTTGAGATGGCCTGATGCCTTTTGGTGGATGTGCCATCAATCTCTTGTGCAGTTGTGCTATTCGGGTTTTTTTTTAAAAAAAACAATCTTTTTCCTATTGGTTTCTTATGATTTATCAATTGCTGTTTGTAACTTATGATTAATAATTGTAACTATGATTTATGAGCTATCACCTATTGCTTGCTGTATATATGTACACTATGATCTTCTGCCCCGGAGACAAATTCTATTTTATTCTGTTCCATTCCGTTCCATTCCATTCTTCATTTCTCTCTTCTCTTCTCTTCTCTTCTCTTCTCTTCTCTTCTCTTCTCTTCTCTTCTCTTCTCTTCTCTTCTCTTCTCTTCTCTTCTTCCCTTCCCTTCCCTTCCCTTCCCTTCCCTTCCCTTCATTTCTCTTTTCTCTTCTCTCCTCTCCTCTCCTCTCCTCTCCTCTCCTCTCCTCTCCTCTCCTCTCTTCTACTCTACTCTACTCTACTCTACTCTACTCTATTCAATTTTCATTCCATTATTATTCTGTTCTGTTCTATTCTATTCTATTCTGTTCTATCCTATCCTATCCTATCCTATCCTACCCTACCCTACCCATCTTTTAAAAATTGCTAATGCATTTGGGTGTGTGGTCTCAGTCTGTTTTTGGATGACAACTTAGTCAATTGCCTTACTTTTTTTTTTTAAAATTCCCTGACAAATTTGTAACTGGAATATATATAGACTGGAATTTATATACTGTATAGATGCTGTGGCTCAGTGGTTAAGACACTGAGTTTGTCGATGGAAAGGTCAGCAGTTCAGCGGTTCGAATCCCAAGTGCCGCGTAATGGGGTGAGCTCCCGTGACTTGTCCCAGTTTCTGCCAACCTAGCAGTTTGAAAGCAGGTAAAAAATGCAAGTAGAAAAATAAGGACCACCTTTGGTGGGAAGGGAACAGCGTTCCGTGCGCCTTTGGCATTGAGTCATGCCGGCCACATGACCACGGAGACGTCTTTTATTTGTTCAACTTGTATGCCACCTTTCTCCGAAGACTCAAGGCCATCTTTTTTTTTTAAATTTGATTTATATGCCGCCCTTCTCCAAAGACTCAGGGTGGCTTACAATGCGTTAAGCAATAGCCTTCATACTTTTGTATATTTTATACAAAGTCAGCTTATTGCTCCCACAATCCGGGTCCTCATTTTACCTACCTTAGAAAGGATGGAAGGCTGAGTCAACGTTGAGCCTGGCGAGATTCGAATTTGCAGTAATTGCAGGCAGCTGATGTTAATAACAGTGCTTTAGTCTGCTGCGCCACCAGGGCTCAAAGAGCGCTGGCTCTTTGGCTTTGAAACAGAGATGAGCACCGCCCCCTAGAGTCGGGAACGACTAGCACGTATGTGCGAGGGGAACCTTTACCTTTTACCTTTTAAGACTTCCTTGATTCCTGCAGGTAGGAACAGAAATATTTGAAGAGTCAACTGCGAATGAGATAAAACAACCTTTATTGCTTCTTTGCGCTTAGGAAGAAAAAAATATATTCCGTAAACTACAATCTGTCCATATGGTGGAAAGAGCGCTAAAGTTCATTGTATGAATAAACATTGGGGGTTGGGGGGGGAATTAAAAATAGAAACGCATACAAAGCACCAAAATACAAAATATATGAAGCCTAATCAGATGATTGCATCAAGCTAAATAATACAATAACTAATTGCGTCCTTCCTACGTACTAATCTGTTATTATTTCTGTTACTAAAGACGCTAATGCAGAAAATATACCACCTGTAATGCCAACGACCACGTACTGAAAATTTGTTCATTATGCAGGTCGGTTCTACCTCCGATGAAATTTGGGTAGCAGGAAAGGAACAAAGCACATTTTGGCAAATTACAGGAGGCAACTGAGCTGCTCTGGAGTCATTATGACAGAATAATAGAATGGGAAGGGATCTTAGAGATCTTCTAGTCCAACCCCCTGCTCAGACAGGAAACTATATACCATTTCAGACAAATAGTTGTCCAATCTCCTCTTAAAACCTTCCAGTGTTGGAGCATTCACAACTTCTGGAGGCGAGTCCTTCCACTGATAAATTGTTCTCACTGTTAGGAAGTTTCTCCTTAATTCCAGGTTGCTTCTCTCCTTTTTTATTTTTTTTTTAATTTGATTTATATGCCGCCCTTCTCCAGAGACTCAGGGCGGCTTACAGTGCATTAAGCAATAGCCTTCATACTTTTGTATATTTTATACAAAGTCAGCTTATTGCCCCCACAAACTGGGTCCTCAATTTACCTACCTTAGAAAGGATGGAAGGCTGAGTCAACCTTGAGCCTGGTGAGATTCGAACTTACTTTAATTGCAGACAGCTGGTGTTAAATTACAGTGCCTTGTCTGCAGAGCTATCCAGGCTCTTGATGAGTTTCCATCCGTTGCTTCTTGTCCTGCCTTCAGGTGGCTTGGAGAATAGCTTGACTCCCTCTTCTTTGGGGCAGCCCCTGAGATATTGGAAGACTGCTATCATGTCTCCCCTAGTCCTTCTTTTCATTAAACTAGACATACCCAATTCCTGCAACCGTTCTTCATATGTTTTAGCCAATTAATACCGCCTAGATCTGTGTTCGCTTTTTTGGTGGCTGCAGCACATGGCTGGCTCATATTTAAATGATTGTCCACTAGGACTCCAAGATCCCTCTCACAGTTACTGCTATTGAGCCAGGAACCACCTATCCTGTACCTGTGGATTTGGTTTTTTCTTGCCTAAGTGTAAAATCCTACTTCTCCCTACACTGAATTTCTTTATGTTAGATAGAGCCCAAAGTTGAAGTCTGTCGAGATCCTTCTGTCTCTTGAGCCTGTCTTCTGGAGTGTTGGCTATCCCATCTATCCCCTCATCCAAATCATTGATGAAGATGTTGAAGAGTATTGGGCCTAAGAGATAGCCTTAGGGTACCCCCGTTGCCAACATGTTTTCTGAACTATGCTTTAGAGCAGGGGTGGGCAATTAATTTTCCCAAGGGAACCTGGGATTGTTGTGGAGTTGTGAAGATCTGTCGGCACGCATGTATGGACGCACATAAATTGGGTGGGGAAAAAATAGCAGTGACCTTCAAAAGAAAAACAATTCAACAGTATGAATCCAGTACATATTATTTACATTTGATTTCTAATTTCTGATTGACCCTCACCTGGGCTGGATGGGGATAGCCAAAGGGTGACCCAGAGGTCATAAAAGGCTCTTGGAATTAGCAGATGGTTTGCCTCTTATTCGAACAAAACCAAACGGATTTTATCTCCTCCAATTCATGGTGGAACTCTAACCATGGACTAGATCAGCGTTTCTTGCCTCCCTGCATCTGTGATCACACAGGACTGAGTTGTTGTTTTAAAAAATGGGTTTGTTGTGGCCTGTTGGCCGCCGGCCCCTTCAACAGATGAGGAGGAGGCGTGGGAGTCTGGGTCAGCATCAAGGCAACCTGAGAGCTCTGAGGAGGGAGGAGGGAATGGACCTGGCAGAAAGACAGAGAGAGAGGAGAGAGAGAGAGAGAGACGGAGACAGAGACAGAGAGAGAGAAAGAGAGAGAGAGAGAGACAGAGAGAGGCAGAGCCTGGGCCGTCCATCAGCCCTCAGATGGAGAGTCAACAGCCTCCAGGAGGTCTGGAGGTGGCTGATGAGGAAGAGGAGGAATAGCTGGGTCCAGTGCCTGACACGTGGATGTGCAGAAGGAAGAGGAGAGGAGAGCAGTGGAAATCTATGGGCCGGTCCTTGGGACGGAAGAGCCAGCACTGCTAGTCAAGCCCCACTGTAGCTCTGGGGATAAAAGGCAGGGGACAGAGATGAATAGATATGGCAAATACGATTCATCTCTCTGACGGACAGACTTGTTAGCCTGCGGTGAGAGAGAAACTTTTTACCGGGGCTGCTGGCACTCCTAATAAAGGAATCATTGCTTCACCTACAGAGGGTTTGTCGTGTTTGGGGAGCTGGGTCAGAACAGGTGTCAGGTTTCGATGTCATCTCAAATAAATTGCACTCCCAAACAATTAATCTTTGCTGAAATATTCCATTTATTAAGTACGACAGATCTGGTCCCGACTTCATCGTAGCCGATACTAACCCTCTGACCCCCAAACCCTTCCCTTTCCGTTCCCCAATTCTCATCTTCTCATTGGCCATCTTCCAAGTCAGTCTCCCCAGCTTCTGACCTCAACCCACAGGAATGTCCGCCCTCCCATCCCATCTCCTAGGGCATATTATCTACAGAGAAAATAAGTAGGTGAAAAGTCAAGCCTCATCTCCTCCTTTTTATGGCAGTATCAGAATGCTGACAACAGGGTTATTTTCTTGCATAAGCACATAAAGCGAGAGGAAGCATTGCCTTCTTTTAACACCAATGCTTTGCTGGTTATTGACTTGAAGGAAAAGAGGGGGGAAAATATCCACTCGGTAAGATGAAATCTGCCCCTATCAAAATGAAAATGAGATTGCAATCTGGAAGGACTCGAAGACAGTAATTCAATGTTCTCCCCCACTCGCCTATCCAATTAAAAAGAAACCCCCCAAATTCTGCAAAATTTGTATTCTTGCAAATCCCAAGTGCCCCAGTAAAGGCAGAGCTGCTCCACCAGTTTTGAAACAACTTTTGTAATACCTATTTGACACATAATGGACTTGTCTTTCTCAGTTATTAAGTTCAGAGTCTAAAATTGGGCAACGGAACTGGCGTTGCATCTAGCCAGTCCTCATCCTGTCCTCACCGTTGAGCCCAAAATTTCTGCTGGTAAGTGAGACAGCGGTGAAGTGAATTTGGCCCCTTCTTACAAGCTTTCATGTCCCCGTCACTAACTGAATCCCTGCAGTCGTTCAGTTAGTAATGGGGTTGTTACGTGCATCTGCTTTCCCCCTGTCAACTTTGCTCGTCAGAAAGTTGCCAAAGGGGATCATATGACCCCGGGACACAGTGACCGTCACAAATATGAATCTGAATTTTAATCTCGTGACCACAGGGATGCTGAAACGGTCATAAGTGTGAGAAACGGTCACTTTTTTTCCGGTGACATCACTTTGAACCGTCCCTAAATGATATAAGTCGAGGACTACCTGTATTGAACATCCCTCCTGTTTTTAAATCCTCTCTATCCAGAGACGGGATTCACTTATCTTCCCTACCGGTTCGTAAATGTGAGCACGCACCTTCCACGCATACTCAGCCTTCCGTGCATGTTCTTTGCTCGCGCGCGCACCTTCCGTGCAGGCACACGGCCTCCAAAACGTGGCTAAATAGGACGTCATTACATCCGGGCAAGTGGGAGAGGCCTACCGCAGTCGGCACTACCGGTTCGCCACGAACCGGACAGAATCGGCTGAATCCCACCACTGCCTCTATCTTTATCTACCTTGTTTTTTCCTCTGTGCTCCAGAAGTGCTCAGAAACCCCTCAGAGATGTGGTCTCCAAGAGGATTTAACTTTTCGCCCGGCTCTCAAGACAGATTTTGGCCCGAGACTTCACCTTGGTTCCGTTTGGTGATTTCTCTTTCCTGCCAGATTGACTATAAATGTCATCCTTCGGCTTTTTTCTATTTAAACCACCAGCCAGCCCGCTAGCTGGAGATGGAATACGCTGGTCGTATTTTCAAGAGAGAGAGAGGGAGAGGGAGGGAGGGAGGGAGGGAGGGAGAGACTGACTGATTGACTGACTGACTGACTGACAGACAGACGGATAATGATAGAAAGAAAGAAAGAAAGAAAGAAAGAAAGAAAGAAGAAAGAAAGACAGAAAGAAAGAAAGAAAGAAAGAAAGAAAGAAAGAAAGAAAGAAAGAAAGAAGGAAAGAAAGAAAGACAATGATAGAAGGATAATAGACAGACACACAGACAGACGGATAATGAAAGAAAGAAAGAAAAAATATAGATAGATAGATAGACAGACAGACAGACAATGATAGGATAATCGATAAATAGACAGACACACAGATGTGTCTTCTGGATGAAAATGGGAATTGAGGAGACCCCTATAGCCATCATGGTCGGGAGCTTGTGGCCATAAAATAATCAGGAATGATTTCTTGAGAGGCAACATTTTGTTTTTTGGCAAGCCTAGGCTTGTCGGGGAAGGAAATTGTCTCACGTATATACCCCCGGATCTTGAAATCGGTTTTCCACATTCCGCAAAAAAATGTTAAGAAGGTGAAAGCATAATTTTGAAAAGATATCGGAGAGCACAGCAAAGCTGGTTTTTGGTTATTACTAAGCAACAGTTACCCATGTCTACATACTCCCTCCTTACTTCTGACGTCCCATTTTTTCTTATGTTTTTTTTAAAAAAATAGAGTTCACTTTAATTCCACGGCAAAGCTGGATGTATTTATATTTTTCTGTCTGTGGAGGAGCAGGAAGTCAAGTGAGCCAGCCCTCATCTTAGAGACAGAAAGGAATGCCCACATACGGGTTTGTTATTTCAGTGAAAGCCAGGTTTAGCATGAGGGTTAGTTACACAAACAGAGGGACACAACAGCCATATTGTTGTTCTTTGACTGGGTTGGGTTACAGAGATGTTTCTGGATTCTAGACATCCCAAAGGGCAACTGGACTTCGTTTTCCCTTGAAGATGTTTCGCTTCTGATCCAAGAAGCTTCTTGGGTTCTGAAGAAGCTTCTTGGATGAGAAGTGAAACATCTTCAAGGAAAAAAACAAAAGTCCCGTTGCCTTTTGAAAAAGCACCTTTGGGACAACTGTGACCTGGATGATTGAGAATCTCCATAAACATCTGGATTCTAGACTTTTTTTTAAATTGAACTTTTCCTACTCCTGCACAACCGTCGTTTTTATTTTAGCACTGGGTCGACAGCTGGTGGCATCTGGCAGGCTTGGAGGTCAGCAGCTGAATGGTCCGGGGTGGTGAAGAACATGAATGGGACACCCCTAGGAATTTCCCAGACTTCCAGCTGGAAATCAGGGGTCAGCAACCTGCAGCTCTGGAGCCGCATGTGGCTCTTTCACCCCTCTGCTGCAGCTCCCTGTCACTCAAAATATGCGCCAATGTGCGACACCTACCAGCACACGATTTATTGAGCTTTTCAACCCCCAGTAGGCCAGCCATGGATAAATCCAAGAAAAGAAAAGTTTCAGAAGAAAACAGAACTATTTAATTCAACTAGATATGCTAGTTTTGTGGCCGCTCAAGAAATAGTCAGGCACGGAAGGGTTTTTGTGGCTCCCGGTGTTTTCTTTTCTGTGGGAAACAGGTCCAAATGGCTCTTTGAGTGTTTAAGGTTGCAGACCCCTGAGCTGGATGGAGACATTGAAAAATCTCCCAGTTGAAAACAAGGTATGTTGTTGCCAAACAAAAGAAACAATATGGGTTCCTCATTTGGGAAGGAATGATTATGTGGGCCTTCCTTCTAACATGTAGCCACGATGGGCCTTGGCGCGACCAAGATTGTCAGATAATACTCCAATTGAGCTGTGTTGAATGTCAGAAAGAAAACCTGGTTAACATAACTCCTTAGGAGCTGAGCCAGGGGTGAAATCCAGCAGGTTCTGACAGGTTCTGGAGAACTGGTAGCGGAAATTTTGAACAGTTCAGAGAACCGATAGCGGAAATTTTGAGTAGTTCGGAGAACCGGCAAATACCACCTCTGGCTGGCCCCAGAGTGGGATGGGAATGGAGATTTTGCAATGTCCTTCCCCCAGGAGTGGGGTGGGAATGGAGACTTTGCAGTATCCTTCCCCTGCCACACCCACCAAGCCACGCCCAAAGAACTGGTAGTAAAAAAAATTTGGATTTCACCACTGAGCGTGATGGCCCTTAACGTGATGGCCCAAAGATGTTTTTTTTTTTCCCCTAAAGGCAATTGGACTTTCTTGGTTTTAGGTTTGAAAGTGTTTTTGCTTCTCATCCAAGAAGCATCTTCGTTTCTGACTGGGTGGGTGGGTGGGTGAATGTCCCCACCAGCCAGTTAGAACGGAAGAAGCTTCTTGGACGAGAAGCAAAAACATCTTCAAACCTTAAACCAAGAATGTCCAGCTGCCTTTTGCGCGCTCATATTTTCGGTTCCGGGCGAATCGGTTGTTACAGTACCTGATGTCCACTTTTGCCCCTATCCATCTGGCACTGGCTTTGGGTGGCAATGCTGGGGAGGGGGCTTTGAATAGTCTTGTAACTCTCCGTGGATGGATTCCTCCTGTAGAGCTCCTGTATTCTGCTGGGGCCTCGGTTGCTACTGCAAAGTTACTCATTCAACGTTTGCAGCCCAGTTGATTAATGAATGACCAGATCTTGCATTTTTTTTAAAAAAAAGAACTTTTAAATAACCCCCTCAGTGTTTTCTTCGCAGGACCCTGTGACTGAGGTTAATGAGTTCCTCAGGTTCTGAATTTTCTCTAGCAGCTCGCTCAACCGGCCTCAGCTGGTCCCCATGGATGGAGGTGTGGGGTTGTATTAATACCATTGCTTAATTTCCCCACTCCCCCACCCCAAAAAAGCCTATAACCTCAAGGCAAGCCGTTAAGGGGGCAAGATAAACATCTCGGAAAGGCCATCCCCAGAATTGGGGGGGGTGCATGTGGGTAGCCAGATCTCCTTTCGTGCGGTCAAGCCGGCCTGATTTATCTCGGCCATCTATTCAGCCCAAAGAGCTTTGTGTTCTTCGCACACTCGAAATGCGTAACTGGAGTTCTGGATCTTGACGGAAACTCCTCCGAGCGCTTTTGCAAAAAAAAAAAAAATATCCGTGCGGTTGCTTCATGAATGCTAAATTCCACGGAGGAGAAACCCTCGTTATGCCGCATTTTTATTCGCGCCCCAGACACCTAAATCAGGGAACGGTAACATTTCAAGAGATTAGGGAAGCAGTTTGGGTAGCTTCCAACACCCGTAATAGGATCAGAATTTTTAAGGCCTGCTCTTTTTTATTTTTTATTTTTACAATCGCCAATAGTCCCTTCCTTTCCACTGCAGTCGCCTTCTTCTTCTTCTTCTTCTTCTTCACGGGGAATTACAGCTTTTGCTAAAAAGATTAAAATGCTATTATGCAAATGATTGCGGTAGGTTATTATGTTTACAAATTAACATCCGTGGCTCAACACACAAATAGTCTATTCTATATTATTAAAGATTTAAATAATAAAACGGCGGATAAACAAGAGAGAAGGTGATTCGGATTGAGAATAGGAGTTGACAGCGATGGAGGAAGTCCCCGATTTACAACATTTGTTTGTTTAGTGACCATTCAAAGTTACCACGGCACTGGGGGAAAAAAAGTGAGATGCGGCCATTTTGGACACTTACGACTTTTGTTGAATCCCAGGATCCAAATTCAGAACTCTTGGCAACTGACTTATATTAATGACGGTTGCAGTGTGCCGGGGTCACATAATCCCTTTTTGCGACCTTCCAACAAGCACGGGGAAGTCAGATTCACTTAACAACCACTGAACAACAGCAGGGGTTCACTTAGCAACTTTTGAAATTGAGGTCGTAACAATGGGGCGAAACTCACTTGACGAATGTCTCACTTAGCAACAGAAATTTTGGCCACAGTTCTGGTCGAGGACTACCTGTTCAAGCGACAGCCATTTTCTCCCGAGCTCCAAATCTAACAATTGCTGATTCTGAGAGAGAGATAAATCCAGGGGTGAAATGCTCCTGGTTCGGACTGGATCGCCCGATCCGGTAGTGATGGCAGTGGGTGGTTTGGAGATCCGGTAGCAAAAATCCCTGCCACCCCCCCCCCCCCCCACATTGCCCAGCTGAGCCGCAGGATCATCAGAGGCTTTTTTTAAAAAAAAACTTTTTAAAGCATTTTTTTCTACAACCTCTTCCGATGAAAAAATGCTTTTAAAAGTAAAAAAAAAAGCCTCTGATGATCGCGCGGCTCAGCTGGGATCCTCAGAGGCTTTTCAAAGCATTTTTTTCTGCAACCTCTTGGTCGAAGAGGTGGTAAAAAAAAATGCTTTGAAAAGTCTCTGACGATCCCAGCTGAGTTGCCTGTTCGGCAGAGAGGCTTTTCAAAGCATTAGAAAAAATGCTTTCAAAAGTTAAAAAAAAAAAAAAAAGTTGGCCACGCCCATCCAGTCACATTACATTCCCCCCCCACCAAGCCACGCCCACAGAACCGGTAGTAACAAATCTTACATTTCACCCCTGGATAAATCCCACATAAGAATCACATCTTTAGCTACAATTACAGGGTGAGGCCAAGCCCTCTGGAGCCCTAAGGTTTACTAAATAAAGAGACCGCGTTTCCAACAACATGGTTTAAGAAAAATAAACTCTGTTTGGCTGTTGTATATAAACCTTAGCACCCTCAAGCTTGTCTTTCACTGCATGATCCTTCTCCAAGAATTCACTACACTTCACCCACGTTTTGGATTTTCACATTTGGAAATCCATCGATCGGGACGGAGCTGATCGCAGGGACCTTGGAGGTCTTCTAGTCCAACCCCCTGCTCAAGCAGGAAACCGCAAGTTCAGGCATCCAAGCATAGTATAGGAAGTGGCTGAAAGAAGTAGGCAGGTAGTAATCTGATGAGGTTGAGGGATCATTCCGTAACTTTCATCATGGTTCTGAAGAACATCACCAGTTTTGGATACTGGGATTTCAGCAAATTCAGGCATCCAGGCATAGTGTAGGAAGCGGCTGCAAGAAGTAGCCAGTAATCTGTTGGGGTTGAGGGATCATTCCATAGCTTTCATCATCATTTATTTATTTATTTATTGGTTTGATTTATATGCCGTCCTTCTCCGGAGACTCAGGGTGGCTTACAATGCGTTAAGCAATAGCCTTCATATTTTTGTATATACCTGCTTAGTAGGGCTTTTGGCCCCTCCTAAGCGGTGTTCTTTTTTTTAATACAAAGTCAGCTTATTGCCTCCACAATCCGGGTCCTCATTTTACCTACCTCGGAAGGATGGAAGGCTGAGTCAACCTTGAGCCTGGTGAGATTTGAACTTGCAGTAATTGCAGGCAGCTGATGTTAATAACAGTGCTTTAGTCTGCTGCGCCACCAAGGCTCTTGGTTGTAAATCCAAGATGAAGAACATCACAAGGATTACGACTGCCTTGAATGGCAAGTTCAGGCATCCAAGCATAGTGGCAGAAGACAACAGTGCTTGTGGTGCAGTCTCTGGTAAAAGACCTGACATTCACCCAGGATCAGGCCGCTAAGCTCTCCTAAATGATGAACATCATATCTTGGCTTGTGTGTGGAAGCAACTGTCCCGAGGACACCGTGTTCTTACAAGTCAGATTTCCAGACACAAATTGGAGTCAGCTGTCGTGCAAGCAAAAAAAAACAAAACAAAACACCCTCCAGTGTATTAGCCTTCCTTCTCATAGGTCACCACAAATCCACTTCGGTCACAGTTGTGTGTGGCACATCTGTTTGAGTGAAATGTAACCTTGGAAGCCTCCTGCCCACAAACAAGCCGGCTATAAATTGCTCCTGGAGTTATTTTGAAGAAGTGTGTCCTGCTTCGTATTTATAATGGCGAGGCTCCCTAATATTCACAGCGAATATATAACACAGATCAGTTCAACAAGCATGAAATTGTATGTTGTCAGGTTGTCACATAAATAGAGCCATATTCTCTGTTACAGTAAGATTGGGCGGAATGTTTTCATTGCTTCGAAATCGTACGAAAGGAAAAGGAAAGAGTCAGAATCTTCCTTTTCGGATTTAGGAGCAAATGCTACCTTATAATTATCGTCATCATCATCATCATCATTTTATAGGTAATCTTGGAGGATTTTTTTTTTTTATTCCTTCAGCAATGAACAGGGGAGGAAATGCTTACTTCAATAAATGCTAATCGGGCGAGCTATTTTTTGAGCTCCGTAATGGTTTCATTTCCATTTGTTTTGTGTGTGTGTGTGTGTGTGTGTGTGTGTGTGGTTTTTTTTTTTTTAACTTTCTATTTTTGTGTTTCGCATTGGCGCTAATTGCTGTTAAATGCTGCAATTCAACCTGGGCAGGTGGCCTCCATGCTGACAGCATCATTAGAAAATGATAGAAAATATAGCGGCCACATCTAATTTAAGACACGATGTATATCTGCGTAGTGTGGATGATGTTAGAATAGCGGAATGAGGAATCTCTCTCTCTCTCTCTCTCTCTCTCTCTCTCCCCCTCCCTCCCTCTCTCCTCTCTCCTCTCTCCTTCCATCCTGATATCTATCTATCTATCTATCTATCTATCTATCTATCTATCTATCTATCTATCTATCTAGATCTCTCTCTCCTTCCCTCTGTCTGTCTGACTATCTATCATTTATCTCTATCATCCATCCATCCATCCATCCATCCATCCATATCATGTATCTGTCTGTCTGTCTGTGTGTCTGTCTGTCTGTGTGTCTGTATATCTGTCTGTGTGTCTGTCCCTATATCTATCTATCTATCTATCTATCTATCTATCTATCTATCTATCCATCTCTCTTTCTCTCTCTCCTTCTCTGTCTGTCTATCATTTATCTCTATCATCTCTCTGTCCATCACTCTCTCTGTCTGTCTACCTATCTATACCTATCTATCCATCATTTATCTGTCTCTATCATCTCTCTCTATCTCTCTGTCATCTATCTATCTATGTCTCTGTCTGTCTGTTTGTCTATCATCTATCATCTAATATCTATCATCTCTCTCTTTCTTCATCTATTTATCTATCTATCTATCCATCCATCCATCTATTCCTAATCTATCTCTATCACTTCTGTCTATTTGTCATCAATGTCTGTCTGTCTGTCTGTCTGTCTGTCTGTCTGTCTGTCTGTCTGTCTATCTATCTATCTATCTATCTATAAGTCTGCTTACTCACAAAGTAAAAATAAATAAATAAAAAAGGAGCCTGAATAGTTCAATAGACAGAGCTCTGTAATTTAACACCAGCTGTCTGCAATTAAAGTAAGATCGAATCCTGCCAGGCTCAAGGTTGACTCAGCCTTCCATCCTTTCGAGGTAGGTAAAATGAGGACCCAGTCTGTGGGGGCAATAAGCTGACTTTGTATAAATATACAAAAGAACACCGCTTGGAGGGGGGGGGGGTTCACATTTAAATACAAACAGAAAACTTTCCAAATCAATGTTTCTAGATCATAGTGTTAGCTTCGCAATTTTTCCAATTTTACACTTCTGTGATTGTTTTTTTAAAACAGCGGGCAAAAAACTTTACATATAATATAGAATGAGAGACCGGCAAAACATACGAGAAAGAAACTATAAGTTAACAATGGCAACTTCTTATAAAGAAAACTTATCTAAAATGTTCTATAGATAGCACTTACCACCTGCTAGGTTAGCTAAAATATTTAAAAATATGTCTAGCAAATGTTGGAAATGTAATCAAAAAATCGGGCACATATAACCCTATGTGGTGGACTTGTGTTAAAGCAAAAAATATGTTGGGCAAAAATACCTAAGTGGTTAGAAAAGATGATAGGAAAACATGTAGATTTTAAACCTGATTTTTTTTCAATTAGGTATAGCATCAGAAAAAAATTGATAAGCAAAATACATATTTAACATGTGTTAACCACAGCGAGGATTATATTCGCACAATATTGGAAAAATGAAGAAATGCCACGAGAAGAAGAGATAATTAGGAAGATACTGGATTGTGCAGAAACAGACTCACATTGAAGATTAAAAAAGAAAGAAGACACAGAATATTATCAAACATGGAATTTATTTTACCAGTGGTTGAAAAAAAGGGGTGGAGATTAAGAACGCAATCTATACTGCTAAGCAAATAAAATAACCCCAGACAACACGATGTTTATTAAGCACTAACAAAATGTAAACAATAGAAAATTAATCATCTTCTTTTAAAGACCCCGTAATCCCTTGCAAGGTGGAATCTTGGGCAACTGAATGGAGCTGAGTGTTTACTGTCCGGATGCCTTTCCTGTCGCCAATGCAGAGTTTTGTTCAGCAGATATATATTTTCATTGTGCCCAGAAAGAGAAATATCTGCTTCTACCTAGGATCGAACTCATAGCCTCCTGATTGTGAGCTGAGAGCTCCACCTCTAGGCCACCGCACCACTCAAACAATAGAAAATTAATAAAACTTTATTTTTAAAAAAACAAAAAACAGTGGCCTGTAACCTTTTGGGGTTCCAGGGACCGGTTCCATGGAGAGAGGTTTTTCCGTGGACCGGAGGGGATGTTTCACATGCTGCCTGCATCCCACGGATGGAGCTTCACTTGTTTGTGTGGACCGGATTCTGGTATGCCGTGCCTCCGTCCACGGACTTGGAATTCTTTTAAAAGACTAGGATTTTTTTTTCCTGCATTGCAGCCAAGAAAGAGTGTTTGCTTCCTCGAAATTCTCCAGTGGATGCAGAAAATGTTGTGCTGCTAAAAATGGGGATAAAAAACTTGCCATTGCAAGCTTTGTTAAGTGTGATTACGCCAGACCTGGTGTAAAGTTTATAGTAAATACTTCCCAGCCTTCCCAGAGAATGTTTCTTTGATAGACCTCATAATTTTAAAGCAGATTTTTTTCACAAGGTGTCTCTTGGGAGCACAGGAAGTCCTCGATGTATGACCACAATTGGGCACAAATACGTTACGTTTGCTGAGTGAGACCTTGGCGAAGGGAGTGTTGCCCCATTTTACGGCTTTTCTTGTCACCATTGTTAACCGAATCACAGCAGTTGTTAAATTGGTAACACCGTTGTGAACTAAATCCGGCTTCACTGTTGGCTTGGCTTGTTGGAAGGTTGCAAAGAGGATCCTGTGACACACACACACACACACACACTCCCTGGGACGCTGCGAGCATCATAAATGTGAGTCATTTGTCAAGCATCCTGTTGTGGCCCGCCAGCGGCCTGTGGAGCTGGTAGCAGATTTGGACAGTGGGGAGGGACAAGGGCCAGTCCTGGAGTCTGAGGGAGGCCCGGATAAGGGCTCTGCGTCAGAGGCAGAGATGGGGCCAGGGCCATCGGGGAGTTACGTGCTGCCTCCGGAGCCTCCAGAATCGGACATCAGCGAGGCAGAGGAACAGGGGGAGCTTGTTCCCAGTGCGTGCATGCGCAGAGCTGCCACAAGGCAAGAACAGTTAAGACAAAAGGGGCAACTCGGGAGTAAGGCTTGGAGATGATTGGCCCGTCCCATAAGACATAAAGGAGGAGCAAAGGCATGTGAGCCTTTGCAGGAAGCAACTTTGTTCGTGCTCATCGGTTTAAATTTTGAAGCTCTTTTTTTGACTCTGTGCTCCGTGTGGCCTCGCAAAGCTAATTGCCAATTAGGTCTTTGGCAGTGTGTCAAGGGAGATAAGGTGGGTGTTTATCAGACTTATCCCGTAGGACTGTGGAAGACTTCTATCAAACTCTTTACAAATTATTTGTGACTCATTACGGGTTGTGAATGAACACAATTCACAGCCGTTGAAATAAAAAGAGGGTTTTGGGGACTAATTGTGTGCTTTTTACTGTCTCAGGAAGCCTAGATCAGAACACATCCAAATAGAAACCATGCAACTGTGGGGATGCTGCAATGGTCATAACTGTGAAAAATGGACACTTTTTTTAACGCCGTTGTAACTTCAAACATTCACTGAATGAACTATTGTGAGTCATTGTCAGGGATGCGGTGGCTCAGCGGCTAAAGATGCTGAGTTTGTCGATTGAAAGGTGGGCAGTTCAGCGGTTCGAATCCCGAGTGCCGCATAATGGGGTGAGCTCCCGTGACTTGTCCCAGCTTCTGCCAACCTAGCAGTTCGAAAGCAGGTAAAAAATGCAAGTAGGAAAATAGGGACCACCTTTGGTGGGAAGGGAACAGCGTTCCATGCACCTTGGGCGTTGAGTCATGCCAGCCACAGGACCACGGAGACGTCTTCAGACAGCGCTGGCTCTTCGGCTTTGAAACGGAGATGAGCACTGCCCCCTAGAGTCAGGAACAACTAGCACATATGTGCGAGGGGAACCTTTACCTTTAAGTCATTGTCAACCAGTTTAATTTTCTTGAGCCCACAAGGTAAATGTGACAACTCTTGTAAAACTAGTTCTGAATGTTGATTATTCCAGTGGGACTAAAGCATAAATGAACAAAAACTAAATATGAAAACACTTATGAGGACTTACAGATAAGTAGGATTGTCTACATACCACAGAGCTAAATACCCTCAGTACTTCTGTCTTCAGGGTAAAATTCCCTGCCAGACAAGTTTATCGGGCTCATAAACACGGATCAAGAGACATCCAACCTCATCTTACAACTGTTCCAGCTTTTTTTGCAAAGACTGAGTTAGCTGGGAGGGCTGTAATCTATTTGTATTTGGGTGTTTGCAATTCCAGGAAAGATCCGTGTGAAAGTCACACTGTCCTTATGAGAACTTTCCAGCTTGTTGCAAAATAAATAAATAAATATACTTTAACATTGAAATAGCCGATGTGTATTTTAGAACGAAGGTGCAATAATAAAGCACATTTATTCATAAAATGTCCTTCGGATTTCATTGAGGTGTCTTGGATGCACTCAGGCCCACGAGTAATAATTGTGTCTGAAATAGGCACCTCACGGTGATAACTGGTGCTGATTCTGTACTTTTTCCACTACTGTGTGAATTCTAAGTTCTGCCTTTGCAAATTCAGAAGAAGTGCTTCTGATTGGAGTAAATGCACCATTGCTCTCCTGGTTATTAACGCATGCCTTTGTCATCACTCACCTGAAAAAAAGACAAAGCTGCTTTAAACAGTCAAGACAACGGATAAAAGACAAGATTGCTTTAATGAGAAGCTGGGAGGCACTATGCTCATGAGCCATTTTTTTTGAATTTATCTTTAGTGTTTCAAAATGGATTAAATGTACCTCTATTTTCTGGGTGGGGGAAGGGAAATCTAGCTAGAGATGAATTGTTTTGGGAGGGTGTGATTTGGTTCACTTTCTAGTTTAAGGTAAAGGTAAAGGTTCCCCTTGCACATATGTGCTAGTCGTTCCCGACTCTAGGGGGCAGTGCTCCTCTCCGTTTCAAAGCTGAAGAGCCAGCGCTGTCTGAAGACGTCTCCGTGGTCATGTGGCTGGCAGGACTCAATGCCAAAGGTGCACAGAACGCTGTTACTTTCCCACCAAAGGTGGTCCCTATTTTTCTACTTGCGTTTTTTACCTGCTTTCGAACTGCTAGGTTGGCAGAAGCTGGGACAAGTCACGGGAGCTCACCCCGTTATGCGGCACTCGGGATTTGAACTGCTGAACTGCCGACCTTTCGATCGAGAAGCTCAGCATCTTAGCCCCTGAGCCACCATGTCCCTTTAAGTTTAAGAGGAAGTTATGTTTCTCAGAAATACATGTATGTTGGCATTATTGTGGTCTCTCATGGTTGAATTTCTTAACATTTGTGCTCATATCTTTTTTGTGCATTTTTATGAGAGTGTCAATAGTTAGTTATATAGGTGAGGATCTGAGACCATGAACATCTTTTGGGGTTGTGCCTTATTGAAAACATAAACAGAGAGTAGGCTGCTTGTATCCTTTGAGTAGCCCTTAAAAGCTCCCAATTTTCTTTCCCCTCAGAAATCTAATTGAACCTACTGATTGAAATCACTTCCCATTTAAACAAACCTTGAAGTGCTTTACAATTAAAAATTACTTTTCCAGCTAAGCCAAACTCATTAATGAAAGCATACGTAAAGATGTTTGATGAAATAGAAAAATAAAATTGGCAGAATAAACACTAGAACAATAACAGAACGGAAAAGCCACACCAAAAGAATTAAAACACCCCAGCAGGATTAATACATTATTAAGAGTCCTGGGATAGATAGATAGATGATAGATGAAGACAGACAGAGAGAGAGAGATATTGGATGGACAGACGGACGGACAGACAGACAGATGGGTAGATGGGTGGATGGGGAGAGGGGGGAGAGATATGATGGGTGGGTGGACGGACGGATAGATAGATAGATGAAGATAAGAGAGATGATGGATGGGTGGATGGATAGATAGATGATACATAGATGAGTGATACAGATAGATAGATAGATAGATAGATAGATAGAGAGATGATAGATAGATAGATAGATAGATAGATAGATAGATAGATAGATGATAGATGATACATAGATGTGTGATACAGATAGATAGATAGAGAGAGAGATGAAGATAGAGAGAGATGATGGATGGGTGGATGGGTGGATAAAGAAATAGATAGACAGACAGACAGATGGGTAGATGGGTGGGTGGGGAGAGGGGGGAGAGATATGGATGGATGAGTGGGTGGACGGATGGATAGATAGATAGATGAAGATAAGAGAGATGATGGATGGGTGGATGGATAGATAGATGATACATAGATCTGTGATACAGATAGATAGATAGATAGATAGATAGATAGATAGATAGATAGATGATACATAGATGATACATAGATGAGTGATACAGAGAGATAGATAGATAGATAGATAGATAGATAGATAGATAGATAGATACAGATAGATAGGTAGATAGATAGATGATACATAGATGAGTGATATAGATAGATAGAGAGAGAGAGAGAGAGAGATGATACATAGAGAGAGAGAGAGGCAGACAGAGAGAGACAGACAGACAAACTGACTGACTGACTGACAGACAGACAGAAATAAAGTTTAGACAGATGGATTGTGAAGGGCTGTATAAGGTGAAACCAGTCCTTGGAATTGGATTAGAAACGAATTGAGTTGGTGGAGAAATGGAATAGCATGATGGCTTCACAGCACCCAGTTTCCAGCCTCTGCTTTTGCTGCAATATTTTGTACTAGGTGAAGTTTCTCAGTCATCTTCAGCGGCGGTTCCATTGCATGTTGGAATACTCCACGCAAGAATTTAAGGACATGGATTATGGTAGTCAGGTCAATCCACAGATTATGACCGCCAGGTTATTAGCTGAGACACCATCCTAATCTGCTGAAAGATACTTTTGAGCCACTGAGTCACCAGTACCTTTGATGACAAGGATGATGGGTCCAGAAGCAACCCCTCCAGCTATAGAAGTGACTTACAACTGGTTGAACCCACTCACCTGGATGGTAATAATTATGGGTGGGTTCATGTAGATGTGGAACGCCGGAGGAGATAAACCTGAAATTGTAAATTCCATGGGATCTAGGAAGTCTTTCTCCCAACAGCAACTGTCTTCTGGAAACATCTAAAACAGAATTGGAGCAGGCAGCCTTGAATATTTCTGCAGATTGGACATCCCAAATTAAGGTTATGTCCTAGGTCTTATGTCAAATTGGATTTGCATTTGAAGAAGGATGATTTAATAATAGGTAGAAATTATTAAAACGCTTTCTTTCTCTTGCTCATTAGAGCTTCTTCTCTAGTTTGGTTTCTCCCAAACTTTAATTATTATTATTTTTTCCTCTGCCTCTTTAATGTGTAAATTTCCCATTATAATATGCTGGCAATTAAATCCCAAGACTGATTCTTGGCCAGATGTCCCCAAAATCTAAAGGAAGCTTTCCCACATGCAGTTTTCATCTACCCACTGCTACTAAACTTTCTCCTTCCTACCTGACGGCTGCAGGTAACTGTTACTTCAT
This sequence comes from Arizona elegans, assembly GCA_022577455.1. NCBI lineage: Eukaryota > Metazoa > Chordata > Lepidosauria > Squamata > Colubridae > Arizona > Arizona elegans. The sequence continues at coordinate 7,770,617 of JAKOOJ010000028.1, forward strand.
AAGCAAAATAGATCTTCTTAATATGCACCTTAATATTGCAGGTGGGTTCCACAGATTCTTACCACTGGTTTGCTGTGCGGCTAAATAGGACGGCATTACATCCAGGCGAGTGGCCAGGCCCACTTGCAGTCGTCGCTACCGATTCGCCCGAACCTGTACAAACCAGTTGCCGCTACCGAGTTGCCCGAACCTGTACAAACCAGCTGAATACCACTTCTGCTTAGTAGATCTTCTTTCTTCAGTGAATTATTTCTTGCTTTCAATATCTGACGTGGTGGCTTCCCTGCATTTTTGCAGTGAACAATTTCCACAATTGGAATTCAGGTAGCATAAACACCTGTAAGATATTGGTCTGTGATTTAGGACAATCTCTATAATTGGTGATTGATCGATGATTCTAACTTGTAGACCTTCTTTGTATGGTCATAATACATAATAAGTCCTCGACTTACAACACTTCATTGAGCGACCGTTCAAAGTTACAACGTCACTGGAAAAAGTGACATATGACCGTTTTTCACACTTATGACCATTGCATCCCCCTGGACACACGACCAAAATTTAGATAGTTGGCAACCGACTCACGCGTATGACGGTTGCAGTATCCTGGGGTCATGTGATCCCCCTTTTCTGGCAAGCAAAGTCAGCAGGGAAGCCAGGTTCACTTAGCAACCGGGTACCTACTTTAACAACTGCAGCGATTCACTTAACAACGGTGGCAAAGAAAGGTCGTAAAATGGGGCAAAACTCAATTTAAAAACCCTCTTGCTTAGCAACATAAATTTTGGGCTCAATTCAGAGGTGGGTTTCAGCAGGTTAGCGGAAAGTTTGAGTAGTTCGGAGAACCGATAGTAAAAATTCTGACTGGCCCCGCCCCCATCTATTCTCTGCCTATAGAAGAAGAAGTAGTAGAATAGAAGAAGAAGGAGGAGGAGGAATAGAATAGAATAGAATAGAATGCCTATATCATTTCGGAGAAACAACTGTCTAATCTCTTCTTCAAAACTTCAAAACTTCAAAACTATTGGAGCTTTTACAACTTCTGGAGGCAGGTTGTTCCACTGTTGAATTGTTCCCACTGTTCTCACTCATCTGGGTCCCTTTCCTGCTCTGGAATTTGACTCAACTCACCTGAGCCTCAATTCTTGCATCCATTCCATTCCATTCTACCCCACCCCACCCCACCCCACCCCACCACACCACACCTTACTCTACTCTACTCTACTCTAAATTCTCTTCTCTTCTCTTCTCTTCTCTTCTCTTCTCTTCTCTTCTCTTCTCTTCTCTTCTCTTCTCTTCTCTTCTCTTCTCCTTTATTCTACTCTACTCCACTGTACCCTACTCTAAATTCCCTTCTCTTCTCTTCTCTTCTCTTCTCTTCTCTTCTCTTCTCTTCTCTTCTCTTCTCTTCTCTTCTCCCCTACCCAACCCTACTCTACTCTACTCTACTCTACATTCTTTTCACTTCTAGTGCATCAGAAGCTTTATTTCTCCCTGGTGTGAGATTGTCTCTGAACTATTAAATAAATTACCAAATTTAAATTGAACTTGATACCTTGTGCAAAAGTATGGCGGAAAATGACATGTTTCCTGAATATTTCCATCTTCCCAGTTTGTTAAAACTGAATTGTATTAGTTTATTCCTGGTCTAGTTTCCAACACTGAACATGTGGTTGGTTTTCCTGCCTTAGAACTCTCCAGATCTCTCTGTTAAGATGAGCCAAGGTCAGCCAGGTGTAATTTCTGAAAGATACAGCACAGTGTATAGGGCATCCCATTCAGTATTGCTTTAAAATATTTGAGGTTGGTTATATAATTGCACCTGTCTCTCTGGATCTCAGGTCAACCTTAACTCACAGTCTGCATTTGCATTCAGGCTGGATGGAGGTTGTAAAGATTGGAAGGACAATTATGCAAATAATGTGGTCTTTGTTTTGTTTTTTTGCTCCAATATGCAAGTGTTAAACGTGTGTGGGATTCTTCTCGGGTTGCGACGGGAAGCGTGACGCGTTCATAGCTCCAGAGTAGCGGTAGAAATGATTTTAACCATGCACCTTTGGCATGTTTATCTATTTTAATAACAACTTTAAAATGTTGGGATGCATATTACTGAGCCGTTGGTCTTTCTGAACTGCTGAGTTATATTCCCCTCAATTCATTTTTCTCTTCATTTTTCTCTTACCCTTCTGTCTGGTTCCTTCCCTTTCATTCTCTGAAGAATTTGGAAACAGGAAGGCTATCTGAGGATTGCCATGAATATGATAAGGGCAACAAGTGAAATTTACAGATGCTTTACAGCTTAACAAAGTTGGAAGGGACTTTGCAGGTCATCTAGTCCAACCCCCCTCTGCCCAAGCAGGAGACCCTGCCTACATCATTTCTGACAGAGGGCAGCCCAGTCTCTTCTTGGAAGCCTCCAGGGATGAAGCTGCCACAACTTCCAAAGGCAACTTCTGTTCCATCGGTTGATTGTTCTCACTGTCAGAAAATTCCTCCGTATTTCCAGGTTGAATCTCTCCTTGTTCAGTTTCCATCCATTATTCCTTGTCTGGCCTTCGGGTGCTTTGGAGAATAGCTTGACCCCTTCCTCCTCTCTGGGGCAGCCCCTCAAATATTGGCAGATGCTCTCCTGTCTCCCCTGGTCCTTCTCTTCACTAGACTAGCCATGCCCAGTTCCTGCAACCGTTCATTGTATGTTTTAGCCTTGTTCCCCTAATAATCTTGGTTGCTGTTCTCTGCACTCTTTTTAGACTTTCAGCATCTTTTTTATAGGGTGGTGACCAAAACTGGATGCAGGATTCTAGGTGTGGTCTTACTAAGGCTTTACAAAGTGGTATTAGAACCTCACTTGATCTTGATTGTATCACTCTGTTAATGCAATTTATGATTGCGTTGGCTTTTTTGGCTGCCATTGCTGGCTCTTATTTAACTGGTTGTCTACTAAGATTTTTGGCCAGGTCGTTCTTTTGAGGTGAAATGAAGAATCATTTTAAATTAAGGGTCATCATCTTATCGTTTGAATATGATATTAGATTTTTGTCCCTGGTCATTTGAATTGAATCGAGAGGCAGCCACATCCGTTCTAGAAATTCTCGATTTGACTGCAATCTGGGCTAAGGATATACAGGTAGAGCTCCACTTATGACCACAATTGAGCCTGGAATTTATGTGGCTAAGCGAGAAATTTGCTAAGTGAGTTTTGCCCCATTTTACGACTTTCCTTGACACTGTTGTTAAGTGAATCACCTCAGTTGTTAAGAGTAAGCGACGAGGTTGTTAAGTGAATCTGGCTTCCTGGAAGTTCACAAAAGGGGATCACGTGACCCGGGACACTGCAAACCGTCATAAATATGAGCTAGTTGCCAAGCATTCGAATCTTGATTCCAGGACTACACACGACGGTCATAAGTGTGAAAAACGGTCATTAGTCACTGTCTTCAATGCCATTGTAACTTCAAATGGTCCCTGAATGGAAGGATTATCTGGAGATTCATTATTGTATAATTATACGCCCAGAGGAATTGAATTGGTGCAAAATGAATGAATGGGTGTAAAAAGTATTCTAATTTTTTTTTTTAAAAAAAAGTGTGTTTTCCGCATTTTCTTCTCATTAAATAGGAAGGCCACCCAACAACCCTTCTCAGCTTCAAAATCAGAAATGTTTGCTCAAGATGTCAAAGGGAAGAAAGGAATATCCACTTGAAAGAGACCTATAGAACATATGTTTTGCCTACATTAAATTTTTGATTTCTTTCTTTTTTTAAAAAAAATGATTTTTAAGTATCATTTGCATTAAATCTTCCTTTCGAAAAAGAAGATTAGAACTAATATAAAGGAAGGGAAAAGAGAAAGCCAAAAGTACAAGAAAGATGGGGGGAAAGTAAAAGAAAGATAGGAAAGATAGAAAACAGGTACCAAGAAGTCGCTTCTGATCTCCTTTACCTCGGTTTATAAGTAAAATATATTTTCTTTGATGACTTATCTTTAAAGGGCCAATGTGTAACTCCAATGATAAGTCAGCCAAAGGGAATTGACCTACAAAATCTGCTTGGCCTCAAAGCTGCTCTTTTCCATGAAAAATGGCTAAGTTGCTGCTCTCTCGTCTCTTCAAATAATTATCGTAAAGTGATATTTAAATGGAACTACAATGGAAGTTCCTTGAGTAGATTCCCTTGGAATTCTCCATACTCCAGAAAAACTCAAAATCCTTTTTGATCCTTCTGGATCCTTACTTTTCCAAAAAATGAGCCAGTTTCACTTCTAGTAGCTGGTGGAAACCGTTATTTCGTTTGCATTTTTAAAATGAATCAAGTAAGACTGAAATGTGCAATTTTTAAAATTGCTGCAGGGGGGAAAAAAACCCCTGTCCTTAAGCTACATATTTAATAAATCTTGATTGCTCGCTATGCATCCTACATATTCCTGGTTGCACATAGAAACCGTAATACGTTCCACATTCGAAGAATCCTGTCGAATAGAATTTGTAGACTTCCAATCATCTTTCGATTTTTACCGGTCGTTTTTCGCGGGTAGATCGCCAGGCTCTTCGAATATTCATTGAAAGGGAAGATTTTCTAATTCTGCTTTTAGGATGTGGAATAACGTGTGGAAGCGATAATAAAGTCCTATCATCCCATTTGTTTCCTTAGCTCTGGAAGATTTGAAGATCGTATTTCCCTGGAGTTTTGTGGCAGGGAAAAATGGGATAGCTTGGGGGGAAAATGGGATAGCTTGGGGAAAAAATATCAAGAAACATGATATACGTGAGAAAATCAGTGGCATAATAGCTATTCTGATTGTTAACAAAATCTAGGTTTAGCAAAGTTTGCAAATATGTTGTTGGAAGAACTGTCCATCTAGGTTCAGTTCCAAGTGGGGAAAAAGACACTGGAAACATGGAGATTGCTTGGAAAGATAGTTTAATGGTGGACAGGACCACATGGTTTGAGGTCCTGGGAGGAAAAAAAGGGAAGAGATGCTGAGAGTGCCCCAGTTTTATGCCCTTTCTGGGCTTTTGAATTTGAGCTTGTATTCTGTTTGGTTTTCAGACTCCCATGGGGCCATGCAGGGGCAACTCTGTAGGTTGTCTGTATGCTAAACTTGGTTGAGCCTTGCTGGGTGATGCAATCTCCCCAGGTGCCATGTGGTGAGTTCTATTGCTAGATGGGTAGAGGGCTAATCCAGGGGTGAAATCCAGCAAATTCTGACAGGTTCTGGAGAACCGGTAGCGGAAATTTTGAGTAGTTTGGAGAACCAGCAAGTACCACCTCTGACTGGCCCCAGAGTGGGGTGGGCATGGAGATTTTGCAGTATCCTTCCCCTGGAGTGGGGTGGGAATGGAGATTTTGCAGTATCCTTTCCCTGCCATGCCTACCAAGCCACGCCCACAGAACTGGTAGTAAAAAAAATTGGATTTCACCACTGGAGCTAATCCTATCTTTGTTGGATCTTGGGTGAGGACAATTTCTACTATGGCTCTGCCTGAAGGAGGTAGATCTTTGTTATGTAGAATGGACTGGCCCAGGCCTTAATGACCCATTGACAAAGGTAGGAGAGTTTCTGCCTCCCTTTTAGGGGAAATATTCTGCCCTTTTAATATTTCCTAAAATATCTCATTTTCCTCGGAGAGGGGTGGGTGCTAACTTCCTACAGGACTGTTATGAGCATTATCTTTTGCAAATGTTTGCCTGGTCCAGATTTTGTTAAAAAATCGAGGACAATCGAACTTATGCAGAGAAGAAATAACTAAGGAGAATAAATCACCTTATTGTTAAAATTGTGTTGTGATGCGTGGGATGAGAGCTGAAGACTGAACGAAGCTCTCCAGCCTATTTTGGTCAAGAGGTTTTTTTTTTTTTCTTTTATTGCAGGTTGGGTTAATCAGCCTGTTCTTTTGAATATATTTGCCTTAATTTATGGAGTCATTGAGCGCCATGTCAGTCCTAACAAAAAAAAAAAACCCTCAGAACTAGGTAAAAAAAAGAGAAGCCAGATTTAGCCACATTTCTGAAATATTATGCTGAATGCCTTATGTTGAAGGCACGTACAGAAATATTAAATTCTAAAGGACGCACGAAGAATTCTTGAAACAAATCCACTCAGTTAGGGTTTTTTTTTTCTTTCAAATTTGGAAGCAAATTTACGATTTGTTTCCAAAACCTGGCAACAAAATATTCCTATTTAATATTCATATAAATGTATGCATGTGCCATATCATATCAATGTGTATAATGGATATATCCATGTATCTTATCTTACCCTATATTTAAGAAAGAATATTTAAGGAAATTTAAGATTCCCCCCCAAAAAAATTCTTGGCTCCAATTGCCCTAGTTCCTGACTCAACAAAGCTGAATCTGCTTATATTTTATATGCTTTCCTGTTATTTTATGAAGTGGTGCAGGTCTATCCGCAAGGAACTGTGGATGGAAACTCATCAAGGAGAGAAGCAACCTGGAACTAAGGAGAAACTTCCTAATAGTGAGGACAATTCCCCAGTGGAACAGAAGAAGTTGCCTTCAGAAGTTGTGGATGCTCCATCACTGGAGGTTTTTAAGAAGAGACTGGACAGTTACTTGTCTGAAATGGTAGAGGGTCTCCTGCTTGAGCAGGGGGTTGGACTAGAAGACCTCTAAGGTCCCTTCCAGTTCTCTTCTGATTCAATGGAAACTAATCAAGGAGAGAAGCAACCTGGAACTAAGGAGAAACTTCCTAATAGTTAGGACGATTAACCAGTGGAACAGAAGAAGTTGCCTTCAGAAGTCTTGGGTGCTCCCTCACTGGAGGTTATTCCAAAAGAGACTAGACAACCACTTATCTGAAATGCCACAGGGTCTCCTGCTCGAGCAGGTTGTTGGACTAGAAGACCTCCAAGGGCCCTTCCAACTCTGTTATTCTGTTAAAATAAAACGGTGTGGAGTTTTCTTCTGTGCTCACTTTATACGAATCCCCATCATGCAGTCTCAAAATTTTCAACACATGCGATTGTGTGTTGGTTCAAGGCCCTTTTCCCTACTATCTTGGGGTTCATTAGTTTGCTAATGAGAGGTACTTACCGTTTTTAGCCTTTGTTTGCAGGAGGTGAACTCCTTTCTCCAAATATTTCCTGATAGACGGAGCACATTGTGTTTGAAAGCCATCTGTGCTGGAGAAATATCCTCCAGAGATATGACCTTCTTGAAAGCAGATGTCGCTTTGCCTCATTGTCTTTTGCACCACCCTCTGATGTGCTCTGTCACACCAAACTATTACAATTTTTTCAACCGGTGCTCCAATCTCGTCAAAGATAAAAGTTTGGGCCTCTACCAATCCCGGGCAATAAACTTGATGATTCTCAAAAGATCATCTGGGTTAGCAACAGTGGAGGGAGAAATTAAAACGATGCCACTGTTCGTTTTGATGGTCACTCACACAATAAAGGATTAACAGATCAACAGAGTTGGAAGGGACCTTGTAGGTCATCTAGTCCAACCCCCTGCCCAAGCAGGAGACCCTCTACCATTTCAGACAAGTAACTGTCCCATCTCTTCTTAAAAGCCTCCAGTGATGAAGCACCCACAACTTCTGAAGGCAACTTCTGTTCCATTGGTTGATTGTTCTCACTGTCAGAAAATTTCTCCTTATTTCTAGGTTGAATCTCTCCTTATTCAGTTTTCATCCATTGTTCCTTGTCTGGCCTTTGGGTGCTTTGGAGAATAGCTTGACCCCCTTCCTCCTCTCTGTGGCAGCCCCTCAGATATTGGAAGATGCTCTCATGTCTCCCCTGGTCCTTCTCTTCACTAGACCAGCCATGCCCAGTTCCTGCAACCGTTCATCGTATGTTTTAGCCTCCAGTCCCCTCATCATCCTGGTTGCTCTTCTCTGCACTCTTTCCAGAGTCTCAGCATCTTTTCTATAGTGTGGCGACCAAAGTGGATGCAGGACTGGAGAACAAGGCTTCTTAAAAAGCAAGATGTCGGGGTTCCAAGTAATAGATCCATAGCAAGCAAAACTCCGAGGCAGGTAGATTCCTCAAAGAATAGCTTTATTGGAAATATCATATTGGCACAGATGTGGTGAAAACCGACTCTACAGGTTCCCACAGTTTTCACCTAGTTAAAAGAGAAAGTTTTCCCACAACCCCAAACAATCAGTCACATGGTCCAATTAAGATGCTGTCTGGTCGTCTGGCGACCTCATCCTCCTCCCAAGGTCCAGGTGTGAGAATGACCTTGGTTCTCAAGAGAAAGTATTTTGTTTTGGCCACACAAACCTCTCTATCTCTAATCCCCCCTCCCTCTCCCTCAATTCCAGTGCGGCAACATTGAAGCTCCAATATGGCTCCGGTCACGTCAGGGTTGACTCAAGAAGCATGTAGTAGTCAGTAAGCGGGACTTTTATGGCCCTGACATCTGTTGGGAGCAGACTTTGCCCCAACTCGCCACAGTCAATTCCCTACGGCCAACTCGTCATGGCTGCTCACCACACCCAACTCGCTGCGGGATAAGAGTTACACTAATATCAAAAAGATGGAATAGAATCATTAAAGAAAGGGAGAGAAACTGCACACTGACGATGGCCATGGCATATAAAGAAAATCTTTACAAAATGTTTTACAGGTGGCACTTGCCGCCAGCAAGATTGGCCAAAATGTATAAGAACTCCTCCGCCAATTGTTGGAAATGCAACTAGACTCCAGGAACATACTACCACATGTGGTGGACATGTAAGAAAGCAAGGAGTTACTGGGAGAAAATTCATAAATGGCTAGAAATGATAACTGAGCAACATATTGAGTTCAAACCAGAAACGTGCCTGTTAGGTATATTGTCGGAAAGTTATGACAAATAGAATAGAATAGAATAGAATAGAATAGAATAGAATAGAATAGAATAGAATAGAATAGAATAGAAAATGTGGAATGGAATGGAATGGAATGGAATGGAATGGAATGGAATAGAATAGAATAGAATAGAATAGAATAGAATAGAATAGAATAGAATAGAATAGAATAGAATAGAATAGAATAGAATAGAATAGAATAGAAAATATGGAATAGAAAATATGGAATGGAATGGAATAGAATAGAATAGAATAGAAAATGTGGAATGGAATGGAATGGAATGGAATAGAATAGAATAGAATAGAATAGAATAGAATAGAATAGAATAGAATAGAATAGAATAGAATAGAAAATATGGAATAGAAAATATGGAATGGAATGGAATGGAATGGAATAGAATAGAATAGAATAGAATAGAATAGAATAGAATAGAATAGAATAGAAAATATGGAATAGAAAATATGGAATGGAATGGAATGGAATAGAATAGAATAGAATAGAATAGAATAGAATAGAATAGAATAGAATAGAATAGAATAGAAAATATGGAATAGAAAATATGGAATGGAATGGAATGGAATGGAATGGAATAGAATAGAATAGAATAGAATAGAATAGAATAGAAAATATGGAATGGAATGGAATGGAATAGAATAGAATAGAATAGAATAGAATAGAATAGAAAATATGGAATGGAATGGAATGGAATGGAATGGAATGGAATGGAATAGAATAGAATAGAATAGAATAGAATAGAATAGAATAGAATAGAATAGAATAGAATAGAATAGAATAGAATAGAATAGAAAAGAAAATATGGAATAGAAAATATGGAATGGAATAGAATAGAATAGAATAGAATAGAATAGAATAAAATAGAAAATATGGAATAGAAAATATGGAATGGAATGGAATAGAATAGAATAGAATAGAATAGAATAGAATAGAATAGAATAGAATAGAATATATGGAATGGAATGGAATGGAATAGAATAGAATAGAATAGAATAGAATAGAATAGAATAGAATAGAATAGAATAGAATAGAAAATATGGAATAGAAAATATGGAATGGAATGGAATGGAATGGAATAGAATAGAATAGAATAGAATAGAATAGAAAATATGGAATAGAAAATATGGAATAGAATGGAATAGAATAGAATAGAATAGAATAGAATAGAAAAATGGAATGGAATAGAATAGAATAGAATAGAATAGAAAATATGGAATAGAAAATATGGAATAGAAAACATGGAATGGCATGGAATAGAATAGAATAGAATAGAATAGAATAGAATAGAAAAATGGAATAGAATAGAATAGAATAGAATAGAATAGAAAATATGGAATAGAAAACATGGAATGGAATGGAATGGAATAGAATAGAATAGAATAGAATAGAATACTATAGAAAAATGGAATAGAATAGAATAGAATAGAATAGAATAGAAAATATGGAATAGAAAATATGGAATAGAAAACATGGAATAGAATAGAATAGAATAGAATAGAAAAATGGAATAGAATAGAACAGAACAGAACAGAATAGAATAGAATAGAATAGAATAGAATAGAATAGAATAGAATAGAATAGAATAGAATAGAATAGAAACAGAGTTGGAAGGGACCTTGGAGGTCTTCTAATCCAACCCCCTGCTTAGGCAGGAAACCCTACACCACTTCAGAAAAATGGTTATCCAATCTCTTCTTAAAAACTTCCAGTGTTTTAAATGGATAGCAGTTCCTGTCCTACTTTTCTATAGCTAGGGATACGGAAAAGTGGACCCTCTGTAGGGAATTTTAAGTATATATTCCCATTCTTGATGTTCGGAGCAGAGAGGCAACGAATGTTAATTTCTTCATTTTTGTTTTTAATACTTATTTATAATCTATAAGCTTGTCTGGAGCTGTGATCCTTCGAGCAGCTAAGGATGACTAAGAGCGATGTTGTTCAGAAGGATGAGGCAGTGATGCCAACATGATTATTTTGGGGATAAAACTCTTCGTGACAACTCGTGAAAATGCAGTCCATACATTATTTGTGAATGGGTATTTTTAAAATCTTATCCTTTGAATTTCGTGGCCTTTAATAATGACATTTCAAATATCGTTTACCTGCCGTGCCCTGAAAGCTAAGGTTTTACTTCGCTATGATGCTTCGAAATTTGGGTTTGGCATAGAGATGTTGACAAAGATGAAGAAAGAGGAGTGCCCCAGTCATTTTAACTACTGATTATGCTCTGCGTATCTAGAGAAATGGACATTTTTGTTTTTAGGAAAGAGTGAACTTCTGGCTGAAAGAAAGTAAGCTTTTAAAACAGAGACATGTGGGGTTTTTTAATAAAAATTGTTTGCAGAGGAGAGGCGGGAAGGGAAGGAAGAAGAAAAGGGGGAAGAGGAAAGGAAGAAAGGAGAGAGGATGGAGGGAAGGAAAAGAAGAGGGGAGGGGAAGGAAGGAAGAAAAAGATAGAAGGAAGGGGAGGAAAGGAAGATGAAAGGAAAGGAAAGGGAAAAAGGAGAGAGAAGGGAGGGAGGGAAGGAAGAGAAAGGAAGAAGGAAGGGAAGAACAGGAATAGGAAAGGAATGGAAAAAAGGAGAGAAGGGAGGGAAGGAGGGGAGGAAAAGAAGAGGGGAGGGGAGGAAGAAAAAAGGAAGGATGGGGAAGGGAAGGAAGAGGAAAGGAAAGGAGAGGAAAGGAAAAAAAGGAGAGAGAAGGGAGGGAGGGAAGGAAAAGGAATAGGAAAGGACATAAAAACACACATATACAAAGAGAGAGGCACACAAAGAGAAAGAGATGGAATATGGTTGTGCGAACTCAATATTCACATAACTCCTTACTCTAAGAACTTTGGAGGGGAACAAAATAAAAAATGGCATCTTGCAGGACATCAATGCATGCCAAAAAGCAAAAAAAAAAGTGTTACTTCTGAGTGAACACAAATCTCTTCTTTAACTCCTGCGCAGCACCTTTTCTTCTGGATTTGCGGCTTCTCCTGAGCTACAGGTGCCTTGTTACCGTATTTTATTTGGTTCAAGGATTTTGTTCAAAATAGTCTTGTCAAGACTCCATTCAAACCTGAAGAAAGAGGCTGGAGCTTTAATGAGTTGACTTCTTAAAGCATGTGAATCACTTCTCAAACCTTTTCTGAAAGGTAGCCAGCTGGGAGGCACCTTTTCTTGGGAGAGGTCTTCCTGTTGTCTACTGAAGAGGTGAAGTACAGGATATATAACTTATGGTTGCACAGACTCTCTGTAAGTGAAGTATTGAGGTCCTCCGGCTGTCCCCAGCTTTTGCATTGAATTTGGGATTTTTCAACTCTCCTGCGTCATTAATATTAACTGTGTAACAAGAAAAGCAGATGTTCTACTATAGCTAGTGAAGCTAAAGGCATGAAATGTTGGAAGTCAACATTTGTTGTTTCTTCTTTCTTCCACCTCAAAATTTGAAATAGAACCATCTCCTCCTCCTCCTCCTCCTCCCCCCCTCTTCTTCTTCTTCTTCTTCTTCTTCTTCTTCTTCTTCTTCTTCTTCCTCTTCCTCTTCTTCCCTTTCTTCTTCTTCTTCTTCTCATTCTTCTTCTCCTTGTCCTCCTTCTCCTCCTCCTCCTCTTCTTCTTCTTCCCTTTCTTCTTCTTCCTCCTCCTCTTCTTCTTCTCCTTCTTCTTCTCCTTCTCCTCTTCTTCTTCTTCCTCTTCTTCTTCTTCTCATTCTTCTTCTCCTTTTCCTCTTCTTCTTCTTCCTCTTCTCCTTCTCCTTCTCCTTCTCCTTCTCCTTCTCCTCTTCTTCTTCTTCCTCCTCTTCTCCTCCTCATTCTTCTTCTCCTTCTCCTCCTCTTCTTCCTCCTCTTCTCCTTCTCCTTCTTCTCCTCCCCTCCCCCTCCCCTCCCCTCCCCCTCCCCTCCCCCTCCCCTTCTTCTTCTTCTTCTTCTTCTTCTTCTTCTTCTTCTTCTTCTTCTTCTTCTTCTCCTTCTCCTTCTCCTTCTCCTTCTCCTTCTCCTTCTCCTTCTCCTTCTCCTTCTCCTTCTTCTCATTCCAGACCATATCATTAAAAACACCATTATTTATTAAGATACGGGATGAAACAGGATCTTTCAGTCGAGGTGTGGAAACCAACCAGGCAGGAGAACACCAGCTCAGCTTTTTGGTCAAACAGTAGCCAGGACTCCTGGGTAGACCGTCTGAAAGTTGCTGACGTGACCTCTTTTGAGCCTTCCGTCCTTTCTTTAATGTGCTGTGTTTATATGTCTCCATCTATGTATTTCTGTAAAAGAGAAGAGCGGCTGTAAAAATAGACAAACCATTAAATTTTCATAGGAACATATAAAACCCATCAAAGGAATCAAGAGTACCCTTCCCTGTGCAACTGCATCATTTCAGCGCCCCGGGGAAACATGGTACAAACACATGTTTGAACAGGGATTCACAAGGTGTTGTGATCTCAACGATCGCTTGTAATCCCGTCTTTCGGTTTTAAGATACTAAAGCTCCGGAGGGAAGCTACGGGATAGAAGGGAGCAGCCTGTGGAGGCACGATTCTTGGTTTGCTCGCAGGCCGTGGTGGCTGATGATGGATCCAGGGGCATTGGGAGATGATAGAGCCACAGGAGGAGGGGGAAGTCCAGTGATTTCTGGCCACCTTCTCTGCAGCATTGTCCCAAGACCCATTGTCCTTCTTGAAGATGTCAGTGATAGGAAGGGGACAGGCTACGATTTGAGGGGTCTTTGGTGCTCTCTGAGCTTGGTGCTTTTCTTGCAGATATTTCATGACCCAACTAAGTAACATTATCTGTAGTAGAAGGGAGTGGGGTTTGTGGGGAGGAGGAGGAGGAGGAGGAGGAGGAGGAGGAGGAGGAGGAGGAGGACAACTGTGGGGTCCTTGGTGCTCTCTGAGCTTGGTGCTTTTCTTGCAGATATTTCATGACCCAACTAAGTAACATTATCTGTAGTAGAAGGGAGTGGGGTTTGTGGAGAGGAGGAGGAGGAGGAGGAGGAGGAGGAGGAGGAGGAGGAGGAGGAAGACTGTGGGGTCCTTGGTGTTCTCTGAGCTTGGTGCTTTTCTTGCAGACATTTCATGACCCAAATATGTAACATAATCAAAACTAATTGGGAAAGGGGTTTGTGGAGAGGGGGAGGAGGAGAGGAGGAGAAGGCGGAATATGGGGTCCTTGGTGCTCTCTGAGCTTGGTGAGATTTGCAGAGATTTCATTACCGTTCATTCGTTCATGCAAAACTAGGATTTTGATGAGTCTACCCTCAACTTTGGGTTGTAAAAATGTCCGTTAGGAGTTGAAAGAAGAGAAGGAAGAATCCCTCCTCAAGTATTAATTAGTGGGAAGGAAGACCTGGGGGTGCCGAGCCTCGTTCGAACGTCCCGTTGGGTAGGAACAAATGGCATGCCCACCAGTAGTGGGTTTCACTTACCTTCCTTACCGGTTCGCTATTGGGAGCATGAGCGTCGGTGATGACGTCTGGGTGGGTGGGTGGAGCCTCCCACCACTGCCTTTTTTTAACATAAATTTTAATGTAAATTTTAATGTGTTCTCAACCTGGGGTTTTAAATTTGTCTTGGGCTAAATTGATTTAATTCGATTTTACTTCTGCTTTTAAATTTTTGTATTTTACGTGTTTTATTCTGTGCCTGTTCACCACCCTGAATCCTTCGGGAGTAGGGCGGTATACAAATTAAATGAAATGAAAATGAAATGAAATGCCGCTACTGTTTCGCCCGAACCGGGCTAAACCAGTAGCAACCCACCACTGATTCCCACCTGGACTACACCATTCCTCTCGAAAGCTTAGCGTTGGGTTTTTAACCCAGGAACAGAAGCCTTTCTCTGTAACATGAGGCCAATAAATACCCTTTAGTTCAGCATTTCCCACGGATGGGATATTATTATTTTCTGCTGGAAAGTATACTCGGGCTTTTGGTGGGTGTTTTTTTTCTCTCTCCTTCGGCTCTTCTCCAGAGACCTGAAGTCCTGGAGAGGAAATGCAATATCAGGGTTTCCCTTCTGAGATGGGGAGGGAAGGAGGGAACCGACCCAGCTTTGAGGCTGCTCTAAATTACTTCTCCGGCATTTCTCGGTTGGAGAAGGGGAAGTTATGGTTGATGATGATAAAACGATGGCCATGCTGGGACTCCTCTCTGAATTCCACCCTGCTGTTCCTTCATTAAGCTTGCTGTCTTAGCCCCATCGCCTCCTTCCACGCAAGAGGGGGAAATTAGGTTTTCTGAATAATGCAGCTCTGCCACGGGGGAGCCATTCCTTGGAGGGAAAAACAAGGCTGTCCCTTCTTATGAGCAATAGTTACGCCACCATGTCTCCCCTAGTCCTTCTTTTCATCAAACTAGACCTACCCAGTTCCTGCAACCGTTCTTCGTATGTTTTAGCCTCCAGTCCCCTAATCCTCTTTGTTGCTCTTCTCTGCACTCTTTCCAGAGTCTCAGCATCCTTTTTGTATCCTGGTGACCAAAACTGGATGCAATATTCTAAGTGTGGCCTTACCAAGGCATCATAAAGCGGTATAAACACTTCACGTGATCTTGATTCTATCCCTCTGTTGATGCAGCCTAGGATTGTGTTGGCTTTTTTGGCTGCTGTCGCACACGGCTGGGTCCTATCTAAATGATGGTTCAAGATAATTGTTTAAAAAGTTTCCCTTTTGGCAATGGAGCCCAGATTGTTGGCCAATTAATTCCAGATCTTTCAGTGTTAAATAACATCCCTAACCCTTATAATACGGTAGTCCTCAACTTACAACAGTTCATTCAGTGACTGTTTTCAACCTCAGTGCTTGTGACCGTTTCAACATCCTCACGGTCAATGATCAAAATCCAGCACTTGGCAACTGATTCATATTTATGACGGTCCCGGGCTCATGTGATCCCCTTTTATGACCGTCTGACAAACGAAGTCAATGGGGGAGCCGGATTCACTTAACAACCAGGTTACTAACTTAACAATGGCAGTTCAGTCGCTTAACAACGGTGTCAAGTGGTAAAGTGGGGCAAAACTCGCCTAACAAATGCCTCACTTAGCAACGGGGTCCGTTGTGGTCATAAGTCGAGGACTACCTATATTACAAAATGTGAGAAATCGTTTGGCTTACTGGACGTCTTAGGGAATGCAAGCGAAGATTGGATTCAATCCCCTTGGACTTGGAGATGCAATTCAGGAGATAATCAATAATCTAGTTTTATTTTATTATTGCCACTTTTAGGGCTGAGAAACTGGCCTCCACCAAGATGAATTTCTCAGGCCTGCAGGCACTAAACAAATTACTGTACACCGTTGGACAACCTGCCCCTGATTCGTAGCAGTGGAACATTGATATGTACCGCTTGTCAACATTTAAATTAAATTTTTCTGAATTCTTTTTGAGAAAGGGCCAGGGCACAGGAGCCTTTCCAAGGAACGCGATCGGATCTTTTTGAAGTTGTGTTTACACCGTAATTATCCAGGCCTTTTGTGTCCTGAATTCTGTGAATTAAAAAGGGGAAAAGGGATTCTTTTTAAGCTCAGTCCTTGATAATTGTATGGAAGTGGTTTGCTGCTGATTTTTTTAAAATAAAAAAAGAAGAGTATTGGTCTGCCCCAGCTACGGACCCCAAAGAACGCAGCACACACAAAGTCTGTACAAACCTTAGTTTACTAAATTAAATCAGTCTTTTTCAAATAAAGGCTGTTAATTAACTTTCCTAACAGCCTACAAGAATCCAAAGAATAAATAATTGTAATCTTACTATGGTTGGCAGAAAGCCCAGAAGCAATTTGCAGGAAACTGATAAGAGAACTAAGATCAAGACACGAAGGACAGTGAATGAAGTTGTTCCCTGCAAATTGCCTCAGTCGTCGTCTTTCCTTAAATAGGCTAAGGGAGTGGCCAATTAGCCCCAAGCCTTACTCTCGAGGAGACCTCCTCCTGAGGAGCCACTCCTGCCTTTTGGCAGCTCTGCGCGCCCGTGCATCGAGAAGAGGCTCCTCCTCTTCGTCCTCTTCATTTATTGGAGGTTCTGAAGGCTCTGGTTGAATTCCCGCCTCTGGCACCACATCTTCTCCAGCCTCCTCATTGTCTGACTCGAATGCCAGCTGCACAGGCTACTGGCGCATCACCACACCAGCCCTCTTGCTGTCGGAATCAGCTACTAGCTGCACAGGTTGCTGACGGGCCACAAGTATAAAGTCCAAAGCCTTTGCTGACAATCTGGTTTTCATTTTCATTTCAACCCACTGCTCAAGCAGAAGACTCTAGACCAGTGATAGTGAAACTAGTGAGGGCCCATACCATTTCAGACAAGTGACTGTCCAGTCTCTTCTTAAAGACTTCCAGTGATGGAGCATCCACAACTTCTGAAGGCAACTTCTGTTCCACCGGTTGATTGTTCTCACTGTTAGGAAGTTTCTCCTTAGTTCCTGGTTGATTCTCTCCTTGATGAGTTTCCATCCATTGTTTCTCATCCTGCCTTCTGGTTCTTTGGAAAATAAGTTGACCCTTCCCTCTTCTTTGGGGCAGCCCTTCAAATACTGGAATTCTGCTATCATGTCCCCCATTAGTCCTTCTTTTCTCTAGACTATCCAAACCCAAATCCTGCAACTGTTCTTCCTATGTTTTAGTCTCCAGGCCTTTAATCATCTTCCTTGCTCTTCTCTGCACTTTTTCCAAAGTCTCAACTAGGTGCCCCATTCTTTATAAAGCGGTACTAATACTTCATGTGATCTTGATTGCATATCATCTTGTGAGCTTGATTCTTTCTAGGAGGAAAGTCTTGGTGTTCTCTGAGCTTGGTGGTTTTCTTACAGACGTTTTATGAGCCAGCCAGGTAACATCATCAGTGCTAGAAGGGAGAGGGGTTTGCAGAGAGGAGGAGGAGGAGAAATTGTTGTCCCTGGTGCTCTCTGAGTTTGGTGGTTTTCTTACAGACATTTAATTACCAAACTAGGTAATGTCATCAGTGCTGACTTTTACCAAGTTTGGTAATGAAACGTCTCCAAGAAAATCACCAGGCTCAGAGACTTCTCACGCACCTTTATACTTCCACTTTCCTTCGATGATCTTTTTAACTTCCCACCGTTTTTTAATCAAACCCAGATATTTGAACGGGGCAGATCCTTGTTTAAAAAGCCAAGACTGGATGTGTAGTTAAATCTCATCCTTCACCCACCCACCCCCAGTCCCCACGGTGGAGGGAGAGAGAGAGGGGTGTGCTGAACAGAATTGAAAACTAATTGAAGAGCCGTTAAAGCGCTAAACGCTTCCCCCGAAAGGAACCTTCCTCCAGTTATCTGCATTCGCAGCACAGAACAAGTTGGCGAGTATTTAAGATAATTCCCAAGTGCTGGCTATTTTTAGTTCCCTCCTAAGCTTCTCTAAGAGCTTTTTCAGCTGTGCTTTTTCCTTTAACCTGGCCTTACAAGCTAAACCATTAAGCTGTCTGATTTCCGCCTTACACCGGGAGGGGAGAGAGCTCAGCAAACCCTCCACGGCGGTGAAAGTATTTCAGCTTATCTAGATATTTTAAGAGAGGCCCTCTCAATATGGGTTCTCTTTTTTCCCCTCCCCTAAACACCACACTCTGGCTGGCCGCAGAGTGGGGAGGGAATGGGGATTTTGCAATATCCACACCTCCTCCAGGAATTGGGAGGGAATGGAGATTTTGCAGTATCCCTCCCCTGCCACGCCCACCAAGTGCTAAGTCCAAGTGCTATTGCTATTGCTACCTTCGGGTACACAGGTGCTTCAGATCGTATCAGTGTTGTAAGCAAAGATGTCGTGACTCATGCATGACCTGATGCTACAAATAACATGTTATGTGTAAACTAACAAGGGAGGATCTTTGGGAACCAGCTAAACAAACCAGACTATCCCAAGCTGGTAGGTTCCAGCCATGTTGAACTTCAGCCCATCCCATTCCCAATAACTTGCTGTCTTTTATTGGTGTGTAGTTGTGTGAGCGATTCTGTAGAATTTACAAAGCACCCATTTGCTGTTTAGCATAAACAGCAGCTCCTGGCCACTCCCGAGAAATAGTATCCCTGCTCCTTGTTTGTGGTAGATAAGATGGAAGACCCCGGTTCCTTTTAGCTGAACTCTTCCAGTCAACTCTTGCCGATGTGTTAGGCTTCATGTTTGCGTCAGAATGGAGTGCTGATAAAAACTCGAGCTGAGTGGGGAAGATATTCTGACATATTAAAACAGGCTCCAATCTGTTTGAAGAGTCACAACGAAAGCTGGAACACCCAACCGCTTTCAAGAAAATGTCACCCAAAAGCAGAATCTCTTTTTGTGTGTGTGTGTGTGCCAATAATAAGAATTAGAAACATTTTGTCATGTCCTCTCCCAAGAATTGGAATCACGTAAAGGTTGAAAGAGATCTTGGCGATATCTAATCCAGAGGTCTGTAGAGATTCTCAGTCAAGAGACGCCGTGGCGCAGTGGTGAGAGTGCAGTACTGCAGGCTCCTTCTGCTGACTGCCGGCTGCCTGCAATTTGGCAGTTCGAATCTCACCAGGCTCAAGGTTGGACTCAGCCTTCCGTCTTTCCGAGGTGGGTAAAATGAGGACCCAGTTGGGGGTCAAGAGACTGACTCTGTAAACCGCTTAGAGAGGTGTTTTCTTAGGGTGGAAAGCCTGAGGAACGTGAGACTCTCCTGATGTTTGCAGAACTTCTCAAGACTTGGCCTTCTGTTGGGGCCTTCCGTTTGAAAATAAGCAGTGCTGGACCGCTTTGACAGGAGGTGCGGCTGAGCCTGTCACTCTGCTTTTGAAAGGCTATCAGAGAATTAGACAACTGTTCAGCTTTGCCCATATGTTTGCTTAACATGTTTTTAAATTTTTAACTTTTAATTGGTTTGTCATTTTAAACTGGGGCCAAATTAATATATATTCTTTTAATTGTTTTTAATGTTTGTATTGTATGTTTTTATCTGGCTGTACACCGCCCTGAGTCCCTTGGGAGAAGGTGTGGTATATAAATCCGAAATAAAATAAAAATAAAATACAAGTAATCTCAGGATATAAGGAATGTCACTGTGCCACATGTCCTAAACCCTGGGTTATTAGATCAAGTGTGAGTGATATATCGCCACTTGAAAAGTCCTGGAGTCATATGAGCATAACTCCTTGGGCTATTTTAATTAGCCATAGTCTCCATCCACCTTCAAAGGCTACGTTTGGAAGAATGATGTGCCAAGGAAAGGACCCCCACTTTAAGAAATTCTTCTATCACTCCTGGTGACTGTGAATTGAAAAATTCACAGAATTTTTTCAGAATTGAAAAAATATTAGAAAAAAAATTTAAAAAATGGTTGCAGGAAATAACCGGAGCTCAACTGGAATATACACTGGAACTGTTCCTTCTGGGTATAATGAAAAAAAAACTTATGATAAGAAAACAAGACCTATGAGCCTACATATAACGACCGCAACAAGATTGGCCTTTGCGCAACGTTGGAAGAAGGCAGAGATGCCCTCCGATGACTTCATAATAAAAAATAAAATCTTTGATTGCGCTGAAATGGACAAACTAACATTGGAATTGAAAGGAATGACAGACTTGGAGTATTATGTATCATGGGAGAAATGGTACAAATGGATTAAAAACAGAAAAATAAAATAGATTCAGATATAATAGAATTTGATGAAATTAAGTGCATAGAGTATAAGAACTGAATAGCGATATGTCGTGTAAAAGGTCACAGTTCTGCATAGAAATTTTCTTCTTTGTATTTTTGTATTTTTGTACTTATGTTTTTAGTTTTGGTTTGTTTAAAAATTAATAAAATATGGTTTTTTTTTTAAAGGAAAAAATACTTCCTAAGTGAGAAACTTTAATTCTCTTCCCGAGTATCTTTCTTCTCTAACGTTTCCCTCTGTTGGGCACCAAACCAGCTCATGTCATGTTTTCCAGCTCTTCAGATGTTTGATAACCTCTGTTCCTAATTTGATAGCCATAAAGGCGGAGAGCAAAATTAAGTTCCTTGGAAGAGAGAAACCAACATATGTCAGGCACTTCTGTGGTCATATAGACACACCAATGTGTGTTATACAATAGTATAAATTCAAGATTGATACAAGGAGGCATGAGATAATTAAAATTCTTATTCCTAATGTTTCTTTAGGATAGGATAGGATAGGATAGGATAGGATAGGATAGGATAGGATAGGATAGGATAGGATAGGATAGGATAGGATAGGATAGGATAGGATTCTTTATTGGCCACGTGTGATTGGACATACAAGGAATTTGTCTTTGGTGCATACGCTCTCAGTATACATAAAAAAAAGATACGTTCGTCAAGAATCATAAGGTACAAGACTTAATGATTGTCATAGGGAACAAATAAGCAATCAGGAAACAATATCAATATAAATCGTAAAGATACAAGCAAAAGGTTACAGTGATACAGTCATAAGTGGGAGGAGATGGATGGTAGGAACAATGGGAAGATTAATAATAATGTAGACTTAGTAAATAGTTTGACAGTGTTGAGGGAATTATTTGTTTAGCAGAGTGATGGTGTTTGGGAAAAAACTGTCCTTGTGTCTAGTTGTTCTGGTGTGCAGTGCTCTATAGTGTCGTTTTGAGGGTAGGAGTTGAAGGAGTTTATGTCCAGGATGTGAGGGATCTGTAGATATTTTCACAGCCCTCTTTTTGACTCGTGCAGGATACAGGTCCTCCATGGAAGGCACGTTGGTAGCCAGGGTTTTTTCTGCCGTTCTAACTATCCGTTGAAGTCTCTGTCTGTCTTGTTGGGTTGCAGAACCAAACCAGACAGTTATGGAGGTGCAGATGACAGACTCAAGAATTCCTCTGCAGAACTGGATCAGCAGCTCCTTGGGCAGTTTTAGCTTCCTGAGTTGACGCAGAAGGAACATTGTTTGTTGTGCTTTTTTTGATGACGTTTTTGATGTTAGGTGTCCATTTTAGATCTTGCGCTATGGTAGAACCTAGAAATTTGAAGGTCTCTACTGTTGATACTATCATGTCTAGTATTGTGAGAGGTGGAAGTATGGGAGGGTTTCTCCTAAAATCCACCACCATTTCTACGGTTTTGAGTGTCTTCAGTTCCAGATTGTTCTGGTCGCACTACGAGGCTAGTTGTTCAACCTCCCGTCTGTATGCGGATTCATCATTGTCTCAAATGAGACCGATCACTGTTGTGTCATCTGTGAACTTCAGTCGTTTAACAGATAGATCGTTAGAGATGCAGTCCTTGGTATACAGAGAGAAGAGAAGTGGGGAGAACACACAGCCTTGGGGGGGCCCTGTGCTAATTGTACAGGTATCTGATGTGATTCTGCTTAGCTTCACCTGCTGCTTCCTGTCTGTTAGGAAGCTTATGATCCACTTGCAAGTGTGTTCATGTACCTGTAGCTGGTTTAGCTTACTTAGAAGAGTGTCTGGAATGATGGTGCTGAACTAAAGTCTACAAAGAGGATCCTTGCGTAGGTCTTTGGAGATTCAGGATGTTGTAGGATGTAATGCAGAGCCATATTAACAGCATCATCTGTTGATCTATTTGCTCGGTATGCGAATTGCAAGGGGTCTAACAGCAGATCCGTGATGGTTTTCAAGTGGGAAAGCACTAGCTTTTCAAAAGTTTTCATGACTAGAGAAGTTAGAGCAACTGGTCTGTAGTCATTCAGTTCCTTGATGGTGGGCTTCTTCGGCACTGGGATGTTGCCACCTTCGGGGGAAAAAAAAACCCTCCCAGATGCTTCAGATGTCTCCTCTTTTGTATGTAACTGAATTAAAACAACTTCTTACTGGTATTACTAGTAAATACAAGTAAATACTAGCAAAAGTTTGGACTGCTATAACATTTGACCCTTTATCAGTAGATAAAAGCTGTTGGAAACCATACACATTTGGAAGTCTTTTGAGAGTATTCATCATAGTTTCTCAGAACATAGAATAATAGAATCGGAAGGGACCTTGGAGGCCTTCTAGTCCGTCTTTTTTAAGCAGGAGACCATAGACCATTTCAGATAAACGGTTATCCAGTCCCTTTTTGAAAGCCTCCAGTGATGGAGCACGCACAACTTCTGAAGGCAACTTCTGTTCCACTGGTCGATTGTTCTTAGTGTCAGGAAATTTCTCCTCAGTTCTAGGTTGCTTCTCTCCTTGGTTAGTTTCCATCCGTTGTTTCTCATCTTGCCTTTTGGTGATTTAGAAAATAGTTTGACCCACCCCCTCATTTTTGTAGGAGTCCCTCAGATATTGGAACACTGCTATCATGTCACCCCTAGTTCTTCTTTTCATCAAACTAGACGTACCCAATTCCAGCAACCGTTCTTCATACGTTTTAGCCTTCAGTCCCCTAATCCTCTTTGTTGCTCTTCTCTGCACACTTTCTAGAGTCTCCACATCTTTTTCTCCTTCCTCCTCTTCCTCTATGAGCCTTGTGGACCACACCTATGGATTCCAAGATTGCAGTGGAACATTTTGTACTTTACTACTAATGTACATTCAGTGGCTAAAATGCTGAGCTTGTCGATCGGAAGGTTGGCAGTTCAGCGGTTCGAATCCCGAGTGCCGCGTAACAGGGTGAGCTCCCGTGACTTGTCCCAGCTTCTGCCAACCTAGCAGTTCGAAAGCAGGTAAAAAATGCAAGTAGAAAAATAGGAACCACCTTTGGTGGGAAGGGAACAGTGTTCCGTGCGCCTTTGGCATTGAGTCATGCCGGCCACATGACCACGGAGACGTCTTTGGACAGCGCTGGTATTTCGGCTTTGAAACGGAGATGAGCACTGCCCCCTAGAGTCAGGAACGACTAGCAAATATGTGCGAGGGGAACCTTTACCTTTACCTTTACACTAATACAAAGGAATTACACATCCAATCTATTTATTTATTAATTTTTATGCCGCCCCTCCCCATCTCACCATCTTGGGTGGCTTACGAGGTAATAAAAATAGAATTACAAAAAGAATTATAAGTGGGTGGCTTACAATGTAATAAAAATAGAATGATATAAAAACGATTATAAATCTAAGAACAGTTAATATTGTTCTTATTATTAATACAAGGATCCGAGGAGTTTTCTACCTGTGTTCCTTTTTTGAGCATGACATGCAGAAAGTTTCCTTTGAGTTTACTATTATTACTTACTATTAACTGCAAGAAGCAAGTACCCTGAGGGAAGTGAAGGCTGAAGAAATGAGTCTATCCAATTTAGAGGCCATATCAGACAAAGAAAGCAAAATGAGCAATTAGGTTAGCTGCATGTAGGCTTAGTCACAGCTAGGTTGTCAAGGGGAAATCGGGAAACCCAGGCAGTTCAAATGAATATAGAAGTTTATTCAAGTTTAAGCTCTCTACAAAAATCTGAACTACTAATGGTCAAAGCAAATTGCCGGTAGATAAGGGTCAACGGAATTCAAGAATGGTTGGACTTACTGTAAGTCTCTTGTGGGCACGAAGGACTCAAGACTGATGATACGTTTGACCCCTCCCTCACATTCAGCCTGGTCATCTCCTACACAGATGATGCAATGTTGTGTAAACGGGTTGAAGCTTCAACTCTTAAAACTGGGAGTGGACAATATTTTTGATAGTGGCTGTTTCTATTCATCTGGTAGGAGAAGCTTTTAGCTTTTAGACTTCCAAGAGGCTTTAATCTTTCTTGGTATTTTCAGTAGATATCCTCATATAGTGTACATTTTTCATTGTTAAAATTGGGTGGGCTATTTATTTAGCTTTCCTCACTACTGTTCTCTGGATTTTTATCACGTACCGCCATATTTGTTCATGCTTATCTGCTGGTTTCCTTCCTTCCCCTGGACCACATCTTGATTTTTATTTTTATTTTTTAACTCCGGCAGAGTTTAGCTGTTTGAAAACTGAGAATGAACTGTGGTGGTCCCAGATGATTACAAAGAGCTAGTAGACTACACATTTTTTTTAAATAGGGAAGGCAGGCCCTGGGATTTATAGGCCTATTCACCTGACCCCCTTTTTTTTTTAACTTAAGAAATACTATATCATCTTAAAACAATTAAATCGTACAGTAGCTGCAGGAAAGTGGGGCAGGAACTAGCAGGGGAGAAAAACTAGGGTTAAGCTGACTTTACAGAAATAAAAAGCATGGAGAGAAATGATGATAAAACTTGAAAGAGCAACATATATATTTTTTTTAAAAATCATGGCTCCGTCAAGGATATGTAAGTGACTCCAACCCACCTTCTAATTAAATATATCAACACATCTTTACAAGGCATTTCAAACGTCTTTAAATAATTAGCGTTCTTAATTGTTGATGACAACAGAATCAAAACAAGTTGATTGTTTTGTGGGACTATCTTGGGGAAAAAAAATAGCTGGTTGACTTTATTTAAGAATCAGAGGGGTACCAGGTTAGAAAAGGTCTTTCCACATCATCTTGATGAAGTGATATCTGAACAATAGAGTAGAGCAGAGCAAAATGAAGAATGGAATGAAGAGTAGAGTAGAGTAGAGTAGAGTAGAGTAGAGTAGAGTAGAGTAGAGTAGAGAATGGAATGAATATAGAATGGCCAGAGTAGAGTAGAGTAGAGTAGAATGAAGAATAGAATAGAATAGAATAGAATAGAATAGAATAGAATAGAATAGAATAGAATAGAAAATTGGAATAGAATAGAATAGAGTAGAGTAGAGTAGAGTAGAGTAGAGTAGAGTAGAGTAGAGTAGAGTAGAGTAGAATGGTTCAGATAGATGTATAAATTTGGATTCCTTAGTTGTAAAAACTCTATGGAAATTCTCAGTCAACCAGGTCACGGTTATCCCAAAGATGCTTCCCCCCCAAAAAAAAGGCACCCCAATTTTTGTTTCGTTTCTTCTTTTAAAAGTTTTGCTTCTCATCCAGAAGTTCGATCTTCTCTTGACAATCCAATTGCCTTTGGTGCTGTATTTCTGGGACAGTCAGTTTGTGAGCAACTGAATTGTAATGGAATTCCTGTAAGTAAACATAATGTAAACTTGTGAGTTGCAATAATTCATCAGCAGGGAGAAAAACAGACACTTGTTATTTTGCCAGAAGACTTACAGCTTCTCCTAAAATGGCTAATCACAAAAAAAAAAAAAAAAAAAAAAAGGCAATTTTATTCCCAGAATAAACAAGCAACTTCAACAAGAGAACTCAATGTTGTTCCTTTTTCTCCTCCTCCTCCTCCTCCTCCTCTTCTTCTTCTTTTTCTTCTTCTTCTTCTTCCTCTTCCCCTTCCTCCTCCTCCTCCTCCTCCTCCTTCCTCTTCTTCTTCCTCTTCCTCTTCCTCCTCCTCCTTTGGAAGGGACCTTGGAGGTCTTCTAGTCCAATCCTCTATAGGATATAGGATAAGATACCCTATATCATGTCAGTCTCTCTTAACAAGCCTCTAGTGATGGAACATCCATAACTTCTGAAGGCAACTTCTGTTCCATTGATTAATTGTCCTCACTGTTAGGAAGTTTCTCCTTAATTCCAGGTTGCTTCTCTCCTTGGTTAGTTTCCATCCCTTGTTTCTTGTTCTGCCTACTGGTGTTAGAATTGCTATAGGAGCTTTTCCAAATAGATAGTAATTCTACCCATGAAAAGAAACCAAGGATCCATTTTCTGTTTAAAAAGTTGATAGAAAAGGAGGTGGAGAGGTACTGAGGGAGAAGAATATTTGACTGAATATTCTTAAATCTTAAAATTCCGTAAGGAAGGTAGGCACACACAAAAAAAAAAAGTGAAAAAGAGACTGGAACTTTTGGGACACATAATTGAATGCAAACTGACATCTTCTTTATTAGATTTTTATCCCGTCTTTATTACTTTATATAACTCAAGGTGGTGAACATACATAGTACACTTTCCTCCTCCTCTTCTCTTCATACAGTTGTAATCAGGAAATTAGCCATAGTATAGTCTGTGATACAGGTTTCCATACCTACAATATGAGTATGTTTTCAATCAACTGAATTATTAACACATTTTGGGGTGTGTGTGATTTTTTTTCTTGTTTTGGTTTGAATCTTTAAAAAAACACCTTTGTTGCTTAATCTCTAACAGAGACGAAGAAAAAATCTGTCTGTCTATTTATCTCTATCATCTGTCTATCTATTTCCATCATCTGGCTGTCTCTATCTATCTATCGATCAATCGATCTATTTATCTACTGTATCCATCCATCCATCCATCTATCTTGTAGCTATTATCTATTTCTGTCTGTCTGTCTGTCTCTATCTCTCTATATCTAACATCTATCATTATCTATCTGTCAATCATCTATCTAGTATCCATCCATCCATCCATCCATCCATCCATCCATCTTACAGCTATTATCTATTTCTGTCTGTCTGTCTGTCTATCTATCTCTATCTCTCTATATCTAACATCTATCATTATCTATCTATCTATCTATCTATCTATCTATCTATCTATCTATCATCTATCTAGTATCCATCCATCCATCCATCCATCCATCCATCCATCCATCTTGTAGCTATTATCTATCTATCTCTGTCTGTCTATCTATCTATCCTATCTATCCTATCTATCTATCTATCTATCTATCTATCTATCTATCTATCTCTATCTCTCTCTCTCTCTCTCTCTCTCTCTCTATCTATCTATCTATCTATCTATCTATCTCTATCTATCTCTCTATCTCTCTATCATTTATGGCTTAGGACCTGGATATTTACAGGACCGCCTGCTGCCACCAGTAGCCTCTCACCGGCCAGTACGCTCTCATAGAGAGGGGCTCCTCCGGGTGCCGTCGGCCAAACAGTGTCGACTGGTGGCCCCCAGGGGGAGAGCCTTCTCTGTGGGGGCACCTAGTATTTGGAATGAACTTCCCCCGGAGATATGGAGGATCCCGGATCTACGCGCCTTCCGCCACGCCCTCAAGACTTTCTTATTTCAACAGGCTGGCCTGGCCTAACTCCTCCCTTTTAACTTTTTAAATTGTAAATTTTAAATCTGTCTTAAGTATTGGGGGTGTTTTAATTTGTTGCGGGCCAAATTTATTTAATGTGGTTTTATATTGTCCTTTTAAATCTTGTAATCTATGTGTTTTATTTTTTGGCTGCTCACTGCCCTGAGTCCTTCGGGAGTAGGGCGGTATATAAATTTAATAAAATAAAATAAAAATAAAATAAAATATACTGTATCTATCCATCCATCCATCCATCTATCTATCTTATAGCTATTATCCCTGTCTGTCTGTCTGTCTGTCTGTCTGTCTATCTATCTATCTATCTATCTATCATTATCTATCTATCATCTATCTATCTATCATCCATCTATCTATCTATCTATCTATCTATCTATCTATCTATCATTATCTATCTATCATCTATCTATCTATCTATCTATCTATCTATCTATCTATCTATCTATCTATCTATCTATCTATCATCTACCTACCAGCCTGTCTACTGTGTGTATAGACCCTTCAGGTAGGTCCAAAATCCCTTTTCCTTCTGGGCTCTTGCATGCCCTGTGAGGATCAGTGACGGAACTCCGACAAAAGTCAGAGTTAGTTTAAGGACACCCAACAGTTTGTGTCCCCATGTACTTCAAAGCCCCCCCTTTTTTCCCCTCCTTTTTTTTTTTTTTAATTCCGAAGCACTCCTCACTCCTGACATCACTTGGCTGCAGTTTTTCAGCCAAAGCGAAAAGTAGGCAGTCAACTGTAGGGCCGGGAATGTGTTGAAGTCAAGACTTCCTGGGGACGCAGCTTCAACCAGCAGGCAAGATCAGATCCAATTAGAGAAGCTCTTAGGAATCCGGGATGGTCTGATGGGATAAGCCAGAAGGGAAACCTTCCACTCACTGCTGCGTTTTAAGAGCAAGGCCTACTCAATGAATCCATGTTTAAACCCTCTTTGTCTCACACGCCCTATGTCATGGGCTGCCCAGCTCCCTTTTCCAGGCGGGAGGTCTGTTTCCATCTGTCCCTTGTTTTTGCAATGGTCAAATCTGCGGTCGAGTTATTTTCCTCTGACTGTGTGAATGCAGTAACTCTCTCGCCAGGATATTTAGACCAAAAGGCCATTTTCCATGCTGAGTGGTGCCAATTTTCTGGCTTCAGAAATTCAGTGCAACCTCCGAATTCTCAGAAAGATTCGCTCCATCTGGTATCCATTTCAGATTGTGTGAGCCGGAAGCGGGGAAAGTGTTTATTTCACACGTAAAATGCTACTTTTCCCTTTTGTGGCTGCAACTTTTGGGTTCTGTGCCAATTTGAGAAAAACTTCTCTCCTTTTGGTTGTCGTTGTTTTTTGTTTTAATATCGTGAGAATTATTTCACTTCGAGATGAAAGGTGATGCTCAGAAAAATTTTATTTTTTATTGTTGGGGGCCACTGTGAGAATGCAAAACCGTGCCATCCTGACTAAAATAAATATGGAGTATTTTGAGAAGATGCTCATAAGACCTCTTCAAAATCATGGCAGGGAATACTATCCCTTGTGGATAATGAGTGACAATATTGGAATAATGAAATTTGCAGCTTCTGGAGGCAACAGGGCTCTCTATCCTTGGGCTGTCAACACGAGATCTCGTACACATCAAGCCGGGAAGAGATATTTAATAAAACAGTTAAAACTTTGTAATATCATAGTTAACGGTTTAGAGCAATGACCTTGTAAATTGTACCAACTAAAATGGCGTTCTTTGCATCCTGGTGGAACTCCTGACTGGAATTTGTGACCTTCCTTAGAACTGCGAAGAAGAGTGTTTAAAAAAGAAAATGGCTGTTAAAATTAGGAGGAGGTAGAGATAGGAAACCAAGATTGCTTTCATGACAGCAGGCCAGAAGTGCTACCACCCTTTGAAGTCTCTCCTCTCTGTCTCCTGCACGGCCTTCCGAATCATGTCGGTGCCATTTTCCTCCTCGTCTTTTTCTTCACAAATCCTCAAAAGTTTGTGCCAGACCTCAGCCTAGTCATCTCCTACCCTGATCCTGCTTCTAAATCAGGTTTACAAAATAACAGAGTTGGAAGAGACCTTGGAGGTCTTCTAGTCCAACCCCCTGCTCAAGTAGGAGACCCTTTCTCCTACCATTTCTCACAAGTGGCTGTCCAATCTCTTCTTAAAAACCTCCAGTGATGGAGCAGCCACAACTTCTGAAGGCAACTTCTGTTCCACTGGTTGATTGTCCTCACTGTTAGGAAGCTTCTCCTTGGTTCTAGGTTGAATCTCTCCTTGATCACTTCAGGTGCTTTGGAAAAATAGGTTGATAGCCATATTGGTGGGCACGCGAGCCTTGATCTAGCTCAGCTGCAGCGCGAATGCTCACGCTGGCCAACGGGTTTTTGGACCTTCTGGGCCCACCTGAAGTTGTTTCCGGCCTCCGGAGGGCCTCCGTGGGGGGGGGTGAGGAATGCCTGTTTTTTGCCCTCCCCAGGCTCCAGAGGCTTTCTAGGAGCTGGGGAGGGTGAAAACGGCCTTCCCTGCCCTCCCAGAGGCCGGAAGCGGCCCATTTGCTGATTTCTGGTGAGACCTGAAGGCCCATTTTTCGCCCTCCCCAGGCTCCAGAGGCTTTCTAGGAACTGGAGAGAGTGAAAATGGCCTCCCACCCCCCCCCAGAGGCGACAAACGGCCTGGGGCACATTGAATTATGGGTGTGGGCCCCCCACTGCCCCCTGCTTTTGGCACACGATGGCAAAAAGGTTAGCCATCACTGGTATAGAATCTCCTGCTTGAGCAGAGACCTGGATTAGAAGACCTCCAAGCTCCTTTCCAGCTCTAGTCTATTCTGAAATTCTGCCATCATTGTCACCCCTGGTCCTTCTCTTCACTAGACTCGATGTATCCCATTCCTTCGACCGTTCTTCCTATGTTTTAGCCTCCAGTCCCCTAATCGCCTTCGTTGCTCTTCTCTGCACTCTTTCGCATGACAATTTCTCGTGAGTATCCAATGAGTAGAAACCGGGTTCTTTCTCCTCTCCCTTTTGTCAGCTCCCTTTCTTGCTACGTCCGCTAATAAAAACACTGGGCGTGAAAATATTATTTAAAAGCAGGCCCCGTGGCTTAGCTCCACCAAGGTTATCTCCCGAACACGTCATTTTAAGTCCTGGAGGCATCTCTGCTCCTGTGTGTTAGATATGTATTAGCCATCCGTTGTTGTGACTTTGATTTATTTGCTCTGTAAATTGGGAACCCCCCCCCCCCCGCACAATAATGAAAAATGACATTAATTGTTTTAATGGAGTTCTCTTTGTCATCTCCTTCGCTTTTCCTCTGGGGGAACGTTTGAAACTCCTTGTGAAGGAAAAAACAACAACAACACAACACTAATCGAAATTGCGGTGATGAGTAAGAACCAGTGTCCAGTCTGCGTGGAGACGTTGAATGTCAATGGGCTTCCCTGTCTTTGAGGGTTTTTTTTCCCTCTTTTCTTCTTTTTTTTTACCCGTTTTTTATTTATTTATTTATTTATTTATTTATTACATGTATTTATATGCCGCCATTCTCCCGAAGGACTCAGGGCGGTGAACACAAGTTAAGAAACAAGTACAATAAAATCATAATTTAATCCAGATAAAATGCAAACGCTGGAATCAGAAAAGTTGAAGGGTTTCTCTAAAAGTCCATATAACGAAAAAAAGAAAAAGAAAAGAAAAAGGAAGCCAACTTTCTTTTCCAACATAGTTTTCTAGGTGATTGTGAGGTTTATTTGGGGTCTGATGACTTGTGACCCAGTGAACATTGTTTTGCCAGGGAATACAATTGGCTCTCAACTTACAACAGTTTTGTTTAGTGACCATTTAAGGCAGTGGTGAAATCTAAAATTTGTTACTACTGGTTCTGTGGGCGTGGCTTAGTGGGGGGGTGTAATGTGACCGGGTGGGCGTGGCCAATTTTATTTTCTTTTTTTACCTTTAAAACCATTTTTTCTACAACCTCTTCCGCGAAGGAAAGAGGGAAAGAGATAAAGAAAGAAAGGAAAAAGGAAGTAAGGAAATAAAGAGAAAGAAAGGAAGAAAGAAAGGAAGGAAGGAAGGAAAGAGGGAGAGAGGAAGGAAGGTAAGAAAGAAAGAAAAGAAAGAAGGAAAGGCAAAGAAAAGAAAGGAAGGAAGGAAGGAAGGAAAGAAAAAAGAGAGATAAAGAAAGAAATAAGAGGGAGAGAGAAAGGAAGGAAAGAAAAAAGAAAGAAAGAAAAAGAAAGAAAGGAAAGAGGGAGAGAAGAAGAAAGAAAGAAAAAAAGAAAGGAAAGAGGGAGAGAAGAAAGAAAGAAAGAAAGAAAGAAAGAAAGAAAGAAAGAAAGAAAGAAAGAAAGAAAGAAAAGAAAAGAAAAGAAATCAGGCAAAGCAAAGTGACTGGAGTTCAGTCGTTCTGATTGGAGACATAATTTTCCAGGTGAAGACCTGACCTCCTCATACTGTAGATTGTCCCAGGGTTGCATTGTAACACATTGTGTCACCTTGTGGTTTCCTTGTTACTTCATTAACACTCAATAAACCACAACTAGTAAAATCTCAAGAAAGGAAGTTTGCACGTAATCTGCTCAATTCATGTTGGGCTTTTTTTTTTTTTTTTTTTTTTGGAAAGGGCGAAAAGGGTGCCGCTTGCCTGAAATAAGTAAAAACAAGCATTATAATTGTATTTCTGTTTAATTGTTTCCCGAATTGCTAAAGGGGAGCTTTAGCGGAATAGGAGTTAATCCAGTTACGATCAATCTGAACTAATCCCTAATGGGAAAATGGTTCATTCTGAGTTTTACGCTGTGTTTAGATACCATCCCATTATCGTCCTGGCTGGAGCTAAAGTATTTTCGTACAACATCTGCAGAGATCTTGGCATCTTTCCTTCTTTCTTTCAAGAACTGGATTTGGCTGCCCTCAAACCCTTTGCATGGACTCTACAGGGAGTCTGAGTATTCAATTCAGCCAGAATAGAGCTGGGAGGGACCTTGGAGGTCTTCTAGTCCAACCCCCTGCTCAAGCAGGAGACCCTATAAACATTTCAGACAAGTGGCTGTCCGGTCTCTTCTTCAAAACCTCCAATGATGGAGCAGCCACAACTTCTGAAGGCAACTTTTGTCCCACTGGTTGATTGTCCTCACTGTTCAGAAGTTTCTCCTTAGTTCCAGATTGCTTCTCCCTTTGATGAGTTTCCATCCATGGTTTCTTCTCTTGCCTTCTGGTTTGGAGAATAAGTTGACCCTTCCCTCTTCTTTGGGGAAGCCCCTCAAATACTGGAATTCTACTATCACGTCACCCCTAATTCTTCTTTTCTTTAGACTAGCCAAAACCAGTTCCTGCAACCGTTCTTCCTTGGTTTTAGTCTCCGGTCTTTTAATTGTCTTAGTTGCTCTTCTTTGCACTTTTATCCAAAGTCTCAGCAACTTTTTTGTCTTCTGGTGACCAAAACTGGATGCTGTGTTAAGTTTTTCCAAACTTGAGTCATTAATAACAAATGCAACAAATCTCTACCATATAACATTTTGCTTTTGTTTTCCTCCCTTCCCCAAAATACGAATGCTAATTGTGATGTATTGTTTTGAGGAATGTGAGGGTTGTTATATGCATTTCGTTTTACACCAACAATACATCTCATGCAGATTAATGTTACAGCCACATCTGATTAGAAATTAATCAGCTTTTAATAATTGCAACTCCAATCGGATAAAAGCTTATAAATAATTCTGTTTGAATTTTTTTTTAAGCATGTCACTGGGAAGGCCAACTTCAAAGCCAAAAGGATATATTGCTAACAGCCTTGGTTTCTGTTTCTTGAGATTCCTACAACTACGAATCCTATTGTTTAGAAACGTTGAGAGCGGGGTTTAAGTAGAAATTATTCTATCAGGATTTTCTCCCGGTAACATTCATTGCAAGCTGTCTAATGTAAAGGGTAATTGCAACTTCAAGTAGGTAGTTACAAGTGTGTGGAGGTCACCATACGCTTCTAACCTTCCTGGATTTGCAAGTTTGCAGATGGCTTCCGTGGGATTAATGGGACCAAATGTTAATGTATAAGGCTGTACATTCTTAGTTTCCTGGCCTGAATCATGGTTTTTTTTCCCCTCTCCTCTCCTCTCCTTTCTCTCTCTCTCTCTCTCCCTCCCTCTCTTTCCCCCCTCTTTCTTTCTTTGTTTCCCTCTGTCTCTCTCCCTCCCTCCCCCTATGTCCCTCTCTTTCCCTCTCCTTTTCCTTCTTTCTCCCTCCTTCCTTCTCTCTCTTTTCCTCCCTCTCTCCTTCCCTCCCCCCTCTCTCTTTCCCTCTCTTTCCCTCTCTTTCTCCCTCCTTCCCTCTCTCTCTTTCCCTCTCCTTTTCCCTCTTTCTCCCTCCCTCCCTCCGTCTCTTTTTCCCTCTTTTTCCCTCCTTCCCTCTCTCTCTTTTCCTCCCTCCCTCCCTTTCTTTCCCTCTCTTCCCCCGTCTTTCTCCCCTCCTCTCGCCCTTTCTCCCTCCCACTCTCTCCCTCTCTTTTTCCCTCTTTCTCCCTCCTTCCCTCTCTCTCTTTTCCTCTCTCCCTCCCTCCCTCTCTCTCTCCCTCCCTCCCTCTCTCTTTCTTTCCCTCTCTTTCCCCCTCTTTCTCCCCTCTCACTCTTTCCTCTCTCCCTCCTACTCTCTCCCTCTCTTTTTCCCTCTTTCTCCTTCCTTCCCTCTCTTTCCCTCCCTCCCTCTCTTTCTCTTTCCCTCTCTTTTTCCCTCTTTCTCCCTCCTTCCCTCTCTCCCTTTCCCTCTCTTCCTCCCTCCCCCTCCCTCTTTTTCCCTTTCTCCCTCCTTCCCTCTCTCTTTCCCACTCTCCCTTCCTGTTTCTCCCTTTCTTCCTCCCTCTCTTTCCCTCTCTCTCCCTTCCCCCTCTATCTCTTTCCCTCCTTCCCTCCCTCCCCCTCTCCCCCTGTATTCTCTGCATGAGTAGAAGATAGATGAAGAGAGCGAAGCCAACTTGCTAGCAGTCCTCACAGAAACGTTGGATAGCATCCCAGTGGATGAAGATGGATTGCCTTCCTTCGATGCCCTGACAGATGGAGATGTGACCAGCGAAAATGAGGCTAGTCCTTCCTCAGTGCCTGGCAGCAGCCCTCCACCCCAGGAGGCAGAAGAGACGTCCCTAGTAAGAGTCCACTTTCCTCGGGTTTCTGGGAAACGGAGTTGCCTTCTGACTGTACAAAGCAGGGGTTATGAAGTCATTGTCTGGTTTGGTTTCTCTCAACAAGTTGCAACGTCAAGAAAGCTAAATTCCAACGGGAAATGTTCTGAGGGGATAACATCTCTGGAAGAGGAAAAATTAGTCTCTTTCTGAAGGAATTCTAGATGCCTCTGTAAGGGCCATTGGGTTGTTGTCTTCTTTGCCTTCGATTTGTGTTGGGGAAAGAAAAGGAAATGTTGTCCATGCATGCAGAGTTCATTACTAGGGACCTTCTGGTGCCTTCGTAGGCATTTCCTTTCAAGCATAAGTTGCTTATTTATGGAAGTTGGTTGAAGATTTTGCTGACATTCAGACATGATTAAGGTTAAAGTCTCTCTGTGGGATAACCAGCTCTGGTCAGGTTCAGCTCAGTGAATAGGTCCTGGAACAAGGGAGGGAGGGAGAGAGGGAGGGAGGGAGGGAGGGAGGAAGGAAGGAGAAGGAAGGAAGGAAAAGATAGAAGGGAGGAAAGGAAGGAAGGAGAAGGAAGGGAGAGTGGGAGGAAGGAAGGAGAAGATAGAAGGGAGGGAGGGAGGAAAGGAAGGAAGGAGAAGGAAAGGAGAGTGGGAAGAAGGAAGGAAGGAAGGAAAAGGTAGAAGGGAAGGAAGGAAGAAGAAGGAAGGGAGGGAGGGAGGAAGGAGAAGGAAGGAAGAAAAAGATAGAAGGGAGGGAAGCAAGGAAGGAGAAGGAAGGGAGAGTGGGAGGAAGGAAGGAGAAGATAGAAGGGAGGGAGGGAGGAAAGGAAGGAAGGAGAAGGAAAGGAGTGGGAGGAAGGAAGGAAGGAAAAGGTAGAAGGGAAGGAAGGAAGAAGAAGGAAGGGAGGGAGGAAGGAAGGAAGGAGAAGGAAGGAAGGAAAAGATAGAAGGGAGGGAAGCAAGGAAGGAGAAGGAAGGGAGAGTGGGAAGAAGGAAGGAAAAGATAGGAGGGAGGAAAGGAAGGAAGGAAAGAAGGGAGGAAAAGATAGAAGGGAGGGAGGAAAGGAAGGAAGAAGGAAGGAAGAGTTACATACATTCTGCAATGAAACAGAGCAACCTTTAATGTACTGTAACGCTCCTAGATCAGCCTTCTGATTCAAAAATCACGGGATTTCGAGGTGATATTTCATGGGTTTTAGTTGGGGAAATTCAACATAAATCATCCAACCCATTAATCTATTGTAGATCTCACACATGATTGGAACAAGCGTGTAATGAATGTCCTTCAGGTGGAAGATTTGTGAGAAGTTACAGAACAAAATAAAAGGGAGAGAAGTTCCTCTCTCAACCCTAACTTTAGAAAACCCAATTCAGTTGCCCGACAACTTTAATCTTTCAGGCATAATGGAACTGAGAAGCTCAGGATCTCATAACTGGGACTATCAAGATAAACTTGTAAAGTACATCTCCTAAAAGATGTTATCAGCTACAAGGAAGAGGCTTGCCAAAGGCCAGATGTTTCCTTTGAGATAGAATATTGCATTGTGCATTGGCTCTGGGAGTTTTCTTATTAAAACCAGTGAGGTCTTCAGTTAGAATAGAATAGAATAACAGAGTTGGAAGGGACCTTGGAGGTCTTCTAGTCCAACCCCTTCCTTAAGCAGGAAACCATGTGCCATTTCACACAAATAGCTGCCTAATCTCTTCTTAAAAACCTCCAGTGTTGGAGCAATCACAACTTCTGGAGGCAAGTTGTTCCACTGATTAATTGTTCTCACTGTCAGGAAATTTCTCCTTAGTTCTAAGTTGCTTCTCTCCTTGATTAGTTTCCACCCATTGCTTCTTGTCCTGCCCTCAGGTGCTTTGGAGAATAGGTTGACTCCCTCTTCTTTGTAGCAACCCCTGAGATATTGGAAGACAGCTATCATGTCTCCCCTAGTCCTTTTCATCAAACTAGACATACCCAGTTCCTGCAACTGTTCTTTATATGCTTTGGAGTAAAGGTTGACCTCTCTTCTCCATGACAGCTCCTCAAGTAACAGAATAACAGAGTTGGAAGGGATCTTGGAGGTCTTCTAGTCCAACCCCCTGCTTAGGCAGGAAACCCTACACCACTTCAGTTACAAATGGCTATCCAATCTCTTCTTAAAAATGTCCAGTGTTGGAGCATTCACAACTCCTGGAGGCAATTCATTCTACTGATTAATTGTTCTCACTGTCAGGAAATTTCTCCTTAGTTCTAAGTTGCTTCTCTCCTTGATTAGTTTCCACCCATTGCTTCTTGTCCTGCCCTCAGGTGCTTTGGAGAATAGCTTGACTCCCTCTTCTTTGGGGCAGCCCCTCAAATATTGGAAGACTTCTATCTTGTCTCCCCTGGTCCTTCTCTTCATCAAACTAGACATAACCAGTTCCTGTAACCGTTCTTCATATGTTTTATCCTCCAGTCCCCTGATCCTCTTGGTTGCTCTTCTCTGCACTCTTTCCAGAGTCTCCACATCTTTTCTTTTACAACTTCTGCCTTTGCAGGGAGGCGTTTGACAAATCTAAATCAGATCAGACTTGCTTAATGGGTAAACTATGCACAGACCATCTCTCCATGTCCGGACTGAACTCAACGAATCAAAGAGTGTGAATTTCAACGGAGAAGGAATAAGAAATAAGAACGGCTAACCGCTTTCTTTCTTTCTTTCTTTCTTTCTCTTCCCAACCTTCCCCCCTTTCCCAACCACCAATTATTTCCTTCCGCTCTTCCTCACAGCTTAAGAAACTCTTGCTGGCTCCAGCAAACATCCAACTAAATTACGATGAATGCAGCGGCCTCGGCACACGCAACCATGCCAACGCCAATCACCGGATCAGAACAAACCCCGCCGTGGCCAAGGTACCGTGTTCACCTCTGTAAAGCCTATGTGGAGATGAATTTGCAAACGCTCGATCCTTGCAGTTTCCGTGCAGAGCATAGTCCGGTATTGACAGATGTCAGATCTTGGCACCAGGAGAAGCAGCTATATAGGGACCATAGGTGAAAGCATCATTCCTTTTCTGAACGTACCTAGGGCACCCTGGGCATTTTGTAGCTCCCAGGCCACATCTGACCCTTTGGCTATCGCTGTCCTGCCTGGATGAGCTCAGTCAGAAACTAGAAAGCAAATGTCAATAAGTTGTAGTAAGTATGCCAGGCAACTCAGCTGGGATCGTCAGAGGCTCTTAAAGGCACTTTTTTTCCTACAACCTCTTCGGCCAAAGAGGTTGTAGAAAAAATGCTTTTAAAAGGCTCTGACGATCAGGCAACTCAACTGGGATCCTCAGAGCCTTTTAAAAGCATTTTTTCTACTGAAGCCTCTGACAATCCCAGCTAAGCCGCACGATCATCAGAGGTTTTTTTTTTTTTTGACTTTTAAAAGCATTTTTTCTACAACCTTAAGAAGTTGCAGGAAAAAATGCTTTTAGAAGCCTCTGACGATCAGGCAACTCAGCTGGGATCGTCAGAGGCTCTTAAAGGCATTTTTTTTCCTACAACCTCTTCGGCCAAAGAGGTTGTAGAAAAAATGCTTTTAAAAGGCTCTGAAGATCCCAGCTGAGTTGCCTGATCGTCAGAGGCTTTGGTAGAAAAAAATGCTTTTAAAAGGCTCTGACGATCAGGCAACTCAACTGGGATCCTCAGAGCCTTTTAAAAGCATTTTTTCTACCAAAGCCTCTGACGATCCCAGCTAAGCCGCATGATCATCAGAAGCTTTTTTTTTTTTTTTTTTGACTTTTAAAAGCATTTTTTCTACAACCTTAAGAGGTTGCAGGAAAAAATGCTTTTAGAAGCCTCTGACGATCAGGCAACTCAGCTGGGATCGTCAGAGGCTCTTAAAGGCATTTTTTTTCCTACAACCTCTTCGGCCAAAGAGGTTGTAGAAAAAATGCTTTTAAAAGGCTCTGAAGATCCCAGCTGAGTTGCCTGATCGTCAGAGGCTTTGGTAGAAAAAAATGCTTTTAAAAGGCTCTGACGATCAGGCAACTCAACTGGGATCCTCAGAGCCTTTTAAAAGCATTTTTTCTACCAAAGCCTCTGACGATCCCAGCTAAGCCACACGATCATCAGAGGCTTTTTTTTTTTTTTTACTTTTAAAAGCATTTTTTTGGGCGAAGAAAAAGTGCTTTTAAAAGTAAAAAAAAAAAAAAAGCCTCTGATGATTGCACGGCTCGGCTGGATAGGGTGGGGGGGCAGGGATTTTTGCTACCCATTCTCCGAACCATCCGCCGCCATTGCTATCGGATTGGGTGATCCGGTCCTAACCGGGAGCATTTCACCCCTGCACGCATGCAATACAGCTGCATTGCCTTTATTTTGAAGGCAGCTGTTATTTGTTTGTTTGTTTATTTATTTAAATTTATGCCTGGGCATGCCTGCTTGCCCACATACTTTCACAGCCCAACTGGTTCAGCCAGGGGTGAAATTCACGTACCTTCTCTACCGGTTCACAAATGCTTGCTTTGCTCACATGTGCTGTCATCCGCTCATGCACAAAGCCTTCTGCACATACGCAAAGCCTTCTCTTCAGCGCAGAGGCTTTAAATCATCCCCAAAAAGTGACGTCGTGACGGCGTGGGTGGGCGGAGCTTCCCGCAGCCTCCACTAACGGTTTGCCCAAGCCGGATAGAACTGGTTGAATTTCACCCCTGGGTTCAGCCCTTCATCACAGTCCCGGTTTCTCCTGCAGCTTCTTGGAAAAATTAATTGCCCACCCCTGGCGCAGAGGTTAGCCCACAGATTTTCTAAGCCAGGGTGAGTGGCATACTGGCTTCAAGATAATGTAGAGAGAGGGAAAGAAGGAGCATTGGAGGGGTTGATTTATTTTCCATCTGAAACGCCTCTGCCTAGTTTGTATTTAGTAGAGGGTCACGATGGCTAAGCATTTAGACGCTGAGATTGTCAGCTGGAAAGCTGACAACCAAGGTTTGAGACCCGCGTACTGCACGACAGGGTGAGCTCCCGTCCTTGCCTCAGCTATGCTGGGGCTATCAATGTAAAGATTTTAATTGGGTTTTAAATGGGATTTTAAATTTGGGGTTTTATAAATTGGGCCTATTGTTTAATAATTTTAATTATTTTTTTAAATTTTGTCTGTCTTTGTGCTTTTAATCAGGCTGTACACTTGCCCTGAGTCCTTCGGGAGAAGGGCGGTATAGAAATAAAATAAATAAATAAGTAATAAAATAAATAAATATGCCCACCTAGCAGTTCGAAAGCATGCGAATACGAGTAGATAAAATAGAGCTATTCTCCA
The DNA here is from genome assembly GCA_022577455.1 of Arizona elegans. NCBI lineage: Eukaryota > Metazoa > Chordata > Lepidosauria > Squamata > Colubridae > Arizona > Arizona elegans. Next base: position 7,810,716 of record JAKOOJ010000028.1, read on the forward strand.
CGTCCCAAGTTTTTTTTAGGTAGCGTGTGAATATGCTTTTTAAAATTAAAGTTGCTACTATTATTATAAGGGGGTGTGATGGCTCCACAGTTAAAGACACTGAGTTTGTCAGCTGGAAAGCTGTCCCCAAAAGATGCTGCTTTTTCAAGGAGCAACTGGACTTTCTGTTTTTTCTTTGCTCTGAGCTGAAGAAGCTTCTCAGATGAGAAGTGAAACGTCTTTAAGGAAAAACCAGAAAGTCCAGTTGCCTCTACCTATAGTAAATACCTTTAGTAGAAAAGGGACAGTGGAGAAGTAGCAGAGAGGGGCAATGTCTTTTTCATTCTATTACAGTAAAAGCGATCAATATTCTACATCTTAATGTCATTTTTTTTTGGTTGGCAAAGTATATTGGCATTTTTACAGCCCACTCTTCGTTTTTCTATGTGCAGAGTAGATGTAGTTGCCCTTAAAAATAGAGGCCTGATTTGATGTCCAGGCCTGGTTCGCTCCTCTGCCAGCCATCCAGCTCAAAAGAAGATTATGCTGGCACCTTAGAAGAAAGCTCTGGGGTGGCCATTGATTGCTTGAGTTGCTGGCAGCGGGTAAATCTGTTAGCAACCTGTATTAAGCAATGTTTGTCTTGCCATTCACCGTAACTGAAAACAGAGCGTTTAGGGGCACTTAAGAGAGTTGCGAACAGGTTGTAAGACTTGAGCAATCAGCATCAAATTAAGCTTTAAACTCTTCCTCTGTCTTTTTTCCCTTTCCTGCTGATAGCAGTGAAGGAATTATAGGCCCTTATGAAGTATATATATTGTGCTGCCTAGAAGCATTGAAAGGAATGCGGTGGCTCAGTGGCTAAGATGCTGATCTTGTCGATGGAAAGGTCGGAAGTTCAGTGGTTCGAATCCCGAGTGCCGCATAACTGGGTGAGCTCCCGTGACTTGTCCCAGCTTCTGCCAACCTAGCAGTTCGAAAGCATGTAAAAAAAATGCAAGTAGAAAAATAGGGACCACCTTTGGTGGGAAGGTAACAGCGTTCCGTGCGCCTTTGGCATTGAGTCATGCCAGCCACATGACCACGGAGACGTCTTCGGGCAGCACTGGCTCTTCGGCTTTGAAACGGAGAGGAGCATCGCCCCCTAGAGTCAGGAACGACTAGCACATATGTGCGAGGGGAACCTTTACTGTTTACCTTTAGAAGCATTGAAACGTAGGAGGACGGAAATAAAAAGCAGTATCAAAGCCATTTAGGAATTTTAATGTCATTTTCCTTCTTTATTCTGCAAATAATTATTCACAGCTCATCGATCTAGTGGCTTAGACTCGACCCTTCACTGCTAATCAATCTCTCTCTTTTTTTCCCCTAAACAACAACAACGCTCGGTATCCATCCTGATAAGGTTCAGCTCCCTAATTTCACCCTTTTTTTTCCCCCTCCTCTTTCGCTGTGACTCATTTCCCAAGACTGAGAATTCATGGAGCAATAAAGCGAAGAGCATCTGCCAGCCTCAAAAGGCACAAAGACGTCCCTGCTCAGAGCTTCTCAAATATCTGACTACCAGTGATGACCACGGTCAGGCCAAACAGACAGAAAACAGCAACAGGAACAGGGACAAGTACACTTCTAAAAAGAAGGCACTGTTGCATTCTCAGATGCATCATTTACAAGGTAGGTAGTTGACGAGCAGAAAGCATTTTCGGGGAGGGGGAGTGTCTCATTTGTCATAGTAGCACCTGGCCGACCCTGGAAGACACGGTGAAGCATAGATGTAAAGTGAGGTGAATGCAGAAGAAGTAGACAGAAGAAGCAGACAATGATCTCCAACTCCTGATGGAAGAGGTTCCTTGGTTGCTTGGACTCACCATTCTATCCCGATGTGTTTACAGATGTTGGGAATCATTTTCTTCTCGGGCATGGTGGCTCAGTTGGTTAAAGACACTGAGCTTCTCAGATGGAAAGCTTGGGTTCGAGACCCAAAGCGCCACGTGACGGGGTGAGCTCCCGAACCTAGCTTCACCTCCTGCCCATTTAGCAGTTCGAAAGCATGCACACACAGATCTCTTTAAGCCAGGGAGACCGGTGTACTAGCTTCAAGATGGAACTAAGCAGGATACGTTTGTAGAGAGAGGGAAAGAAGGAGCATTGGAGGTGGTGACTTCTTTGCCATCTGAAATGCCTGTGTATTTAGCTGAGCGGTTAAAGACGCTGACGTTGTCAGAGCTGGAAGCTGACAGCCTGGGTTTGAGACCCAAGCACCGTATGACTGAGTAAGCTCCTGTCCTTGCCTCAGCTGCTGCCTACCTAGCAGTTGGAAAGCATGCACATGCGAGTAGATAAATAGGTACCACTTTGGTGGGAAGGTAACAGCGTTCTGTGTGCCTTTGGCATATAACCATGCTGGCCACATGAACACCGACGTGTCTTCAGATAACGCCGGCTCCTTCGGCCAAGAAACAGAGGTGACCACTGTGCTCTAAAGTTGGACCCCACTGGACAGGGAAACCTGTACCTCTTTCTTTATTTTCTTATGGACATCTCCACCGTTAGGCAGAGCAAAGCAACTGCCAGGAATAGCTCATGCGTAGATCCGGTGGAATAACTCTGGCCGTAACCCTCAGAAGGGAGATATGGATTCTCAGGTTTTCTACTCTTTTGTACCCGTTGGGCAAGCTGGAGCAGCTTCTTCTCCCCGTGTGTGTATTTTTAACCAAACTAGAAGACAAAAGGATTGTTTAAACCAGCAATATATTCCTTCAGAGACCCTCAAAAACAGCTTTCTTGCAGCTTTGGAATAGGCGATAAATGTATCATCCCTATTACATCTAAAAACTCCTCGCCATTTTATTGCTTTCTTTTCTAAGCCGTGTCAAGTTTAAGAACTAAAAAAAAAAACCACCAAAGGGTTTCTTTATGGCCAACTAAACATCTGTAATGAAGTTTAGTATCCTCTGGTGTGAAAACGTTTGTTACTATTCCTTAGTATTGTAAGGGGTGGGGGAGAGAGATTGCAAAAGTTGGAGGCTTTGCCCCCTGTGTATTGTTCTGTTTCTACAGCTAATTTCCCCCCCCCCAGCAACTTAGGACCCCCGAGAAAAGCTTCATTTGCAAATATCGCTTCTTGAGAAATGCCTCTCCTTTTTTTCCCCCCTGCTTCCGAAGTCCTACTCTGACACTTGAGCACAACATCTGGAGCTGCAGTGTCATTGATCGAGAGAAATTGCTCTGCAGTTGAGCGTAGTGGCCTTTTCTTTCTTTCTTTCTTTCTTTCTTTCTTTCTTTCTTTCTTTCTTTCTTTCTTTCTTTCTTTCTTTCTTTCTTTTTATGATCTCTGATTTAGGAGCAACCAAAATTCACATTTCATGCCAGGCCCATCAACCCTGGTTTTATGGTGTCCCAAAGGGTGATGAAAGAAGGATTTTTTTTCTAGAGCTAGGAATCTATTAAATCAGGGCAGCACTGAGTCCTGCTGTAAATGGTACATAATGACAGTTGTATCTCTCTAAAGCCAGCAAGATTGGGTTTTTATTATTTATTATTTACGTTGTTCATTAAACATGAAACTCGGTCAACTGAACATTCAAAAATGCATCACAAATACCATTGACTGGTGCTAATGTTTGATACGGGTTGCTGCAAGTATCTTCTTAAGATGTACGATGTTCCGAGTAGCTCAGTTTTTTGCAGTTCCGCTGGTGTTATTGCAGGATGATGATGATGATGATGATGATGATGATGATGATGATGATGATAATTGGTTAATCTTTAGTGAGATTCACAGCTTTTGAGGCTGGTTAATAGCTTAGCAGCTCGAGTCCTAACCAAGGACCTAGGAACTGTTAAGGTATCGTCGGAGGATGTAAGCTGTTCTGAGTAAGATGGTTTTTTGTAGAGTCAAAATTATTATTATTATTATTATTATTATTATTATTATTATTATTATTATTATTATTATTATCTTTTATTCATTAAACAGGAAACTCAGTCAACTGAACATTTAAAATGTATCACAAATATCATTGACTGGCACTGATGATTGATAAGGGTTGCTGAATTATGGTTATTATTTTTATTTATTAAGATTTCACCTCCAATTCAGTTCACAGTCTGGGGCTGGTAAAAACTTAACAGTTGAAATCCTAACCAAGGACCTAAGAGCTGTTAAGGTAATGTCTGAGTATATAGGCAGTTCCGAGTAAGTGTTGTGACCCAGGCTCACTTAGTCATTACAGGACACAATTAGTCTCAAACAAAACTATTTTATTAGAACAGCTGAGAATTACTTCATTCCCAGCTGAGTCCAAATTAATTGCAAAACAAGTCCTTCAGAAAAAGTCCTTCGGGCTTATCACAAACTTTTATCTTCTTTGGCACCCTGCCAAAGGCCTTTCTTGGCAAAGCCCCACAAAGTTCAAAAACAAGAGATGCCGACTGGAAAACAGATTTAGCAACGTTGCTTTTCTACAAAGAGCTCACGAGCCTTTGCTGCTCTTTTAAGCCTTATGGGAGGGGCCAATCATCTCCTGGCCTTACTCCTGAGTCGTCCCTTTTGCTTTAGCTGCTCTTGCCTTCTGGCAGCTCTGCACATGGGTGCACTAAGAACAGGCTCCTCCTGTTCCTCTGCCTCTCTACTATCAGCCTCTGGAGGCTCCGGAGTCTGTGCATTGCTCTCAGATGGCCCCATCTCTGCCTCCGACGCAGAGCCCTCATCCGGGCCCTCCCCAGCCTCCAGGACTGGCCCATGTTCCTCCCCAGCCTCCTCACTGTCCGACTCCGCTGCCAGCTCCACAGGCTGCTGGCGGACCACAACAGTAAGGTGGGGGTTTTTTGCCAGAATATAAGTCAGAATATTCAGGTCTGATAAATTCAAAATTTCCAGGTATCCTTTGGGTATTGCTCCAAGGGCTCCTATTACTATTGGTAGAACCATTGGTTCCTTCCTCCACAACTTGTGTTGTTGTTGTTGTTTTGTTGTTGTTGTTTTGTTATTTTCACAGTTTGCCAGATTGGTAGACTGCATTTCAGCATTTTTCTCCACCTAGTGAGTCTTTCTCAAGAAGCTGGGATGGGCAGATATTGTTGTGTGATGGTATTAAACCATCATTCAGAGCATGTAAACCACCATTTCCCAACCTTAACAATTTGGAGATATGTGGACTTCAACTCCCAGAACTCCCCTTGCTATTGTTATTATTAATATTTTAATGTTTTCCCCTAGCAGGGCGTATCAGATCTGGGCTGCAGAAATCTGGAGAACCTTTAGTTGGGGGAAAAAAAGATTTTCAATTCACTTTGCTAACTTCAGGATAGTGGTCGTTCAGGATTTTTTCAGCACACATGTGATAACCATCCGTAGAGGAAATGTCCTAGAATCGAAGTGGAATCCATTTTTACAGTCTTAAATTATTGCTGTGTTGATGGGCAAAGAAATGTCCATGAAATGAATTCCCTTGTTGATAGAAGGCAAGAAAAAATTACAAAGTTTTTTTTAAAAAAATGTTTTAATTATTGTATTTCTGTGTCGTTTAGAGAACGAATGTTATGGGGCACCTGCTAAGCAGAGTAAGTATTTACTAATTTACTGGCTTCATTTACTTCACAATGAATCCTCTCTTCAGAATTCTGTTCGGTTTGGGGAAAACTGTTGGTAGACGTTTTAAAAATACCCTGTTTCCCCGAAAATAAGACCTAACCTTAAAATAAGTCCTAACATGATTTTTTCAGGATTTTTTTTTTTAATTTGATTTATATGCCGCCCTTCTCCGGAGACTCAGGGTGGCTTACAATGCGCTAAGCAATAGCCTTCATACTTTTGTATATTTTATACAAAGTCATCTTATTGCCCCCACAAACTGGGTCCTCAATTTACCTACCTTAGAAAGGATGGAAGGCTGAGTCAACCTTGAGCCTGATGAGATTCGAACTTACAGTAATTGCAGACAGCTGGATGTTAATTACAATGCATTAGTCTGCTGAGCTATCCAGGCTCCTGGTTGTAAGCCCTATCCAGTAGGGCTTACATTATGAGGATGCTCATAATGTAAGCTCTACTCCCAAAATAAGCCCCAGTTAAAGTTGTCATCCAGAGGGATGCATTTAGTACTGTATTTCCCCCAAAATAAGACCTAATCAGAAAATAAGCCCTAATGCATCTTTTGAAGCAAAAATTAATATACCACCCAGTCTTATTTTCGGGAAAACATAATAGTAAGGAAGAGTCATGAAGCTGGAACCAATGTATTCTCCCAAAAGGTAAACACTGCTTCATCCGGAGGCTTCATTTAAGAGCAGGACAAAAGACGGGGGAAGGAATGGAGAGGATTTTCTTCATCGATCCCCGGTCCAAAGTAAATCAATAGTTTTGATCCTATATGTTTATCGAACCCCAATGATTAAATGTCAATGTTGAATTTCTCAAGCCTGTTCTACTTGCTGGGGAATGAACCAAAATCAATCTGATGTTCATAGAGTTACATTCTGGATGGAAAAGTCTTCTTACCCTTAATGGACACTCTGCAGAAAATTGACTCAGGAATGTTTTAGTGCAGCCTGTCCTTTTCCACTCGAATCCTAAATATGTCAAGCAGAGACATCAGTGAGGAAGGACGACATGATTGCTATAGGTAGAACTCTACAATGTTTTCTTAGCCACAGTAGAATAAGTGCAGGAGGAATCATCTATCTCCAGTCTACAACACCGAACCTTTTAATTGCTCCAAGAAGGCTCCACACCTATTTGCACCACTCAGGTGGCCCTGAGGACACAGATAAACCTCCAAGTGGCCTCAACGGCCCTCTAAAAGGATGCAGATGAGCAGCTGTCTGCAAGGAGTATAAACCCTTCCCTTCCCCACCATCCAGTCAGAGCTGAAGAAGCTTCTGGGATGAGAAGCAAAACGTCTTCAAAGAAAAAAATAAAAAAAAACAGGAAGTCCAGTTGAAAAAAAAAAGCACTTTTGGGAAGTGCAGTAGGACCATTTCAGATGATGTGGTGATGGAAGAAGAACTAAGCAAGATGGTACCACAAAGAAAAGTGACCATTGCTCTATCTTTTGCTATTTTTTTATCCCCTCCAGAAATTGCTGCTTCGAAAAATATGAGAGTTCTGGTTTAGAATTTCTCAAGTATTGGCGAAAGCAGCCAAGGTTTTTATTCTGGATTTGTCCACGGAGATTCTCCGTCATCCAGGTCCTGGTTGTCCCAAAGGTGATTTTTCAAAAGGCCACGGGACTTTCGTTGTTCCTTGAAGACGTTTCGCTTCTCATCCAAGAAGCTTCCCTAGTTCTACAGAAGCAAAATGTCTTCAAGGAACAACAAAATCCAGTTGCCTTTATTCTGGAATGTTTTCTTAATGAGTCTCCCACCTGTTAATATTTGAGATTCCGGCACATTTTTTGCCCAATTGGGCTTATTATCAGGGAATGTCTTATTTTGGGGAAATCAGGGTATCTGTCTATGTCTATCTCTATCTATCTATCTATCTATCTATCTATCTATCTATCTATCATCTATCTATCTATCTTTCTCTATCTAATTTATCTCTATTTATCTATCTCTATCTATCTATCTATCCATATCTATCTATCTATCTATCTATCTATCTATCTATCTATCTATCTATCTATCTATCTTCTGTATCTATCGTGTTTCCCCAAAAAGAAGACCCTGTCTTATATTTTTTTGAACCCTGAAATAAGCGCTTGGCCTTATTGCCATGCACTCAAAAGCCCGATTGGGCTTATTATCAGGGGATGCCTTATTTTGGGGGAAATCAGGGTATCTGTCTATCTCTATCTATCTCTATCTATCAATCTATCTTTCTTTCTTTCTTTCTTTCTTTCTTTCTTTCTTTCTTTCTTTCTTTCTTTCTCTATCTAATTTATCTCTATTTATCAATCTCTATCTATATTTCTATCTATCTATCCATATCTATCTATCTATCTATCTATCTATCTATCTATCTATCTATCTATCTATCATCTGTATCTACAGTGTTTTCCCAAAAATAAGACCCTGTCTTATATTTTTTTGAACCCTGAAATAAGCGCTTGGCCTTATTGCCATGTGCTCAAAAGCCCAATTGGCCTTATTATCAGGGGATGCCTTATATTGGGGAAAACAGGGTAGTTAAATATAAATATTTTTTTATAAATTTATACATTTCTCATGCCCACCAGTGTAATATATCTGTGTGCCAGAGCTAATAAAAAGAATCTTTGACTTAAAACAGGTCACTTAATGACGGTTCAAAGTTACAATGGTGCTGAAAAAAAGTATCTTATGACTGTTTTTCCACACTTATACGACCATCTAAGTATCTCCACGGTCAGGTGATCCAAAATTCAAATGCTTGGCAACTGGCAGGTACTTATGACGGTTGCAGTGTTCTGGGGGAATCACATGATTTTGCGACCTTCCGGCAAGCAAAGTCAAGGGGGAACTCCGGAATTGACTTAACAACTGTGTTACTAACTTTAACAAATGCAACGATCCACTTCAGAGAATCGTTCAGAGGAGAAAAGTCGTAAAACGGGGCAAAACTCACTTCACAAATGTTTCACTTAGCAACCTAAATTTCGGGCTCCGTTGTGGTCGTACCTCAAGGACTACCTGCGTAACACGAGTTGTGCGGCCTTCTTTTGGAAACGTCTTGCTCGTGCGCTTCTTGCTGTTTGGTTTGAGTTACAAACGCTGTCGATTTCTTCTCCCCAAAAGAAGAGCCTTCAGCAGACATGGAGGAATGAATGATTGCAGGATGTAGGCAGCAAACCTCACACTCCCTTGTTCTGATGGTGTTGCCTAGCTGGGTAACAAAACGTCAGCAAGAAAGCAGCCGAGCTCAGAGAGCACCAAGGAGCTCCTACATCGTGTCATTTCTTTGGAGAAAGAAGAACTGAAAGGCTTGGCTTTGTTTTCGGCTTAACGACCACAATATGAGCCCTGAATTTCTGTCGCTAAGTGAGACTTAGCTTATTAGGGGAGATTTGCCCCATTTTACAAGCTTTCTCGACACTGCTTAAGTCAATCGCTGCCGTTGTTGAAGGTTGTTAAATGAATCCGACAATTGCTGGTCAGAAGGTCGCAACCGTCATAAATACAAGTTTACAAGCATCCGAATTTGGACCGCGGGTACACGGCGTGTAAGTATGAAAAGAAGGCAGACGTCACTTTTTCTTCAGTGCCGCCGTAGCTTCGAACAGTCATTAAATGAACCGTTGTAAATCAAGGACTACCTATCTATTGCTTTCGAGCAAAATTCCATGCCTCTCCATCAATAAACCTCAGGTGCTGATGTGCAGTTTTCTACTCTTTTGCAAGTGTGTCATAGTCTTTCTCCCTCTCTCTTTTCCCAACCGCCTTTCAGCCAAATCGATGAATTTATCACTTCCTTTGACGCCGGAGTCACCAAAGTAAGTATCAAAGAATTGCAAATGTGTCTAAGAGGGTGGGGGGGTTTTTACAGCTAATTTGGCTACAGCAACTCCATTTCAGCTTGTTTTTATAAATGCGGCCTATCTTGCAGTGATCCGAAGGGTTCTCCATTTGAGAAGAAGACTATGGAAGAAACTTTGAATGCTGAACTCTGTGGAACCGCAGGTGAGACACACTTTTCTCTGCCTTGGCCGGAGGGTTTTTACGGACCGCTTGACGTTATGAAGCCCGCAGCGATGCGTTATGATCGCCTTGTAAGAAATTAACTTGGATAGCGTTGAAGAATAACTTTTCCTCCCAGCACAATTCTCTGTGATGAGATCTGCTCTAAAAGGGACGATTCCCTTACTTGACTAGTCTAGGCTAGACTAGAATATTGAAGAATAGAATATAGAATATAGAATATAGAAGAATAGAATATAGAATACTAGCTGGACTCCTGTGCTTCGCTACGAAACCACGTGCTCGGGCTTGATAAATTGATGCTTGCAGCCTGAAACTTAATGTAGAATGTGTAACTCCGTAGCATCAGAGCGTGTTAATATAATGCAACTGGCAGTTGGAACAGTGGTGGAGGGGGAGTAGAATGTCCCAGCCCGCAGCATCCATTTGTATTCATCTGGCCTTGCATCCTGTCAGTGTGTGAGAGAGTTGAGGGGTGTTTGGAAACTCAAACAGTATTTGCTGTGTGAGCAAGAAGGAGACAGGAAGGAAACTGGCCATGGCTTACCTCAAGTGTTCTGTATTAAAGCTGCTTTTTGCTGTGAAAGTAAAACTGAAACTGAAACTCCTCTCCTCTGCTTGTGTTTTGCATTTGGAACAGGTTTATTTTGAGGTGAGGAGGGGGAGTAGAACTCCTTAGCATTAGAGGGCTGTTTGGAAAGTGAAACAGTATTTGCTGTGTGAGCAAGAAGGAGACAGGAAGAAGACTGGCCATGGCTTAGCTCAAGTGTTCTGTATTAAAGCTGCTTTTGGCTGTGAAAGTAAAACTGAAAGTGAAACTCCTCTCCTCTGCTTGTGTTTTGCATTTGGAATAGGCTTCTTTTCAGGTGGGAAGGGGAAGTAGAACTCCTTAGCATCAGAGCATGTTAATAATAATATAGGAAATACTAATGCTCTGAGGGTCATTTTGAAAAATCCTTTCTTAGTGAGCACCTAGAAGCCAAGAGAAACATACATGGCAAATTTCAAGTTTGTAGGCTTTACGGTTCTGGAGATTTTGTGATTAATGCGTGAGTGGTTTTCGCCTTTATATATGTATATAGATAAGAGTGGAGTGGAGTGGAGTAGAATATAGAGTGGAGTGGAGTGGAGTTTAGAAGAATAGAATATGGAATGGAACGAAACAGAACAGAATAGAATTCTTTTATTGGCCAAGTATGATTGGACACACAAGGAATTTGTCTTCGGTGCATAAGCTCTCATTGTACATAAAAGATATAAATGATAAATCATGATCATAAAAATACATTCATCATAAATCATAAGATACAACACTTAGTGATAGCCATAGGATACTAAATAAGCAATCAACATGAATCATACTAGGAAACTAAATAAAACAATATAAATCGTAAAGATACAAGCAACGAAGTTATAGTCATAAGTAGAGAAGGAGATAGGTAATAGGAAAGGTGAGAAGAAGAATATTAATACAGTCTTACTAAATAGTTTGACAATGTTGTGGGAATTAGCAGAGTGATGATATTGGGGAGGAAAAAAACTGTCCTTGTGTCTAGTTGTTCTGGGCAACTTGAGAATATATCTTCTGAACAAAACTCCTCACTGGCAACAGGAAAGGCATCTGGCCATTAAATACTCAGCTCCATTCAGTTGCCCAGACTCCACCCTGCAAGGGATTAGGGGGGGTCATTAAAAGATGATGATGATGGTGGTGGTGATGATGATGATGGTATGAGGGGTCTGTAGATATAGTGTAACTTTAGTGGGGGGAAAGGAATGAGAGTTCATTTTAACGGTAATGGGTTTGTGGCTCCCTGATGGCTTTGCGATGCCAAAAATATATTTTTGTGTAGTTTTCCTTTGCTGTCCATTTTTGGGACTCTTTCGGACAACATGGATAGAGAGGATCTGTTTGCGTGACGAGCCATCAAGGGTTACTGATGACCAAGTTTGGATTTTGATGCTTTGGGCTCTTTGGTGCGTCAGAAACTTAGATAGAAACTGTATATTCTAGGCATACGTACCTACAGGTAATCCTTAATTTATGAGAGTTCATTTACTGACAGTTCAAAGTTACAACGGCCCTGCAAAAAGCGACTTGTCATCATTTTCCACACTTACGACCGTAAGTACAGTGTCCCCAAGGTCACGCAATCAAAATTCAGATGCTTGGCCAATGACTCATATTTATGATGGTGGAAGTATTCCTGGAGTCACTTTTTGTGACCTTCGAAGTCCAAGGGGGAAGCCAGGTTCCACTGAACAACCGTGTCACTCACTTAACAACTGCGGCAAGAAAGATTGTAAGACGGTAAGCAAAAGTCACTTCACAATGTTTCACTTAGCAACAGGAATTTGGGGCTCCACGGTGATCGTTAAGTCAAGGACTACTTGTACAAAGTTGAAAGTTCTCAGTGAATTGAAAAAGAGATTTGAGGAGTTCTTAACCTGACGATAACTATCCAGTTAAGGCCTAAATCATGTGTTGAAATCAGAACCATCCATGGGAGACGGGAGTATCACAAATTCAAGATGGTGGCCACAATCATTGAGCCAAATTCCAAACTCTTGTTATGTGTATTGTAATTGAGATCAGGGTGACTTCACAGATACACTGCTAGTTTTCTTGGTAGTAATGTGGAAATGTTTTATCGTCTTATTCATCATTGCTAACACCAAAGGATAGTGTCTATTTGCCTTCCTTCCTTCCTCTCTCCTTCCTTCCTTCCTTCCTTCCTTCCTTCCTTCCTTCCTTCTTCCTTCCTTCTTCCTTCCTTCCTTCTTTCCTCTGTCCTTCCTTCCTTTCTCTCTCCTTTCTTCCTTTCTTCCTCTCTCCTTCCTTCCTCTCTCCTTCCTTCCTTCCTCTCTCCTTCCTTCCTTCCTTCCTTCCTCCCTCCTTCCTTCCTTCCTTCCTCCCTCCCTACTTCCTCCCTTCCTTCCTTCCTTCCTCTGTCCTTCCTTCCTCTGTCCTTCCTTCCTTTCTCTCTCCTTTCTTCCTTCTTCCTTCCTCTCTTCTTTCTTCCTCTCTCCTTCCTTCCTTCCTTCCTTTCTCTCTCCTTCCTTCCTTCCTCTCTCCTTCCTTCCTTCCTCTCTCCTTTCTTCCTTCTTCTCTCCTTCCTCTCTCCTTCCTTCCTTCCTCCTTCTTCTCCCCTTCCTCCTTCTTTCTTCTCCCTTCCTCCTTCCTTCCTTCCTTCCTGCCTGCCTGCCTCCCTCCCTTCTCACTTCAATGTATGTATATTAGGATCTATTTGCAGCTTTGATATGGCAAATTGAAAGCTCTTTTTTTTTTCTTTCAAGAGTATTTTTCTTTCACCTGTCTTTTGCAGGTGAAGAGGTTTTCCAAATGCGGCTGTTCTTTCTTTCTTTTTTTTGGTAGCTTTCAGTTATTTTTAAGCCAAGGGGGATATTTTAACAATGGTCTCCTGGTCAGGGGTCAGCAACCTGCAGCTCTGGAGCCGCATGTGGCTCTTTCATCCCTCTGCTGTGGCTCCCTGTTGCCAGTCGGCTCCACAATTTGATAGGGCTTTCGGTTAGGACAGGTAGAGGAAAAAGGATGCCACTCTAGGAGGAGACTCTATGGTGGGGGAACCGGACTTCTGGTCAGCTCCAGGATTGAATGGGGGGCTTCCGGTTAGGACCTTTGTGGTTCTGAGTGTTTAAGGTTGCCGACCCCTGGTCTACGTCCAGGTAAACACGTACCAATGCTGCACGTTTTACATCCCTTCCTCAACTCTGCCGCTTCTCTTAAGAAGACGCTGCTAGGAAGCTTATACAGCTGCTTCCATCCCCTCTGTTTGGAAAAGCAAATGTCTTGGGTAACTCCCACTTTAGCTGAAAAGCAATAACCACACACACACATACACACACACACACACACACACAACACACACACACACAAACACACAAACACATACACGCACCCAACCCGACCAAAATTAGTTTTGACAAATGATAGAGGTCACAGGTGCCCCGTGCGAGTCCAAATTACAGCTGCAAAACTCTCTTACGTCCTCAGATTGTGTCATTCTGGTGCTACCGTGGCTCTATTTATAACAGTTTAAATAGCAGTTGCCTTGATCTCAGGCTTGAACTGAAAAGGCCATTAGCCAGCCTGCTCTGCTCATGCCATCAAAGCCCAAACTATGATAATATAAATAGAAACTTCCTTGATTTTGCTTCTCTCTTTCTCTCTCTCTCTCTCTCTCTCATTTCTCTCTCCTCTCTCCTTTTTCTCTCTTTCTCTCTTTTCTCTCTCCTCTCTTTCTTCTCTCGTTTCTCTCTGTGTGTCATTCTCATTGTCTCTCTTTCTCTCTTCCTTGTTCTCATTTTCTCTCTCTCTCTCTCCCTTGCTCTCTCTCTTTCTCCCCCCTCTTTTCTCTTTTTCTTTCCTCTTTCTTCTCTCATTTCTCTGTGTGTCATTCTCATTCTCTCTCTTTTTCTCTTCCTTGCTCTCATTTTCTCTCTCTCTCTTTCTCTCTGTTTCTCTTTCTGTCTCCCTTTCTCTCTTTCTCCACCTTGCTCACTCTCTGTCTCTTTCTTTCTCTCTCCCTTGCTCTCTCTCTCCTCTCATTTCTCTGTGTGTGTGTCATTCTCATTCTTTCTCTTTCTCTCTCCCTTGTTCTCATTTTCTCTCTCTCTCTTTCTGTTTCTCTTTCTCTCTTTCTCCCCCTTACTCACTCTGTCTCTTTCTTTCTCCCTTGCGCTCTCTCTCTCTTTCTCCCCCCTATTTTCTCTTTTCTCTCTCTCCTCTCTCTCTTCTCTCATTTCTCTCTCTGTGTGTCATTCTCATTCTTTCTCTTTCTCTCTCCCTTGCTCTCATTTTCTCTCTCTCTCTCTTTCTGTTTCTTTTTCTCTCTTTCTCCCCCTTGCTCACTCTCTGTCTCTTTCTCTCTCTCTCTCTCCCTTGCTCTCGTTCTCCCTCTTTCTTTCTCTCTCTCTTTCTCTCTCTCTCCTCCGTTGCTTTCAGTTTTGTAACACAAATGCAAAATCTCTTCTTTCTGCATGTATGTTGTGGATGAACATTGGCAAACAGAGGGGACAAATTCTGTGATGTGGTTAAAAAGTTTGCGAGAACCTCCTCCCAGGTGTGTTATCCCATCACACGGTGAACCTTTGACAATGGAAGAGTTGATGAAGGGAGACCCAAGTATAGGAAAGAGAAAAAGCTTAGAAAGGGTCACAGGTGACTGCAAGAGAAGATTATTTTTTTCAGATGAATTTGAAAAAGTCTGTGTAATTTACAAGCCTTCCGTGCCCCCCCCCATGCATAATAATGATTTCAGTTGAGTATCCGAGAACGCATTCTGTGCTTAACTCTGTCACAGTTCCCTGTTTAACAGGGAAAATGAAGAAGCTGAAACTATTCGTCTTAAGAGGAGTTGATTGCTAGTCAACTTTTCTCCCCCTCAAAATGTCTTTTTTTTTAAACTTGTTAGCGTGTGAGATTGTTTAAAGTTTCTGGTGAAAGAACTGCAATTAAAACATCGTTCTTTGTGCCCTAGGAAAGATTGCAACACCCCTATCTGACATTTCAATTTAAATATACCCCCAGTCCATCCTTAGTTGTTTGACACAGACTTTTAATCTTTCAGCTCCTGTGTCTTTTCCTTGCTGGTGGGTACAGCAGAGTTCCTTTGGAAAGACAAGGTAGAGGCTACAAAAATGACTGAAGACCAAGTCACGCTTCATATTTTTATTTTATTTTATTTTATTTTATTTTATTTTATTTTATTTTATTTTATTTTATTTTATTTTATTTTATTTTATTTTATTATTTTATTTTATTTTATTTTATTTTATTTTATTTTATTTTATTTTATTTTATTTTATTTTATTTTATTTTATTTTATTTTATTTTATTTTATTTTATTTTATTTTATTTTATTTTATTTTATTTTTTTGGCTGGGAGATGTTTCAACACGGGTT